>VZSF01007210.1:0-93955 GCA_013398295.1 Chionis minor
CCCTTCCCTTCCCTTCCCCTTCTTGTGTATTCAGAAAGATGTACCACCCATTTGCAGTTCTTTGTGGTTCTCTTACCCTTTTTCTGGCAATTTTTCTTACTTGCATGATCCCTAAGTGCAACTACACTCATCTTTGCCCCTCTGATGATCACATCACTTCAATGGTTTTGTAAAATTGAACCTGGTTGTGTCATTACAGAGTTACAAAACACATACTATAGTTAGATATGTCCTTTTAGTGCACTTCTAATTTACAGGTGTTACTGGTCTCTGTTTTGACTACACTTGAATACAGAGGTAGCCTGTAAAACTAGTTTAAAGCAGACAGAAGGTGTGATAGAGTTTAACAATTCACATTGTATACACTTATATGACTGATTATGGAGTCTACCTGTTAGTTATGCTTAGTCTTCCATCATAATTGATGAAAGATAAAGTCAATATAACCCTTATGGCTATTCAGCCAAGCAAATGGTACCTATTTCAGAATGAGACTTCATTAGGCTGAATTCAGTTACCCACACACAGATATATTCACACCTTCCATTTCAGATGCTGAATGTATCCAAGGCATCCACACAAGGTAGACAGTGTGACCCCGTGTCTCCATCAGATCCAAGCCCTTCTGCAGGAGGCAGCCGAGACAAAGCAGAATACCCTATGGTATCTAAAATAACATTAGCATCTATGTGAGGGAAAATTAATTGAGCTTTACTCATTGTGTTGGCTATCATAGAAGCTTAAACACTTATTTCCTATGTAGGTGGGGGACACAAGTATAAATTGGGAGGAGTGGCTGGAGAGCAGCCCTGCAGAAAGGGATCTGGGGCTGTTGGTTGACAGCAGGTTCAATATATGTCAGCAGTGCTCCCCGGCAGCCAAGAGGGCAAACTGAAACCTGAAGTGCTCCAAACACGGTATCACCAACCAGTCAAAAGAGATGATTATCCTGCTGTACTCAGCATTGCTGCAGCCTCACCTTGAGCACTGTGTGCAGTTCTGGGCCCTGCATTTTAAGAAGGCTGTGAAGGTACTCGAATGTGTCCAGACGAGGGCAACAAAGCTGGTGAAAAGGCTGGAAAGACTGTCCTATGAGAAGTGGCTAAGGACCCTGGGTTTGTCTAGTTTGGAGAAAAGGAAGCTGAGGGGCGGTCTCATCCTCTCTACAGCTTCCTGAGGAAGGGAAGGGGAGGGGGAGGTGCTGGTCTCTTCTCCCCAGTATCTACTGATAGGAGGGATGGGAATGGCTCAAAGCTGCACCAAGGGAGGTTTAGATTGAACATTAGGAGGCATTTCTTTACAGACAGGGTGGTCAAACACTGGAATAGGCTTCCTAGAGAGGTGGTCAATGCCCCGAGCCTGTCAGTGTTTAAGAGGCATTTGACAATGCCCTTGGTAACATGCTTTAGCTTTTGGTGAGCCCTGAATTGGCCAGATGGTTGGACTTAGATGAACGCTGTACATCCCTGTCAGCTGAACTAGTCTAGCCTAGCCTACTCAATTCTATTCTAATGCAGCTAAGTTTTTGTGTTTAAAATCTGGAGTTAAACCTATCCTCTAAGTTTTAGATAACTGAAATTAAATAAAAAGAATTGAGATCTCTGTAATATATTTTTCTTTTTTATTGTACTATTTTTTCTCTCACATTCATACAGATACTGGTTAGAAAACAGAACATAGTTGTTGAGAAACACTACCAACCAAAGGTTTGTAATAGTATAATTTTTTTTTAAAATAAGATTACAAGAAGAATATAATATATAGAATGGTCTAAAAATACTTTTAAAATACCTGTTAGAATAATAAGACTCGGACTTATGGTATACATTCTTTTCATTTATTCATACCTGAAAGAGGAAGTTGTCAATACCTTATACCATTTTTAGTCTTCCAGTTTTAAGAAACTGTAATTGAGTCAAATTTAAAAAAAAACACTTTTTTTGCTTTGAAATCTATGATTTCAGTATTTTGCCCTTAACTAATGATTTGAAATGTTCTAAAAAATAACTACTTATTCTTTAATAATTATGTAATAGAAATTTATGCATCCATATGTATCAATGGTATTGATATATTAGATAATTTTGCTAACCCAAAATAAAGGTATCTGGAAGAAGATTTAGAGAGAGAGATTCAGCACAGGTAATTTTTTTAAATGCTCACCCAACATAAGAAAGTGCATTAACTTTAACATGAATTAGTGATTTGATTCTGTACTAGTGAAAGCAGCAGAAATATTGCCATTAACTGTAGTGAACAGTTAAGTGAGCAGATAAGGTTGTAAAAAACACTGTAAACTTTGCTCTTGGCATTACTGTTTTATATTATTTTTGCTTAAATATTTGAATTTAAGGAAATATATATAGTCAAAGATGAATACTTATGCAACCAAAAAGACTTTTTAAATATGGCCACTGCATTGCTGTTGACATCTTGTCTTACAGACCAATCATATATGACTTTTAATACTGTATCAAATTAAATATTATCTTCCAAATTAAATATGTAAACCCTGTCTTATCTTTGCAAAGACATTTTAGCTGGAAAGCTTTGTACTTCAAAGCATTTTTTTACTTTTAAATATTCAATTTATCTTGCTGGTACAAGAAATAAAAAATATTCTATACCCATTAAATTAAAAATAAAAGTTCACAAATATATTTTTTGAATATTCATAATTCTACAATTATTTTCCTGCTAAACCTCGTCATATTGTTTAAAGACCAGTTGATTTTTTGATTCTTTAAATATGACCATGCTTTTTTTTTTCTTTTGTGTGCTTCATCTACAACACAACCCAGAAATTATAATAATACATGTTGCGTTTTACTCTAAAACATTAACTCTTATAAATCTGGATAAGGTTTACCAAAAAGAAACAGAAACAAAAAGAGAATACTTGCAATAAGAAAACTGAATATCTTTAAGCATGAAAAGTCTGGGTATGAGACATGAAAATTCTAGATCATGACACAACATCCATTGCGTTTCATGAAGTAGTAGTCTGAAAAGGTTAGGGACATTGACTCCAATTAAAACAAAAGAGTCATGGCAAATTACTAAAATAAAAATCCAAGAAGATTGCAAGATACTGTCCACAATTACCATTTATTGTTTCTCCAATTTCAATATTTCTTCACAGAATTCATAGCAAGTTTATGCAGACCAGAACTGAACTTAGTTATGTGGGAAAAATATGCTTGATTCAAAATACAGAAAATCTCTCAATATCTACTTAGCACTCTTAGACATATCTGTGAAGACTGAATTTCTGGTATCTGCTACCTATCCCTTTTTTCCTCATGTTCAATCTTTATTGGACAGTTTCTCAGATGAATTAAGGGCAGCCATTGGACACTTTTTTACATTAGTTGTGAATAGTCTTTCGAGCTATTTGAACAAATAGAATTAGAGAGTATAATAAAAACGGTCCCTTTTCTTTGGCAATCCTAATTACCCTCATAATTCATTACAAGTTGCACTGCCTGTAATCAGAAAACAGGAGTACCATGTCTAGTGATTACTGTCTAAAAGTCTGATGCAAGATGTGAATCAGAATGATTAGGTGAATTACAATTGGGGTTATAAACCAGGCTTGACAATTTGGCTTTTCCTTGATCCTTTCGCTTCTATAATTACACTTAATCTTTTTGACCATTTTTTTATGCATTGATGAGGTCTTAAGGATCATTTAACTTGATGGCTAGTTTTCCCTGGAGTGAAAGCAAGGGCTAAAATATCTTCACTGTCCCTTTTCTAACATGTTGCTCCTTCAGTCTTTCTCATTGAAACCCCACCTAACTCTGAGCTATAGTGCCTAGACAATATTGGGTTATTAATCCTCCACTCCAATCCATGCCTTCTTCTAGACTCGCGACAATTGCCTGTCTCAACAGCAGAAGTCCCAAGACTCAGTCACTGCAGCTCTACAGATCAGCAGTTAGCATTGCTAGTTCCTGCATAAATGCTTTGGGCTACACCTCCTGAAACAGCAGACTCTGAGAATGTATCTGAGTCTATAGTACTTAATGTTCCAGCCCATGGACTGAGACAGTACTTTCTATCCCTGCTTTTGAAACTGGGCTAACCAGATCAGATACGATGAAGCCCAATTCTACCAAGAGTTCAACCTGCTCAGGCGATGGAAGCGTTTGGGGACTTAGATTCTTGCTCTCAGGCAGGGTGTTTCTGTTCGCACTGGTAGTCTCACATGCCCTCATGAAAAAGGGTTGTAAACCCAGGTTTGCACATCCCCCGACACAAGCTTTCTATCTTCTGTTTTCCTGCTGAACTGCATTCTTGGTGGCACAGCAGCTCTGCCTCCACATGACTAAAGAGCGCTCCTGCCTCCTCTTCCCCAGGCATTGAGCTTTCACAGATAAAAGATAACATTAAAAGCCTACTTGGGGTGCAGTAGATTCCATTTATTTCAAAGGTCACCTTGCTCATTTTTCTTGGGGATTTCATTACATATTTTAGGATGTGATTGTCATATTCTTCTGCAATTTAGTGAAACTCCAGAAACAGAGAAAGCACCACCTAAATAAGACACTGCAATTGGATACAAAGGTTCTCATTGATAATCATTTCCTGTGTCTGCCTTTGCCTGTCTTTTGCTTTTCCAGCTTATATAGTCATAGCTATACTGTAGTGAAGATTCCTTCTCTGGTAGATCTTCACAGCATCTCAGATTGGAGGGAATGTAGATGACTTATACCTTTTAAAAATTAGAATTTATAATAGCAATCTGAGCAGCAACTCAGTTAATATAACCCATTACTGTTATCACACATAAGTTTAAATTCTTCTGGTGTTAAAAATAGAAGTATTAAAGAACACTATTCCTTAGGCACAATAAGAAAAAAAATTAGTTATGTTCTCCTATGTTAGGAATAATATTTTGCTTAAGTATTATCAGAAAAGTGTGAAATATAATGAAAAACAATTTGCTTCCTTGTAAGTTGAAGGCCTGTTTTACCACACAGAAGACATTTAATGCTAAACAGAAATCAGATTCAAAATTCTACTGATTTTCTGCACAATTTTCATTGCTATTTTTGCTTTGGCGATTACAAATAATGAAGGAATGATATAAAACACTTGAAAAGGTAGTAAGAAAATAAGGTATTGCATTATTACCATGGCTGCAATGGGAGGGGAAAGTAAGCTGGTGAAGTTTTATTTGAAAATTATTCAAAATTATTCAGTAATCAACAGTCTTTTACACTGTGCATGAGTTGCCAGTGACTGACAATGATAAATGATATTCCATTCTGTTATTCAGTTGATGATAATGTGCTACTCACATACGAATAGCTTTATCTACCGATTATATTTTTGAAGTTCTTTGTATTGTTTAACTATTATTTAGTAACAGACATTTCCTGAATTACATGCAAAAGCCAATGAACGTAACGTTTCTTCCAGATCCAAAGAATACACAAGGTCCTTCACATTGTATTTGTTCAAAAAGAGAAATACAACTTTAAACCAATGATCCAGATATTTCAGTTCAAATCATTCAGTGAAAATATTCCAGATGTATAATACTGCATTCTTTTTTGTAGCCTTTAAAGTATACATGTTTTAGCTACTGCTAGATGAAAATGAAATAGATCTTGAAGGAAAAGGATGCTGTATGGTCCAAACTGCCACTGATACAAATCAGAGCAATCCTCTGAATTCAAATGATCTGTGCAGAACCATGCAATCTGAGGATGTGACCTATATTTCATTTTTACAATAAGTGATACATCTACATTTTTGCTTGTTTCATTATTGGAATCACTGACATGTCTGATATTTGAAATATTTAGGTTCAAGTTACTCATAAATTTAAGGAAGCTTATTACTTACCTGCAATTCCAATTACTGTTGATTTTCTTTCAGATACTTTGTCTGATCTCAGGTAGCTAGGAGTCCTTTGGCTCCAAGAAGAATCACACTTTACTGCTACATTAATTCCAGACCCTCATTAGTAGCAGTGGTTACAACATTTCAATGCAGCAGATATATTATTTCTCCAAACATTATTTCTCCAAAGACAATGACATTCACAATTATATTTATACTCATATGCACACACATATATCTTCTATTTTTCTTTCTAAGTATTATCCATCCTCTGGGTACACCTAAGAAAGATTAATCCTTTTCTTTTTCCATTTCCAATTTCAAAGTCTTTTTTTTCCCCTCTGAAATTAAACTTAATGTGTATTCTCTAACAGGTCACAATCCCTTCCTTTTCTCCCTCCCCAACGAGGTCATCTAAACAAACACATTCTGGAATAAAATATGTTAATGGTTTGTAGCATTTTTTTTTAATTTAGAAACTGACAAAACCAGTTTTAATGCATGAGGGAAACAGGAAAAGCCTATGAAGTTAATAGGCTCCCTGTGATCTTTCAAAAGAATACCTAGATATTATTTGCTTAGATGCTCTTGTTTTATTTTCTTATTTTTCTTTCCTAGGACCACAATATAAAGTAGATCAAAGGAACGACACAAGAGTCTTGACACAATTTTACTCACCAGCCTGGTGGTCCACATTTCAAAAAGGTTATCAGATATTATTAAATAACAGCTTTATATCTGTTCTATTTGCTCCACTTAATTTTAGCTGCCTGAAAATTATACCTATAGGCTATGTCTATACTGCTAAATAAAAAAGGACTGGCTAATTACTAGACCTAAGGTCAAAAGTCAGTTGAGGAGTGACTTTATCAGGGAATGTAGTGATAGAACAAGGGATAATGGTTTTAAGACGAAAGAGGGCAGATTTAGATTGGATATTAGGAAGAAATTATTTACTCAGAGGGTGGTGAGACACTGGAACAGGTTGCCCAGAGAAATCGTGGAATGACTTATCCCTGGAGGCATTCAGGTTGGATGGGGCGTTGAGCAACCTGATCTAGTGGGAGGAGTCTCTCCCAACCCCCACAGAAGGGTTGGGACTAAATGATGTTTAAGGTCCCTTCCAACCCAAGCTATTCTATCATTCTATCATTCTATCATTCTATGTTTGGCATCTATGATGATTAAAGGAAGTATTCTCTGTGTCAGATTTTCATGAAGATGGCTAAATGTAATAATCAAAAACAGAGTCAGGAAATTATCTAAAATTTAAGCAATGTGAATAATGAGCGGTCAGTGTTGGAGTGCACTCCTTGACCTGCTTTTGTTTGGCGGTTAGGATGAGCCTTATGTCTAAATCACAGAATCACAGAATGGTTAGAGTTGGAAGGGACCTTAAAGATCACCAAGTTCCAACCCCCCTGCCATGGGCAGGGACACCTCTGACTACAGCAGGTTGCTCAAAGCCCCATCCAGTCTGGCCTTAAACACTTCCAGGGATGGGGCCTCCACAATTTCCCTGGGCAACCTGTTCCAGTGCCTCACCACCCGCACAGTAAACAACTTCTTCCTAATATCTAATCTAAATCTCCCCTCTTCCAATTTAAAACCATTACCCCTTGTCCTATCACTAGACTTCCTGACAAAGAGTCCCTCTCCAGCTCTCCTGTAGGCTCCCTTTAGATACTGAAAGGCTGCTATCAGGTCTCCCCGGAGCCTTCTCTTCTCCAGGCTGAACAGCCCCAGCTCTCTCAGCCTGTCCTCATAGGAGAGGTGCTCCATCCCTCTAATCATCTTAGTGGCCCTTCGCTGGACCTGTTCCAACAGTTCCATGTCCTTTCTATGTTGAGGACTCCAGAGCTGGACACAGTACTCCAGGTGGGGTCTCACAAGCGCAGAGTAGAGGGGGAGAATCACCTCCCGTGCCCTGCTGGCCACGCTTCTTTTGATGCAACCCAGGATACGGTTGGCTTTCTGGGCTGCCAGCGCGCACTGCCGGCTCATGTTGAGCTTCTCATCCATGAGCACTCCCAAGTCCTTCTCCTCAGGGCTGCTCTCCAGCCATTCTCTGCCCAGCCTGTATTTATGCCTGGGATTGCCACGTCCCAGGTGTAGGACTCTGCACTTGGCTTGGTTGAACTTCATGCCATTTGCATTAGCCCACCTCTCAAGCCTGTCCAGGTCCCTCTGGATGGCATCCCTTCCCTCCAGTGTGTCAACCGCGCCACCGAGCTTGGTGTCATCAGCAATGACATAAAACAATGTTTTATGTAAACTCCCTCAATTATTAACACAGAGACACAGGTGTTTCTGGAGGAATAAAAATGCCATCCTATATTTAGGATTTAAGATGCGTATGCAGATTCACCCTGTAGTAGCTCCTCTCTCAGTAGTTACAGAGGAAACTCAGATGATCAGTTTACCTGGAAACCTAATTTTAGACAGTGAAAGTTCATATAGAAGTGAAAAAAAAAATGTCCTTTGAATTAAGGATTTAATGAAAATGTGTGTATTCCTTCCTGTGGGTAACAGGAAAAAGCCTGATAGGAATACAGCATTTATCATATTATAAACACCTGAAGTATTTCAGGATTGAGACTTATATTTATTTTCTATTTTGATGCTGTTTTTTTATTTAAAACATATAAAGAAAGTGTGCTCACCCCCCGAAGTGTATTATTCATAGTTTTTGTTTCTCCTGATTCTTTTTTTTTCCCAGAAGACCTAGAAAATATGTGAATAACTTTAATTTCTTTTTAAGCATAGGGGATATTTTTGGTGACAAGATGAGTGTCTTTTACAATTGTATTTAAAAATTTTCTTTGCCTTTATGCTTTTCTCTGGTCTATTCATAGTGAAGTCACAGATGCTGTTTCTGTTCTGTAAGTTTTACATTCAATAATGGACTCATTTTTTTGTTTGCATGTACAAAAATGATATTTTTTTGGTAGAAATATTTTTATTCTTTATCTAATTACATTGTGTTTGATCTACTAGTCTGGATTTTTAAAGAATGTTCCTTCATATTTGGATATATATAATTTTATATTACAGAACTACAGATACATAGGGTGGAATCCTTCATAAATATACTAAAATATAAGGATTCATAATTATTACTATCAGTTCATAACAGATGGACTAACAAGACTGATGAACTCTTAATACAGATACATACAGAAACTTTCTTTTCCATTTTGTGCAGTCTTTTTTTTTTGCCGTACAGACATGAATTTTCATACCAAAATGACAACTACTGCAACCTTGCGGGTTTTTTTGGTTTTGTCTTTATAGTGTAATTCAGACTGCAGGACAAAATTTGTGTTCTTTAACACTTAGCACCCAAAAGATACATCAATATCAGAAATCTGGCTTTATACTCAGAAGAGAGGAATAGGAACATCTAAAGGACAGTTCAATTCTTGGGTGGATTCACTTACTTTATTTACAATTTCATTGCTCGCATTTCTGCAACTAAATCAGGTCTTTTGATTCTGAACCTACGGAGTTTGTGCCCAAAGTCACGTAGTGCATAAGCACTAGGATCAACCAGATCCTTACAAAACACCAGGCTGACAAGGTAGTTTGTTTCAATCAATCATAATTGATTGAAATTGATTGATGACTGATAATTGATATCTTACACCTTTCCACCTTTCTTCTAATATTTGTAAAAGGCAAGCAAAGGCAAGCAAAACCTAGTCTTGACTTGAAGACTCAGAGATCCTTCCCTTCCTGCCTGGGTGGAGGTGAGACTACTGTGCTTCTCATACATGGGTCCTGACAGCAGTGAGGTTCAGTATGCAGTCCCAAAACGCTCTCCCAAACACACACACACAATACAGACACAGAGGGGCACAAACAGCTGAACATAAGTAAACTACACTTTTACAAGCATACACATAAAACACAAACAGCACTCAAATAAACACGAGCAACAGCCACGGTGTAATCCTGTTCCTCCTCAGGGCTACTCACCAGTAAATTTTGCTTACAGGAACTCAGACATAGCACCACTTACTAACTCACGTGCCCAGCCCCACCTGCTAGTCCTTCAAACACTGACTTTGAGATCATCCAGTATCCATGTCCAGAGCTTGGCTGTTTCATCTCATGTCTCGCTTACAGGCTATGTCTTCCAGATGCTGATTTCCAACTCCTTACCTATTAATTTGGTTCATAGTTTAATAGTGAACCACTTACTCTCCTGCCCCGTCCCCAACAGAACAGTAAGTAAGGTCAAACAGAAATTAGATAGGAACAGGGTTTAATAAGAAAATAAGATGGACTGTCGCAATCAGGTACATTAAAGTCTTCATTAAAATCATCTTCAGGGAAACGCTTTTCAAATGTAAGTAGTTAACTGGCAAGCTATTCTGTCTTTATGGTATGGTGATCAATATTCATCTGCAATCTCATTTTACACAGCGATTGTACACTCTTTAAGGTAGCCACTGGCTTAACATTTGCTATGGAAATAACAATGAAGTCCTGGAGTCTCTCTAATTAAGATTTATTTCTGTAACACAAAAACGCCCTCATTCTAAGAATAACCTCCAATTTCCTACCTGTGAGTGATTGCACTGAAAATTCTCTTAGGTAGCTAACTTTTCCCTTTTGATTAAATGAAGTTGACTACCTTATGAATAGAGTGCAGTGTTCATCTGAATCTCAGGGACTTTAAAATGCTACTTCTGTTATGGACGATCTTTGGCTTTCTTACCAAATGATGTAATAAAGGGTTTTTCAACATACATATTCAAAGTCTGTCACTAGTTAACGTATCTTAACAGATAAAGAAGCACAGCAGACAGATGGTCATAGCTGTCAGTTCTGTCAGTTAATTGTAAATAATATTATCAAAGTGGCTTTCATGACCATGTGCCAGATTTCCCTAAATGCCTGCTTCAAGGGACAATTCATGTCCTTTAATAACCAGAAAGTGGAAAATATATTTTATCTCTTACAACTCTAAGGTAACCCATATTATACACAACATAATACCTGGTTTAAATGCAAATGCAACAGTCTTCTGATATATTGCGTGGAAATAGAATGACAGAACAATTTAGACTGGAAGTAACATCAGGAAATATTTTGGTCTACCTCTGTGCTTGAATAGGTTTAACATTTAGTTTATATCAGGTTTTTCAGTATTATAATACAGCAACCTTTATTCTAAACCACTCCTCCTCCAAAACTGAATAAAAAGTAGAGCAAAAGCAGCTTACTATATCAGACACATAACCATGATACAGCCTTTTGTATGTTTAATTGTGCAGTCTGTAATCACATAATTTCAGAGTGGGGTTTGTGTTTGTTTTGTTTTTACTTTTACCCACAGAAAAGTAAATTATAAGCACATGTTTGCATTTTTTTTTTATTCTTATCTTGTCATATCAGACATTATTTTACTGCATCTGAGAACAGAGACACCTAAAATGGAAAAAGGCCAAATGTGTCAATGGAGGTTTTTCTTCACAGGTTTGCTGATATCTTCTGACCTGTCGGGGCTTGGCCTCAGCCGGCACAAAGAACCACGCTGCCGCTCACCCAAACCTCGCAGCAGTGACGGAAAATTGGAATAAAAAGGCAAAAACTCGTGGGTTGAGATAAAAAGCAATTTAACAGAACAACAAAGAAAAATTGACAAAACAACAATAGTACTGGCAGAGGAATGTATAAATAGGGGTACCGTACCAACGCGCACCGACCGCACCCGGACCGTCCCCGCCCACTCCCAAACTGGGAACTCCCCTCCCCGGCTAGCTCCCTCTAAATACTGGGAATGGCGTCACGTGGTATGGAATACCTGTGCTGTGCCAGATATTAACCCTGTCCCTGCCGGAACCAGGACATGACCTTAAAAAGAAACCTACAGTATACATAGAAATCATCATAAGTTTCCCAAACAGTGAATGTAGTATGACAGACTTGGGAAACAAACAGCTCGGGCTTCCCCACATTGGAATTGCTTGTGAAAAACAAGAGAAGTCAACTCCTAATTAGTGCTCCCCTACTCCACATTAGTTGAATACCTGAAAATTATTCCTTTTTGCAGAAAAGACCATATTTGAGACAGAAAGCCAAAGTGCCACTTTCAATGTTGTCATTTTTTTAGGGACAGATACAGCAGACCCTTACTTGTTCTCTCAAAGCTATATCCTTTCTTTTAGACTCAGTATCACCCAGCTGTTCAACTACATGCTCAGAGTTTCTGTTAAACTCAGAGCTCAGAAAATAGGAATATAGGGTATGTAGTGTGCTAAAAGACACTTGTTCAGTGTCACACCAGAAATTTGTACTGGAACTGGGAAGAGTTTTCCTAATATTACGTATGTTGACCTACTGTCTTAGAGAAATTCTGTTCATTATCAACAAGTTTACCTATTTCTGCATCTATGAGGATGTGATCATGAAAACACCATTATGTTCTTTACTATGGTCTATCTATTTTATTATTACATTAGGTAGTAGTCTGATTTTTTCAATTTTTTGTAGGGATATTAATACATACTTGCTAGTTGAAGATTTATGTTTTTGACCTTAGACAAACAAGATGATTTTGTTTTCGCCTTGATTATTTTAAATTTAACTCAGAAAATGTGGACTACTTAAAAGTTGGGGCTTACCTGCACAATCAATGCCTCTATTCTTTACAAAATATATTACAAAATCTTCATTCTTCTGCTGATCTTTCAGGTATTGAATTATTTGTTCCAGTACGGCTTTTTTTTTTTCCTCTCTGATGTACTGAAATACTACAATGGTGCATGATTAGAGCAAAAGTGCTATAAAGATGTCTGTCATCAATGCATAATCTATAAGAGCTCCAACCACTTTTGTCCTAGCGATATATTGGTACAATACATCATCAGGATGAAAGCCTGCAGGAACAGAAGGCCCAAGAAGGACCTTTATGCAACACTTTTAAAAAATGTTATAATTCCTTGTTAATTCTGAGTTGAAGATGAGCCTTATGTTTATATTCATATTTAGATATGCTCTCTTCCAGCAAAGATAACGAGAGTGTTCCATTAACAGTAACTAACATCCTATTATGTAGAAGAAACACACATCTTTACTAAGAAGTCTCTTCAGTGCTTTTTTTTTTTTTTTTTAGATATAGCTCACTCTGAATCTTCTGTGCTATTGGTGGTTGTCATGTTTTCAGAATGACTTTGAGCTCACTATAAGTTCATCTCAAATATTCTTCCTTCATCAGACAATACTTTACCTCTCCCAGTATGAAATCATATGACTCATTCATCCTGAAATAGAATAAAATCATTCTTCATTCCCTTCCTATTTTCTATTCATCTATGGTATCATTACAAGTTCAACTGACCAACATATGTAAGCCTTTTTACTCAAGGGTATGGTACCAGTGGCTGACAAAAAAGCTTCAGAGTATAAGAACAGTTTCTTCAATTCAACATGAGAAGCAACAACTAAAGTGAAAAAAAAACAGTGAGTGAAAGGATAAAAAAACCCTCTGCTCATGCTCATAGCCTCTGGATACTTGCCTTTTACTTTTTTTCTCATACGAGTTAATCATATTTCTATCCAGAAAAAAAATACTGTTTTGCTGTAACAGCATCTCATCTACTCTTCCTTTTTTCTGTCACACGCATACACTTTACTGAATTTAAATGTATATACATACACTACTCTGACAAGTTTCTGTACTTCATCTTTCCTAATTCAGAAATTTTTAAAATTGCAGTTTCCTTTGATACTAGGTTTAGTCCTGACAAAAATAAGCCCCGTTTCCCAGATGAAACCAGACAGGGTATATTCCAATTAACAGCTTTTCCATGGTTCTATCAAAGACCTTTAATAAGATATCCTTTCTTATCTTTGTTATTGCTTTATTTCTTGTTAATTTCAGTCTAACAAGTTCTGTTTAGTTCAATTCTGTGCAGTTACAATAATATCAGTCTTTTAAACAAAAGCATATAGAATATTTTTTCACATTTCTTTTACGCAGAAAAATACTTCATACATTTGGTTTCACCCACAATGACTGGTTTCAAAACAGTGGGAGATGATGTAAAACCTAAGAGTCATAAACTTTCACTTACTGCTTTAATACCATTTTTTTTCCCTCCTCTCTTTTGGAGGTATACTTTCCAACAGAACAGTTACTTTCCTAGCTTTTTCACGGACTTACTTATTTTACTGACTTGCAGCTGAAAGCCAGCCTAGCCTGGCCTGAATTGAAAGATAAAAGATATTGCAAGGTTTTCTCTCCCCACGTCCACTGAATTTACCATCCAGATTTGGCAAATATGTATGCTAATTTAATTACTTTTTATGCTTCACAGCCCCACAATTAGTTAGTTAGTTAGTATTACTGTACTGTATTTACATAATTACACTTTGCAAGTGTAGAATTGAGACTTGTAATGGTATCAGAAATGCAATTTTGTCAGAAAACCCCTAAGTTTTTTGGTCAGGGATTAAGTAAGTTTTCAGTTCTCATTACAGCTTTTTTTTTTTTTAAAAAAAAAAAAAAACAAAAAACCCCCAAAACAACCCACATTTAAAATAAGCTTATAATTAATTTCTACCTTTGATTTGCCATTTTTATTTAAAAATGAAAAAGAATTCTTATTACTGATTTGTTCTGCAAGACAAGATACATTCCTAACACTTTCACCTGATAAAACAACTTTTTTATTGACAAGGTCAAACTATAGTAAATTGAAAATATATTATGAACCTTGAAAAATAAAACATTATTTAAATTCAAGTAACCTTACAAAATACAGGGATGTTATCACTCAGCTTTATTATAAAACAGTTTTGATTAACAGGTTAAAGGAAGATGAAATGAGAAGTTCAGAGGTGTAATTATGTAATCATACTGCTACAGATGAGGTTTTGAAAGATTATGACTTTGCTTTACGCATTTAGGTAGCTTGTGTGTTTGCAGAATGCCTTACATGACTGCAGTTTGTGCTCCATATTAAGTATCTTTGTGGGCCATTTTAGAGAGAAACAAAGTAAAGCATAACTTATTCAAACTTAGAATTCTGGAATACTTAAACAAAGATCTTAACCACAAAGTAAATTTTATCCTTTGCTCATTCCCTTTTCTGGGCTCCACATTCAGACATGCAATTAGGTATGTCCCAAATTTGTTCTTTTAGACTCAAAAACTTTGATAAATGTTCAAATTTCTACATTTAATATTTTTAAGCCATTTAATTTTTCCTTCAGATTTTATTTAGCAAAATATATAACTAACAGAGTGATTAGCTACTTTCTTTAAATGGCTTTCTTCCCTTCACCTACACTCACACCAGTAAAACAAGGGAAACACCGAGTATTTTTCTAGCTATTTCCATCTTTCATAGATGGAAGTGAATGAAACAAGCAAACAAAAAAATCAATCATCTAAAAATGTTGGTAAGGGTAACAAAATAAAGAAAAAGTCAAAGCTCTGTCTTAGTTTACATATCTATTCCCATTTGATGCTATATTATATAAATACAGATACATTGTTTTTGTTAATAAAATTAGGAGAAGGTAATAACATAGCAACTGGAGTGACTCTTCATATAGCTCTACCTCCTAATTTTTTGCGTTATACTCATGAAAGGACATATACATACTCAATGAATTACTAATGGTATTGGCCCAGTATCATAGAAATTTCACTGCAAATTAAACTTTGAAAATATCTTAGTGGCAGAAAAGATGGAGTCCTACTCTTTTTAGCATGTGTGCAACATTATCAACAGTAATTTTTAACCCCAGAGGTTTCAAAGACTATTGACCTACTGTCCTAGTATGTCAAACAACAAAGAGCACGTGACACATAAAGTCACCGTGTGCCACTGACACTTGCTATAACACTTGTTGGTTGTAAACTCACATTACGTAACTTTAGACATCAGCAGTGTGGTTGACTATGTTGAAACTGATCATCTAGACACTGATTACATTGAAATCCTTGATCACAGCATCAAATAGCTATGACAATTCAAGTTTCGACCCACCAGTAGTGGAGGAAGGACTGGCTCGCAGCCTCTTGCAAGAGCTCAACTCACATAAATCTATGGGCTTGGAGAGAATCCACCCCAGGATTTAAGAGAAGTTCATTTCTTTACACTTAAAAAACAATCAGTTTGCTCTGGTAATAGTAGCAGCTGATATATCCATTTGAAGAAAGATGGAAATTCCCAAGCAGTATAATTCTTAACAAAATTAGAAAGATAATTCATTTTTCTTTAAAAAACAGCTTTCAGAGATGTGCTTTTCCATTGGTTTTTCTTCCAATTTTCCTGATGAAACAAGGGAAAATTTGAAATATTTTGAGCAGATGCTGTGAAAAATGAAATCAGAGGATATAAAGCTATTTAATAAATATGAAATGGTGTTACTTTGAGATTTGCCAGATGGTCCTGATACATTTAGTTTAACAAATTCTGTTATGCTGTTTACCTGTGATACTAAGTTTTGGAGAATCACAGTATTTGGCATAGTCCAGTTCCTTAAGGAAAGGTTTAAAGGAGACTCAAAGGGGGAAAAAAAAAATTAGATACAATATGATACACAGAAACAATAATAAAAAACCCAAACAGTAGTAAGATATTAAGAAGATGAAGGTACGAAGCAGATAGAACATGGGTAATGAGTGAACAAAAGTTGTAAGAATTTCTTTGGTGACAGCACTAAAGCTACATTACTTAGAAATGCTGCACAGCAACTGTACATATGTGCATCTGTGCATATACACATGCTTGCTGGGGCAGGAATAATATCTCATAGATCTGATTTACATATTGTTTATCACTTTGCATGCAATTTAAACATTACTGGAACAATAAATACATTAATATTTTGATCATTTTCCTTTGTTTTAATGCAGTATTGCTAATGTCTGAATGCTAGTATGTCTGAAATTACAATATGCATATTTATTGAATAAATCTTGTAACACTCTACTGTTATTTACTGTTAATTTGCTAAATATGCATAAAATACTGTATCGATTTTCTTGAAAAATAATAAATACTTTTTTATTTTTTTGCGAAGTCCTTTTTCAATGAGTTTCAGACATCTAGGGAAGTAGATGCAGTGATAGATGCACTAAGTGATAGATACAGATAATAATAAGGGCTTTCACAACAGACATAGATCCAATCAATTTCAGAAATATTTTACCAAGTTGATAGCTAACAAGTAACCAGAAATAAGTTTCAGCAAAATCTATTGCAACTTTTGTTACACCAATGTTAATGACATTTGTTCTTTCTATGTAATCATGTGTCCAGTAACCATTCTAGGCATTTTCCTTTTGTAACAATAGGAACAGATAAGAACTATGGCAAACTTCTTTATGTACAAACATGACTTAACATTAGCCTATTCTAAACTATTCCTTTGAGGTATATTCATATGAATATTAGACCTCTTTATATAATTTTTAAAATCCATTATTCCTCAGTTTAATACTGATTTAAACAATGCTTGGTAACGGTCGGTGACATTTACATTATTGGTTTTGGTTTCTCAAGACAGAAATATATTTTTCAATTTGATTCATACAGCAATGATCCAGAATCAAATATTCACATTAAAGTTTAAAGGAGTAATGAGGTAACTATATGTTATTTTTATTTTTTTTAAAAAACAGGAAAATGTTGAGTTGATCAGAAACAACATAAAATGCAACTTAAATACATAGATCTAGCTTGTATATTCAACAGAATAAGTAAACATAGCAAAGAAGAGTTTAAAAAGTACATATGGTTACCTACATAAAAGTGAATTCTGTGTTTTTCTTACTTATTAAAAACACTTCTTTTATAAATAACTTTAATAAATGTTCTCAGATTCTCAGCATCAACTTAAATCTCAGTGAAATTACATTATTTAAACATATTGTTAGGTAAAGGCTTTTTGTACGTATTACCATTGTAGCGTTGCATAAGCTCCAAAAAATAAGGTGTTCAAACCAATCTGAATGCAGTGAGTGAAGGGTTAACAAGTGCTGAGTCATTTCCTTTAAAATGTAATTGACTGATTGATTGATTGATTGATTGATTTTTCTGAATAGCCCAATCTTCAAGAGAGAAAGAGCTGAAAACAAGTTCCTGGTGTTAGGTAAAATCAAGTCAGGTTTGAATGCAATTAGTAATTCAAATGCATACATTGGATTGATTTTTTTCATTTCAACTACCCTCTTATCCCTGATGGAAAGTTCTTTTCTTGACACAGAAGAATTTTCCTTCAAATATCTTTGAAATATAGGACTATTATGCAAATCCAAAGTAATAAAGAATGAGAAAAGATGTTAAGGCAACATTTAGCACAAAGCCAGCTATGGAAATGTATGTGAAAATATATACATGAATGATTTATGTTTTAACTGGGACGGGCAAAAAAGGGAACTTCTAAAAAAGGGAACTTCTATGAAAACCTTAGATATTCATCATTTAATGTAATATTTCTAGTATCAGTTGGTAAGGGTGACTGATTTCTGCCACGAAAATTGTAACTTCAACTGCAAAAACCTGTATAACTAATGACAAACATATTTCAGTGTACATTTTGAAAGCCATATGAAGTGCAAAAAATATTTTAAATAAAAAATGAAAGCACTAAACCCAAGTTTTTTCCTCATATACACCAATGTATGCGTTTTTTAATAATGCCCAAGGGAAATCTCTGGAGGGCAGGTGATGAAAGTTTGTCTTGATTAGTTTCTTCTAATGCATATGTAACAACTTCATAAAACTAATAAAGGTTAAATACATGTATATCACTAGGCTCTTGAAGCACTTCAGCAGGATGTTTTTCAACATTTCTTTGTGGAGACAAAGGCAGAAAATGTCTAATTTGCAAACTTTTGTGCTTTACCATTAAATTTGAAATAAATCACTAAAAAGTGTCTAGTTTCACATACTCAAACAAGCAAATTCCAATTACTTTATGAATACATAGGAGGTAGTTTTAAGAATTCAGGATTAACTTATATTCATACTTCTTTCCATCACTGATGACTTACTGTAACGCTGATAAACAGATCTGAGGGGAGAAGATACTCTGGAATACACTTACAAAGTTCATTTGTTGCAAGACAAAACTAAAAACTAACGAAAAAAGAAATGTTCATTGGTCAACACTTCCAGAATACTTTGGCTATTGGGAATTTTTCTGAAATACTGCCTTCTTGGAAATTTTTTTTTCTTTTCTGCTTCTGTTTCTTTTGTCATGTCTTTTAACTTAAACTTTTACTTCTAAATTCAATAGAATTTGTTTGACACTAACAACGATGATGAAGTAGCAACAGTGTTTAGATCCAGTTAGTTCATCTAGGGAGTACCTCAAGACAAAAAGAAAACAAAAAGTATCAAAAAGGAGGGGGGAAAAAAGAAAAATATAGGAAAACCATTATCTAACATCTTTGAAATTTCCATGGAAGCCCTACATGACCGGAAGAGGTTGATGTATTTGACCAGGTGCCCAGGTGCTGGCAGGGGAGAGCTGCAGCGGTGGCCTCTGTGAGGAGAGGACAGGGCTGCCCCGTGCCCAGACACAGCTGGTTCCAACTGACCCACCAAAGGGCACTGCTGAGCCCTGCAGACACGGTGGTGGCACCTCTGGGAAAAATGCATTTAAGAAAGGGGAGAAAATGCTGAAGTGAGAGAGAAGAGGGGAATAACGGAGGAAAGAAGAAGGTCAGAGGAATGGAAGGTACTCCATGGCAGAACAAGCACTCATCTGAAGGGACTGTGACCTATGGATAAGCTCCTGCTTGAGCAGATACACCGCCAAAATTACTGCAGCCCATGGAACACTCATACTGGAACATAGGAAAAGTGTGAAAAGGAAGAAGGCAGAGAAAAAGTATTATGTCCTGACCCTAATGCGCTGTGCTGCCTGTTGCCTCACAGAAGAGACTGAGTGTAACCTGTCAAGGAGGCAAAGGATAGTTGCTTCCAGTGAAGCTGAGCTGGGAAGAGAAGCTAAACCTGAGAAAGTGAAAGGAAAGGTGTTTTAATGCTTGTCTTTGTTTCCCAATACTCAAATCGCTGATTAAGTACTTATTCTAATTGGCAATAAATGGAATTAATTTTCTGTTTTGCCTCCAACAGTAATTGGTAAGTAATCTCTCTGTCTCCACCCATGAGCAAATTAATTTTATTTTCTACCCCTATCCTGCTGAGGAAGGCAAATGGGAGAGTGAATGGATGGAGTATTTCAGTGGAAATTTCAGCCTGCAGTGACTGAGACTGGAGCTGATCTGGGAAATAGGGGAATGCAGAAATCAGTTCCAAATAAAACACATAAACATCATTAGAAAAAAGACTCTAAAGATAAAAAAAAAGCAAATCAGCATTTTGTTGTGTAAAAGAAACAGGAAGGAAGACATTTATAAAAATTAATAAGTGTAAGAACATAAGAAATTTTAGTAGGGAATTCTTTTTTTTTAAAAAGCTACCAAGTTATATAGGTGAAAAAACAGGGTAAGGGCTTAGTCTCAGAGTCTTTTCTGTTAGTAGGATTCCTCCTGTTTTCCACCTCAGTGAGCTTTCTATAATATATTAAGTTATGCCTGTATTTACAGAAGGTAAAGATGAGGAACACACTCTAGCCCAGAAAATTCTACTTTACCATTACTAGTAGAAAGCCAGAGACATAGTACTGACTGACACTGCAAGGTTTCAGGATTTGTATGAGCCTGACTTGGGCTGAGCTGTTTCTAGCTTGTAACAGTTCCAAAGTACCAGATGTGATATGATATGATATATGATAGACATGATAGTGTATATGATATATCATATGCTATTCCTAGTTAACCACAGTGCATCAATAGCCCCAGGCTGAGCCTGAAGGACATCATTCTGCAGGTTTAGATGGGAGGCCATGAGAAGGAAGACAACTGTGATAGGAAGCATATGAAAAAGAAAAGCAAGCAGATTCTAAGACTGGGGAAGAAGCTACTACCACCACGGGCATCAAACTCCTCACTGCAAGGAAATGATAGTGCTGCTGAGTCATTGTAAGTACTTCCTGCCTCCATCCCACTTCCTGAAGAAAACAGATACTGCTGACCTTAGGACCCAGAGGGACTGTGGGAGGATAAGGATACCACCAGAAAAATGGAGAAGATACTGGGAGAGTTCTGACAGTAATTTGTACCTTTTTTTAATGAGGCTGTTCTGTGTTAATTAGATAATTTGGATTTCTAGAGCATGAAAACATTACTTGAACTAAGAAAAAAAATTTAGATGTTTGAGTAGCAAATTCTTTTTTGCCAATAATTAGATTTGCAGATTTTCAGAATAATAATATCCACCAGTATATTCATTATGATACATAAAAACTCTGGTTTTATAAACAAACAAAAAAACAAACCTGTTAGCAGTATGAGGGGTTTAGATCACACCAAGTTCTCTATGAGCCATTATATATGTGTGTATGTATATACATACATATGAAATAGATTTTTTCTTCCAAAGGAAAAATTAAATCTTCCACGTTATTAGTAGGACCAGCTCATATAGTAAACACAGGAAAGCTACTAAAAGTGTGCTTCTTTGTGTTCTTTATTTTTTAAATGAGAAATCCATCAATATTACTCCTGTTGGTTGCATGCAATACTTTACAGATTTCTTCTATGAACTGATCTGCACTACAGTTGCATACAAATTGTTTTCCAGTAATTTGTTGATAATTGAATGTTTGGAACTGTCTATTGGAAACTATTGCTGATTATTTTAAGCACATTATATTGGATTTTACTCTCTCAATGAATTTCTGAGCCTCTGGAATTTGCTTTTTTTTCATGAACACACAAGAAAATCTGGATACTCAAATATAAATTCCAAAATTTGCTTTTATTACTTAATTACTAGGAATTTTGAGTTTTAAATATATGGTCTGCAAAAAATAATATAGTCTTCTGGAAATAATCAGTTCCTTGAGATGAAACTAAAAGTTTGGTTCAAATTTTGAGACTGAATTTTCTGAAGCTATCATATTAGTCATATAGAATAGATTATGTCATTATATTTGCTTTCATAATTATGTACTAAGTATATAATTCAAGCTGGAAAGTTTTGCAAAATGCATTTATTATAAACCCTTTTTCCTCTTCTTGTCGCTTCGTTGGTTTTCATTATGGCTTATTTCTGAAATATTTAGGTAGGGGGTTTAAGCCTCTATATAAAAAATTATTCAGGCTGAATTAGATTATGAATAATCTGCAAGTCAGTTCTGTTTGACACTTTTCCTGTCTATAAGTGACTGAGCTTACATAGACACACAAAGCGTTAGAAAACTGTTCGGAAAAATACAGAAGCTGCATACAGTTTACCACATGCTTTTAGCAGCTGTAGAAATCATTAAAAATAATTCATGTGTACTTAAAAAGGATACATTTTTAAAGGAAGTATTCTTCCTATCAAATTTGGGTTCACACATTAATAGTTTAAAACTTTATTATTCATAGGATCTTCTCTCAGAAGAAAAGGAAAAAGGTTTAGAGACTATCTGGTTAGGTCCACTCCTAGATATTCTTGCACACTCATGACGTCAGTGGGATTTTGAATATGCGCAGGAGTTTTCACTCTGTTTGCAGTGTCTCTGACTACATATTTTATGTTTGTATTATTTTCCCATTTATTTTACCTTACAGTATATCATTTAGCATCTTTAGTGCCTGGTACAACTGGACTACACTAGTCAGTCACTGTCTTTAGACTACAATCAGAAGACTGTATTAAAACATATCTTGTACCTGGCATTTTAAATTTGGATTTTAATTCTTTATTGTTTTAAATTATACTTCATGAGGCCCTAGACCCTCAGTCTTACATGCTGGTGTTTTAAATATTTTCTGTAGACAGTTCTTACATCATCCTCTTTCTCTCTCTCTTTCTCTCTCTCTTTCTCTCTCTCTTTCTCTCTCTCTTTCTCTCTCTCTTTCTCTTTCGTAACAATGACACACATTTTCTCCTTTAAACTGAATCTCATTTATCTTTTAGTGTATAAAGATAAAACAATCTTTATTGGGGATCAATTACATATCACAGAATAAAACGTAAAGAGTTAACTTTACAATAAGCACATTGCCAACTTTTAATGTTTATGCCTGAAGCAAACTTATGGAAACAAGGAATAAAAGGCACATTTTGTCCAGAAGTCCAAAAGAGCAAGCACACAATGAATAGAAAGATCAATAGAATAATCAATAGACTCAGAAAAGGATGAAATAGAGGATAAGTTAGTCTCATGATTAATAAGTAGATGACAGTTCATAATAGCATCTCTAAAGAAAACAATCAATGTTCTTAAATATTTTGT
This sequence comes from Chionis minor, assembly GCA_013398295.1. Taxonomy (NCBI): domain Eukaryota; kingdom Metazoa; phylum Chordata; class Aves; order Charadriiformes; family Chionidae; genus Chionis; species Chionis minor. The sequence continues at coordinate 23,179 of VZSF01007210.1, forward strand.
GAAGCAACATATCTGGTAGCTGAATGAACATAAACTCGTAGAGACTGAAAGTAACGGCATAAGTAATTGAGGAAATGAACTAAGTATATTTAGAGATGAGTACAAAACACAGATGGTACTTAGATGATAAGCATCTTTTATATGTTTGAGAAGTGGAGAATATTTAATCTGGTTTTATAATATAAATGGTAGACTTATTCTGTGACTGTAGTGTTATATAAGAGGATATCCTTGAAAATAACTACATATATTCAGCAGATCAAATATGAAGAGTTACAGTTCCACTAACTTCAGTAGAATTCCAGCTACTTTTTTTAGGGAAAAAAAAGTGCCACTTTTCAATATGGATTTTTTTATTTTTTTGTCTTATGCACAGTTTACACATTATTATTTAGCGATTGGAGCTCAGAAGTTTGGGGCTTTTATATATCTATTAATAAATGTACTTATTTATATGTCCTACAGAGACCTTCACAGGGATTTGGCCATTATAAGTAGTATTTTAAAGTCACACTGAGATGTACTCTCATTTAAAAAAATAATTCCTTTTCTTTTGTAAGTGGTATCATAGCTCTCTAACTCTTGGAAAACCTCTTCATTCTTCTAAGCATAAAAGGAAATGGAATGTTTTTTACATACAGTGAAAGCAATACAGTAGAAAAAATATGATGTGATGTTGTTGAGTTAATATTTTACGTGGATTGTGATGGAAAATCACAACACATCATTTCTATTCAACAAACATCTTGCTTTATGAAAGAGCATAATACATCAGAAAGACATACTTCTATCAGCTGCATGGCCACTTTCTATCTATTCAAAGGAAATCTTTCATTTGTATTACTTCTCCCCCAAATATAGTACTCTCATGGCTCACATCTCTGTACACAGCACATTAATTCTGCAGACATTAGTCTCTTTCATAAACCAGCACTCTCCCTGTTGTGCCCAGCTGTTTGACTTTGCCTGCTCTCTGGCTTCTTCATTCTGACCTCATTCTATTATTTTCTCTCTCTCTTTCTCTGGCCTTTACGCTTCCTTTATTTCCTGAAGAGAAATGTTGGTCCATGCTACAGGTAATTTTAGATTCATTTTTTGAAACCTCAGACCCTGTATTCCCCAACAGGTACAACAATTATCTCATGTCAGTAGTATGTGACAGAATGCATAGCTTGCTGTATACTTTTTTGAGTGCCGGTACTCAGGCAGATTTCCAATGTTTGCTGTGTGCCCCTGTGTATAACAGCAGGCAACCAGAGTCAGGATCTATTGTACCTTTTCCTTTATGTACTCATGTTGATCTTTAAACTCGTATATAGTGTAGGTTTTAGATAGCTATGGATTTTAAAAATGTTCAGTGTTTCCTCTTTTTGATCACATCGAGGCTGGCAAAAGTTCTGTGTTCACAGCTTTTAGATGGCATCAAGCTGTAAGAAGGATGACTTCCTCATGCTTCTTCCTCTATATGACTTCTCATGGTATTTGAACTCGTATCAGAAAACAAAAATAAATACAAAACCCAACCCTTTATAGTCTCCAAATTCAGACAGAGATTCCCAGTAAAACTGAGTATAGTCTAGAATGGAGATAACTAGAGTAGGGAACAGTTTGCAGTCTGTTTCAAAATTTGCAGATGTACACATCAAAAGAAACCTGACTAAGAGCATGTGCTGCTTTTGGCTGGGGTAGAGTTAATTTTCTCCGCAGCAGATAGTAGTAGCTAGCTGTATTTTGGATTTGTGCAGAAAACAGTGTTGATAACGCAGAGATGCTTTTGTTATTGCTGAGCAGTGCTTACACAGGGTCACCGCCTTTTCTGCTTCTAACACTGCCCCACCAGTAAGCAGTCTAGGAGTGCACAAGAAGTTGTGAGAGGACACAGCTAGGACACCTGACCCCAACTGACCAAAGGGATATTCCATACCATATGACGGCGTGCTTGGTGTATACACCTGAGGGAAGAAGAAGGAAGGGGGAGGATGTTCAGAGATACAACGTTTTGACTTCCCACAAAACCGCTTCACGTGATTTAGCCCAGCTTTCCTGGAGATGGCCTTTTTTGCTTTGCTTGTGTGCACAGTTATTGCTTTGTTTCTCAAACTATCTTCATCTCAACCCGTGAGTTTTCTCACTTTTACTCTTGTGATTCTCTCCCTTATCCTAGCTGGGAGGAGTGAGTGAGTGGCTGTGCGGTGCTTAGTTGCGAGCTGAGGTTGGAACGGCAACCCGTTCAAATGCAGAACAGCTGGGAGGAATAGAATAAGCTTTTCACAACATAGTGGAGAAATACTACATGAGATACCTGCTATTTCCCACCTGGAATTATGAGAGGCTTTTTGGGAAGCCACATTTTCTGTGCATGAGGGCAGCCAGGTTTAACCATGCACTATCATGTTGCAGCTGTTCCCAATGGAAGTGGTCACGCAAAATGATATGCAGAGCTCACCACAGGTTGCTTCCTGCTGCATTCGGCCATGACCGTGTCCCGTACTGTATGTCATGTTGCATAGTGACATTTTGCCCTATGGTTTCATGACAATGTCTACTTCTCAACAGGTTTATTTGTCTAAAACTAAAACCTACATAGTCTGTTATTCATTAAAGAAGAACCTGTGAACCAATTTGAACTAAGGGAGAATTTAGTATGAAATTTACTTCCTCAAACTCATTGCTATCATTTGTTATTACCCTGCTTAATTATGTGCCTAATAAAAGGCCACTCTAGTAACTTGAGTAAGCATTTTGTTTAAAAAAAGTAGATTTTTTAATAATCTTCTGTTGGAAACATTTTGTGACTCAGCCTTCCCCTGTTAGGTGTTAAAGTTCAGTGTCCAGTGATTTGACACTCAGTCATGGACACATAAATACTGAATTAGGTACCTAGCACAGGTAGATAGAATCTCCCTGTTGCGGCTTGTAACTCATCTTTCTGTCTCTAAAAACTATGGGAAATTTAGGTACTTAATTTAGGAGTTCATTGCACATCTGAAATTAAGGTGCAAACTAGAAAACTGAATTAATCAGAGTAGATCCCATACTAGAATTCACAATCAAATGCCCCAATCAATGTCGCAAAGTTATGTCAAAGTTGTTTGGGGGTTTTTTTAGGGATCTTATAAAGGTTAAATGACTGCAGGTTGTCACCTGAATGAACGATACGTTCATTCATTTGGTCCAATCCCTTAGTTATTGCTTGTACCTCTTTACAGACAGTTGACTTTAAATTAAAGTATTGAAAGTGCTATTTTTCTACTTTGTACTGCTGTTTCACTGAACTTAAATCCAATTCAGACAGTATCTTAAATTATCTGGGGTTTTTTTATACATCAAATTTTGAACATAATTTCATAGGTATAGGAAATCAGTACATGAACTTACATATATATTTGTATGAATGTGAGTGAGCATATATTTATATTGATATGGTGGAATTGATACTCTTTCCTGCAGCTCTCCAGTCCATTTCTACCACCTGCCCTGTTCGAACACATTTGCCTTTTTTTTGTGGTAGAAAAACCCTTGCGTGAGCAACTTGGATCAGTAAAATTCAATTGCACTTTCATTGCTAAGCTGGCTTTGTAACCAGGATTTAAGTGTATACAGCACCTCAGATCTTTTAAGCAGTGCTTATAAAGTGATATTCTGTGATTACATTATATCCTGTGGCAGTTTGGCAGGATGATATTAAATCCGCATGTGATTAATAAATTGCTTAAGCAGCCATTGTTCTTTTTGTTCCATTATATTTTTTTCATGCATTTTCCCTGAAAACTATATTTTTGTTTTGGTAAGTAAGAAAATACTACAATCCTTCAAAAGCTACTGATGTAGTACCAATACTTATTTCATTTAGGACAATGTCAACATTAGATAATAGTATCATTATCTAACACAGAATATCTAGTATGAAGGTACTGCTACAGCATAAATCTCAATCAAAGATAATAAACTTTTAAAGGATTGCTGTTGTTGTTGTGATGATGATGATGATCAATTATTTTTACCAACAATGCAAAACTATAGATTATTCCCTATATGCTGAAGCATGACTTGTTTTAGCAGGTGTCATATTACTACTACACAGCGCAGTTATTTACATAAAGAGACACTATAAACAACACCAGGTTTCAAAATTCAAATATTAATTACTTTCTTAAAGGAAGAGAATATTTAGAAGAAATCACTTGACTATAAAAAAGTTATCAGCTGATTTATTTATGAGAAAAAAACCTCACATCTGTTCTAATCTCATTGCATATGATCTGGTTTTCTGCCTGGGTTTTTTTTTTTTTTTCATCTAGGATTGTTCTATACATGTGTTCAGTCCTATACTGCCTTTCAAGAGCCAGGTAAAACGTTTTTAAATAGCCTTTAGTTTGTTAAAGTACCCCCATGAAAGAGACGTTCCCAAAACAGGTCAAAACACTTTCAATCTGCAAGTAAAGCAACAAATTTTTTTAAAATTAATGTTTCCAGGTTTGCTTGTCAGCAGCTTATGCCATTTTCCTCACAGAAAACAGTAGCATGTCACATTTATTTGTTTTGTGAATACAAAACTTGAACTTTCCAAATTGTCCTGAAAATCATTACGTTGATTCCTTTTTAGCAATCTTCATAATTTTATTAATATTATACACAGAGCAGAATTAATCAGAGTCTTGAAATATTTATTTTTATAAACATATACATATTTACAGTTCCAGAACTTTTGTGTAACTAACTAGAAAAAAACTCAGGTCCAGATATTCTGGTAAAATTGCAAACAGTTTTGATAGTAACATTTTTTTCTCATGGAGATGAAGTATGGTTGTGTGTCTTAATGATCACTCAATTTTATCAGTTGCGGTTGTAGCAGATTCAAAAATCTGTCAGTCCCCTGCAGAGAAGTCCACATTTGGTGTTTTGTGATCCTGGCAAACCATATCATCATTGCTTCCTCTTGCTGTAGTATTAAATTCAAAAAAAACTGCATTCATGGTAAATAGAAGGAGAAGGCATCCTCCAGTAGAATGCCTTTTGCATATTGACTTGGGTCTGCCATATATGAATCTACCAGTAGAGTTCTTCATAGTACTACAGCTCTTAATCTGAGTTTGCCAGTGTCATTCACTCTTTTTAATGTGTAGTGCAAATGAGATGATAAAGTAGTTTAAATTGCCAATTATTTTGTTTATTTGTGTTTTCCCTCAAGCACTTTATACATGCTTGTGAGAATAATTACTAAGTTATATGTACTTTCTTAGTCTCGCAAGTAACTAAGCTGAATGATTCAATTTATGTGTATAAATTTTAGCTAATGGAAACCTGGCAAAAGGATTCATTATAATCATAATTAAGCTACAATATCCTTCTACAGAAAAATAATTAAAAAAAAAAGAAGAACAAGAAGAAATCCAGTCAAAGGAGGGAAACAAAATAATTAACGTATTGTGATAAAATAGCTGTGCACTCATTCCATTTCCTGTGTTTACTGCCATCTGATTTCCGAGTAGTTATCAGTAAAGTTCACATCAATGCAAGTAATTTATATTCAACAGCAAGGGCAGTGTCAGAAACTGCAACTGTGATACCCTGTCAAAGAACTGACGGAGACATGAATCAATAGGGATAGATCTGCAGAAAACACTTGGACAATGGCTATTCTCTAGTACAACTAAAAGTTGAGTTGATGAACTATACGTTATAGGAAAAAAAAATCTGGCCAAAGAGGAGTTATTCTAACAGGTAGAAATGATAGACAGGAGGGATGTGTGTTTTATTTTTTGTCTGTCTGTCTGTCTATCTATCTATCCATTTTATTATATATGTTTAAATTTGTATAAATCTATTCTACTGTATTTCTCTACTATTCAAAGTTTGTATATAATAATAAAATATAATTATTCTCTATTAATCTTGTTTTCAAAGTTCATGATTTTATCCATTTGCTCAAATAACTATGACCCTATATTCATGTAATTTATAGAATAGAAAAGTTTTTCCTAAAGTTTTTCTGAGAACTGTCTTGTTTTTCCCTCCTCTCTGATGCTTATTCTTAGGAGGGACTCTGAATCTCTTTGGAGTTGTTAACTAATACTAAAAGCTTACAGTAGAATTCAGATCTCTTCCAGTGTTGAAATACCGCTTGCATCAAAACCAACATTTTAACTTTAAAGGAGATAGAATTCAAGTCTATAAACAAAACATGTGACAGGCAGCAACAATACCCAATATTTTGGCTTTTAGCATCTAATATATAGCAAGAACAATGTTTGTAATTTTTTTTTTTTTTTATAATTCTTGAAGCAAGGACCTTTTAAATATTCAAAACAGTGCTCTGGAGAGTCATGGTCTCTTTCTTATGATTCTTGTCCTTACCAAACCTAAGCTATTTATTTCTGATTCATGGAACAGCTTTAGAAGAAGAAATAGAATCAAGAACCTATTTCAACACTCTTTTAGGTGAACAGTGTTCAAGGTGGAGAACTGTTTTGTCCTGTGAGAAATGCGAAACTGGTCATTTAAGCGAGAGATCTGAATGTGGGATTTCTACATCTGAGGCAATAGCTTTATAATTATGAGGATGCTTAAAAGTTTTCTAGAGTTTTACCTATGCTGGTAAAAATTAACATGAGTAGCTAAACAGAAATAGAATTACTTTTTGCTAGCTCTTCTGTAGGAATGAAATCTAATTCTGATTTAGTAGTTTTGCCTTCGGCTACAAAAAAGTAAAAAGAGAAGGAATTTCTTGCACAACGCTTGCAATTTTAGCTATTGCCTTGACACTTATTTTTCCTGGCTTTTAGTAAAAGTTCTGTTGACATTAGGAGAAAATTTAACAAAAAGAGAAGGGGGAGGGGGAAAAGGAGAGGGAAATGGGAAAGGGGAAGAGGAAGGGGAAGGAAAAAGGGGAAGGGGAAGGCGAAGGGGAAGGGAAAGCACGACAATAAGATTTTTAGGTTTTGTTTTGTTTAGATCAGGCCTTATCCCTCCGGAAGCAGACACTGAAAAACATGCAGTTAATTTCAGAGCGTTAGAAGAGGCTTAATTGAAAAGTAAAATTACTGAAAAGAAATTTGGTTCTGTTTTACCTCAAACCAGGATGTTCTGTTAATGTCTTACATACAAAAAGGTAAAAGAGCATTAAACTTGAGATTTATTAAAGTAAATTGTTCTAATTACTGTCTCTGTGAGTCCCAGAAGAAACTGAGTCACATACAATAATAGCAGGGTTGTTTTTCTCCTCAAAACATTTTCAATTAAATGGTATATTGTAATGGAAAAATAGCTGTCCTGTAATACATCTAATGAGTTTCTTCAGATACTTCTTTGTCATACTTACAGTACATAGCAATTAATATTATAATTCATAAAATTTTTATTAATTGTAAATTTATTGGATGAAACATAAGGTATTTACTGGCTTTTGTTAGCATAACACATTCAATAAGTCTAGAATATTATTCACATTTTAGTTACTGCTTATTGAAAACAATTTCTTGAAAAAATGTGCTAAATAAATCAACCTTTAATCTGCCATAGACTAAGCACTGGCACTAGGCACATAATATTGATTATATTTAGTCATACAACCTGAAAGACTGAAATTAAATCATATACTGACAGTTTTTCAGAATACTTAAATCAGTTATTGTTGAGTCGTCTTACTAATTATTCACGGAATCTTAGGCACCACTTGGATAGCCATTGAAATAATAAAAAAATGTTGGAGGCTTCCTAGGAGTCTATCTTCTCTTCCTCCCCCTTCCTCCTCTTAAATGAAAAATTCAGCTTTCAATGTTTGTTGTTCCTTTGTGTTGAAAGTTTGATTTGTTCAGTCTGGTAACAGAACATAAACCATGAATAATTAACAGTACCAATCTCAGTTGCTTTATATTCCTGAATAAAGTAAATGTACATAGATTTCTACCAGGAGGAGAGAAGATTTCTGATGATCACCAGTGTTAATGCCTTATTTGAAGACTCAGTGTGGTTTGTAAAGAAGCGAGAAGTTGGTGTAAAATGAGTGAAGATAATTAGTGTACAGGGTGTGCATTTTTACCTAAAATATCAAACATTAAAATATCCCCTTACAGAATTGGATAGTATGTGAAGAGGAAAAGGACTGTTTGTGCTAATACTCCATCACATTGTGCACATTTACCAAAAACAGGGACTGGGATTCAGGGTCAGTATTCTAGTACCTGTAATTGCCTAAGTGGATTGAGTAAAGAAGAAATTGACAAGCATTAACTCCTTAATAGTCTTTGAATCAACAAAGTCTTGTCAAGAGTATTAAAAATATACCGTAACTTTAAAAAATATATACTTCTGATGATCTGAAATTTTCATATCTCAGAGCTCTCTAGAAAGAAATTCAGAACCTTTATCCCATTTTAAAGACTGAGGAAAGGGTAACGAGACCAAAGACAAAAAGTGTTGCAAGCTTGTGAGATTTAAAAAAGTAAAATTATTTATGATCCAATACATTATAATAATATGTTTACTATTTGTGTTATGTTAAGAAATAGATGAACCTGAATTCTCTATGAAAATTCCTCTGTCTTTGTACTCCAGACAATTTGATTGATTGCTTGTTTGGTTCATTTTACACGTTTAGCAATACTTAAATAGAGTCATAAAAATGTTGAGTAACCTTTTTTTTTCTCTCTCTAAATACCAATTTGAGTTTTGAATAAACAATTCAGATTATTTATATGAAGCGTTGTTTGCTTGCTTGTGGTCTTTCTTATTCTTTAGTCATCAAAGTTAATGTTGGTGCACCTTCATCACTCTCAGCTGCGCTTTATGTATGTCGAAAGGCACTTTTGACAGGATGTAGCTTCATGACAGCTATAATACCTCTCCATAAAAAAGAGATCTATTCTGACTAGCTTCAACATCTGACTTCCTCTTAAATAATTGGCATCTTGGGTGAGATTCGTTTAATGTCTGGAATGTCACATTAGAATCTTCCCTAGACAACAGAAAGAATAACTGCCTCAGGGTGGCAATTTATCTTGGTCCAAATGAATACTCTAAATGGATCTGATGAAGTAGCCTCTAGAGAGGACTATAAAGCAATTCTGTGGTGATATTTGAGACCACAAATTTAGACATCTATGTTTTAGAGCTACATATCTTTTAGATGTTTGAGGTTTGTTGATACAAGTTTCACCTCTGCTATCTTTCCCTCTTAAGAGATGCTTAAAATGAGACACTCAAGTGTTTTCACTCTGAAGGTCTTCAGAAGTACTCGTTTTCATTGACTACATAGGGAATGCAGGCACTTACTTTCAGAAGATGTATTTATTCTACCTGATAGAATTAAGTTGTCTTTCAGGAATACAAGTATAATCATAGAATCACTTAGGTTGGAAAAGACCTTTCAGATCATTGAGTCCAACTGTACATGTGTATCAGCGTGTATACACATGTGTGCTTGAAGTGGTGACTAATACATTCAGTATTTGACTGACTAACATGTAAGAAGAATTAGACACACAATTAGACACACAAAATACAACTATTGATTTTAACTAAATATGGCAGCCCTACATAATCAGTATTTTTTATTAGTTTGCAAAAGTCAAATTTATCATTAAGAGTAATTTTTAAGATTATCAGTGAAATAAATAGTGTACATTCCTATGGCTGTACTTGACAGTAATTCATAGTTGTGTTTTAATTCCTCTACTATCTAAGGCATGTAGCACAAATAATTATCAGATTATTGCTTTTCATTAAGCCAAAGTGTAGGGGGGGAAAGTCAGGAAAGTATATTTTTAGGTAGAGTCTGGTTTACATTGTAAATGATAGTTAAAGAAAGGAAATAGCTTCAAGAATATTGAAAGATACTGTGACTTGTCGAGATTGTTTGTACATGACTATACAAAGGACGATAAAGACTTAGGAACCTGGAAAGTGAATCTGCAATATCAGTAATAATATTATTATTGTCATTGTTATTGTTGTTGTTGTTGTTGTTGTTATTATTATTATTATTCTTATTTCAGAGGTTATCAAATTCAGGGGCAACCTGAATGTGTTTTGATGAAGTGAATTCAAAATTCAGCCTTTCCTCCTCTTATAATCTTGAAACCTCTACTGTGACATTCAGTTGATTTCTTTTGCCTGATTATTGAAACCTAACATTTTCCAACAGCATCTTAAATGGTACTGAATGTTTGGTTTAAATTAAGAGAAACTGAGTATGTTATATCATGAATATAGAATTATTTTGATAAGGGCCTTTACATTTTTGTTTAACAACTGTAAGCATGCTTAATGGAAACAAAAGACAAAATCCATTTGCTACAAATAATATAGTTCATAATTTAATTATACTTTGCAGCACTAAAACCACGTGACTCATGTTAGCTGAATATGGCACATTAGGAGTTCATAAAGTAGAAAAGTACTAGGAAAACTAAAGATTCAGAGAGACTATTGTGCCCCACGCAATGCTCCAGTTGAAATGAATAGTACATTCTTTAAAGTTGCATAGGAGACTGGCACATATTCAGCACATTTTATAACCGCTAGCCTACTACATAGAAGATAGTACGGATAACTGCTGTTCTAACATTTTAAGTTGCTAATGTACAAAACAGGGGTGCTATTTCCTTCTCCACCATGTATTTGAACAAAAATAATTTTGAATGTTGGACTATTTACTGAACTCAATACAGTCACATTAATTATATGTTCCAAGGTTATTTCTAGCACATTGAATCAAAAAGACTTGAGATCAGAGACTGTGAATCAAAGTAGAAAAAAAAAAAAAAATTCCAAAAGTGTTTGAAAAAGGGAAGGTTAGTTGGTGAACCTTATTTGTATTTTGTTGTAGCATATAATTTATTAGTAAACATTTTCTGTATTGGCTATTCTGGCAGTTCATATGATTCTCTAAATTCTGAAAAATGTTATTTTCTTCTTAATGTCTTTAACTCCAGATTTCTACAAACCTATAATATGTTAAGGCTATATAACGTCAGCGTTTTGGTCAGGCATATAAAAGCTATAGAAATCAATTGGCATTTTACAGAAAAAATCAGTTGTAGGAAAATGGAAGTTAGTGCACATTAAATGCACTCATTTAGGCTCCTTAATGTGCTTCAGGTTGGTAAATGAATTTCTAGACTCTGATAAAATCTACACAGTAGCTTCATGTTTGCATATGACTGGAGTAGTGTGATCTTGAGATTCCACATTTGGTCCACACCATGCCTTCATGCTTCTCCTCCCATGGAGTTTGCTTAGGTTGAATTGGCACACAAGTCAAGCAGCGTAGAAGTAAATAAGAACCCTTATCCTGTGATTAAACGCATATAATACACCAGATGAAAAAAAGCAGATCCATATTAAAGACTAAAGACTTCAGTGCTAAAAGTAGCAGCATAGTCATTCATTACAACTTTGTCTAGAAGTGACAGTTAAAATGTGAAAGCTGTAAGCGACTGTGAGAAACTAATCAGGAAAAATCTGAATGCCTTTTTGGCACTTAAATCTCATCCATTTGAATATACACTGAAAAGGGTCAGGATATTCAGGACAGTCATTTAGCTCAGTTAAACTGAGAGCTGTTAGGTGGCATGATTCAGCCACAGCAGGTTGGGTGGTGACTCTGATTGTCCAGGCAAAGTGAAATGAGATTTAAATCAATGGGAAGCAAAACCAGACTGCTCAGACAGGGAAGGGCTGATTTCACCTGAGAGGTAGCACCTGCTTCTTGTTGGGGTTCATTTGCTGTCCCTCAGCTGGTTAGGTCAAGAGTTATGCTGCTGTTTCTCTCTTCTTATGAAAATAGTCGTGGCTTAATCTAAATTTTTCAGCTGCTTACAGGAAGGGAGTGGTGGATGATTACTCATGCAATCAGCAAAATTGTCAGGAAAAACCTGAATACTGCTGATTAAGTTAAGATGTTAAGTTAAGTTAAGATGTTAAGAAGTTAAGTTAAGATGAAACTAATAACACACAGACTAAATGGACTCAAATACCAAAATGATTTAATCACAGGAATATGCACAATTTTGCTAATGACATGACTTTCCTGTACCTTGAGGGATGATGACTCTTTCCAGGAGGAAGGTCAGGCAGCTCAGCACAGCGATCACAGTTGTGCAGTGCACCATCCTGGGCCTGGGACATGGCACTCTCTGGATGTCACTTCAGCGCCGTCTTCTACAGCCCTGTCAATTCTGCCTCAAGTCCTCTCACCACCCCTGGTGTCTCCTGTCTTCAAAGTCTCTCCGTCCATGTTTCTCCAACAGCACCTCTCAGAGCTACTCCCCGTGTGTCTCACCAAGACCATTTCCCCCAAGTGTCTGCCCAGGTCTTTCATTATGTGATTTTCTTTATCTCTGGAACAAAATCTTGTCTCACACGAGTCAGAGTCTTCAATTAAAACCTTACTTTCACTCTGTCGAGCTGTAATTACTGACTAACTATGGTTGTCTACAGCTGCAGGTACATATTCTTTGTGACACTTTATCTTCTTTAGTCAAAGCTGGATAGAAAACTGAGGATCAATCTAATTGAAAACTGCTATGGCAGCCCAGTGTGGTTTGATGACTCAGTCTCATTTTCTACTTTCAACATATTGATGATATTTCCCATCTAATTTCAGTTATTTTAATAATTCTAGGAATCAAAAAAACTAGTTGAACATTTCATCTCCGCCATAATAATGAATAAACTGTAGCTACCATTGCATTTTATATTTAAAAAAAAAAAAAGTTATCTGGAATCTGCTCATGAATTTACACCCTAAAAACTTAGGAGTTTCTTCAAATGTCAGAAGACATGGCAGGAATTTTGGAAACTGAAATGAATTTAGTAACAAGAGGGTGATATGAATGACTGAACAACTGTCAGTCACTTTTGATATACCTTTTTTTTCTTGTTTATCAAGGGCATTTCATTATCAAGGGCACTGCGTACTAAATTATGTTCAGACATGATTTTAGAAGAGAGAAGAAATAGAAATATGATTGATTCTGTCCTGGTTCCGGCAGGGACAGGGTTAGTATCTGGCACAGCACAGGTATTCCACACCACGTGTGGAATACTACGCCGTGCCCAGTATTTAGGGGGGAGCTGGAGGGGGAGGAGTTCCCTGTTTGGGAGCAGGCGGGGGCAGTCGGGGTCCGGTGGGTGCACGGTGGTACCATATGGTGCCCCTATTTGTACATTCCTCTGCCAGTGTTATTGTTGTTGTTTGCCGGTTTTCCTTTGTTGTTCTGTTAAATTGCCTTTATCTCAACCCACGAGTTTTTTGGCTTTTTATTTCAATTTTCCCTCGCCGCTGCGAGGGTTGGGTGAGGGGCCGCGTGGTTCTTTGTGCCAGCTGAGGCCAAGCCCCGACAGATTCCCAGGACTTTTTCCTAAGCTCCCCCATTTCATGAAGTCTATTTTGAAATATTTGAACCTGATCCTGATTTAGGTTTTTGTAGTATTTTCACATGAACTTATATACTCACCCTTCTCTCGGAAACAGTAGAAGTCCTTCCCATCCACTAGGAAGAGATAACGGTCTTTTTCTAGAGAAAGTAATAATTACAGTAATTTGAGGAGTTAGTTCTTGCACCAAAAAAGTGAGAATGGAGTTGTATTCAGCTGCATGGATCAAGCTTGCTGCAAACTTTTTTTCTTTTTCCAGAAAGGAAATCTTTCTTATTTTTCATTTCTATAAGTGGAAATATGGTTTTTCTATTAGTGCTATTATTGGTAGTACTGGGGGCCTCCGATCACAAAACAAAGATCTTTTCGCACTCTGTCAGGAACCATTTTGTTCCAGTCAGATGAAAAGAACTTGGATGAAAACAGTTTAATAATTCTCTTCTTAGGGATCTCTAAGTTTCTGTGAAAAGAGAACTTATTACAGATTCACAGTGCTTGCAAATAAAGTATAATTAATAAAGATTCACCAGTATCCTCAACGCTCTATCATTATTCAAATGATATTTGATGAAATGATGAAAAAAAGGTATTCACATAAACAAAAGGTTGATGCTTACGTGGAGTAACTTTCATAGTTTCATAATACGGTAAACATTAAACATATGGTAAACATTAAACAACCAGCTATAGCTGACAGAAAATGTTACTATATTCATATGACATGGGTTGAAAAAACACTATTAAATGATCTTTGCAGTTCACTGATCAAAGGCTGTATATATTTTGCAATTCTTGGACAAGTGATTAGGTGCTCACAGTCAAAAAAGACTTCCTCTAACATCTGTAATTGCTAGGGGAAAAAAATCTATCTTCTTAAGCTTTCCCATGCCTCAGGCTTTCATATGTATCATCAGTCCTTCAAAAGGAATTGCTTTTGGAATCCATAGCCTGGTTCAGTCTTTTTTTTTCTTTTTTTTTTTTTAAAAACTGCAGAAGGGGTATGTAACGTGAATGTTCTTTTACGAATATATCCCATAATTTCTGTGTAATATTTTCTGTATTCATGTTTATAGAAAAAAAAAATAACTTCCAGTGCCAAGACCTTAGAAAAATGTCTTTCAAGCTTACTGATTGCTGCTTTTTGACTTGGCTTCAATTCACTGTTTTCTCAGTGATAATTCTGGCTTATGATAACCTATTTTAACATGTATCAGGGAAACTGACTGTCAATGCCTCCTTAAAGAAACCTATTTTTTCAGTAAAAAATGAGCTGACTAGAAAACACCTGTATGGAAAATAGCAGAGAAACATTTGAAGTATTATATTTGGATAGTTATATTAGTAGGCATATTGCTACAAATCTAGCTATTGATTTTCACTGGAGGTGAGCACACCAGTCTTTACGGATGTTTCATGAGATGCACACATATATTTATTAAAGAGCACCTTTCTTAAATAGAAATACCACAAGGAGGGAGTTTCATCTTCTAACATAAACTTTCTTGGCTTAAAATCAGGCATCTAATTCACAATAGTCATCTAGGCCTGTGTTTGTAGTCAATGTACAGCATCTAGCATTTAATTTCTTTTTTAAAAACCCTCTGTGTAATGGTTTTAAGGAGGCCAGTTAAGTAATTTGTAAATTTAAACATTAGTTAACTACGATTACTTTTTCTGAATACAGGATTTACTTTAGTTAATCTTAAGCAAACTTTCTGGTCTATTCTTTAGTTAAGAAATCCTCAGAATACCACTGGCCTAAACCACTTCTTTGGCTCCATTAATGAGACGAACAAAATTAGTCTTGGGATTGTGTGATAAGAAGTTTCTGATGTATAGTAGTGCAGCAATTTCCTCATCTACAACTAAACTTTGAGGGGGGAAAAAGAAGAAACTTTCCAAAATAAGTTAGCAGTGCTGTCACTTTGTGAAGAGAAATGGATAGTCATGACTAATCCAAGCCTACTTAGATATATCACACACAGAAAATAAATTCTTCTCTAATATGGATTAAGCTTTGACAAATATATTTATCATTTTTTCCTTTAACAATTGTAGATCAGCATTTTATATTATTCACAGGATTGTTAAAAGATGTTGTTTTTTTAACTTTTCTCTAAATTCTGTTTAAATTAATCTCTGTAGTCTCCTGTTATACCCAAATATTTACACCCTGATCTACAGTTACACACACAGAACTGTTGTTTTGATAACAATGAAAAGAGTTGGCTAGTAAGAGTTGCTAGAATGTATTTGCTAGAAGATATAGGTCTGCCATGTGTAATGCAGCTATCAAATAATCTCCTTGAATTTTTTTATGAATATATGATTTGATATCCCAAGAGAAATTATTCCATGTATTATTAATGTACGTGGTAGCATTGTCAGTCATCCTACATTAGTTTCAACATTCTGCACAATGATAAATGTGTATGTGTGTGTGCACGTTATTTTTTAGCATCTAATATTTCTCTTTTCAGTAATATTTGAAACCACATACAAAATACTGCATTCAGAATCAGTTAGGCTCAAAACAGTGAGGATTCTTTCAAAATCAGAGCTTGTATCTAAACACAACAAAACAAATCATAGATGAAAATAATACTTAAATAAAATTTATTCCTGGAGAGAGATATAGAAAAACACTGTCAAATTTGCTTAGTCACTTGAAAATGTTTTAGACCCTAGAACTGAAGAGCATGAGCATGCATGTATTTACAGCTGCAAATGTCTAGATAAAATACAAACCAAATGCAAAAGAGACCTAATGTATTCAGTGTGCTTAGAACAAGATGTACTTTGCATTTTTTACATCTCTGCTGTGTTATTTCATTTACTTCACTTAAAATCAAAGGCTTTTGAATAAATTTTCAAGGAGAACATTTCCTAGGAGATCAGGAGACCTGGATTTAAATTTCTGCAATTGCATTCCCTCACATCTCAGGAGATTACCGCAGTCGCCAAACCACCAGATATTTTGTTTAAAAAATGTGTCCTTCATGTCTCCCACTGAAGCCAGACATTGTGCAGCTAGTAATGCCAGAATCATAGCACCAGAGGTAGAGCAGATTATAGAAGAGCTAGTTCCATTCAGTGCTGTAGCCGGAACAGTGGCCTGTTATATATATGTTAAAAGTAGACTAAACAAGTTTAAATTAGTATTGGTTTGTCTTACATCCAAACATAAGTAAACTAACACAGGACACTTGCAGTGTAGGTCCATAAGCAGTGGAGAGGAGAACATATTCAAGTAGAAAAATTTGTGAGAGAAGAGAAAAAGAGGTAGAGTAAGTAAGCAAAATGATTGCAAGTCCAGGTCCCAGGAGATCGTTTTGTCTTTAGCAGATATGATAATCTCTTTTCTGTTAAAGAGGAAGCTGGGGAACATGAAATATCTGTGAAGAGAGAGGCAAGATGGGAAAGAATGAAGACTCCCTCTTTGTTTCCAGCTTCCCTCGTTGAAGACTTAGATGTGGCCATCTTGACCTCAGGGACTAAGATGATCAAGGGCATTAGCTGTCAATTCTAACTATAGAGTATCAGCCCCATGTTGTTGCTGATTTGAGTTCTAAGTGTTAAGGACTCTTTTATATATGTAGTAATAATGATTGGTAATGAGTAAGAACTAGAGATTGACAATGTTTACTGCTAATGAATATGAACCCAATAAATTATTATCCTGAAGTTTAAAACTAGTCTCATCTGTCAATCCATCACAATGATTTCTAATTTCCTGACTGAAAACTGGAAATGTATGTGTACATGTTATATGTATATATTATGTGACCATATATGTAAAATGTATACACATTTATTGCATGTATACATTGCATATTTGCAACATCTATACAGTTGTAACAATTTCCTTATCATTTAGAAATAAAGCTGGAGGGAATCCAAGGTTCTACTACAGCCCTTTTTGGATGTAGCTCTAAAGTTACAAAAGGTAAGTGATGGGACTACAGGCTTCTGTAGGAATCTGGAACCCCAGGATCGTATCCAAGTTGAACCATGTAACCAGCTTTGCCCTTCCTTCTAAAGCTGGCGGTGGGGCAGGGCAGAGCAAGGATGGTACAGACTCACAGGACAGTTTTAGGAGCATAGCATGTGTTCCTGTGATTGACCTTAATGTAAAAGAGAAGGATAGAGGCAAATAATCTGGGAGCAGAGCAACCATGCCTAATTTGAGGACAGAGAAGTTGGGTTTTTTTCTCCTTTGGCTTTCCTCTAGGTATACCTGCCTTTTAAATGAGACTAAAGCAGAGACAGAGACCTCCAATCACCTAAGACAAGGTGATAAATATTTTAACTGAATTTCAATATACATTAAGCTTCAACCCAGTTTCCACTGATTATCAACTTGTTTAGACTGACAACTATTTTCTCTTCTTTTTCTCAGAATTTTGGCAAATTTTCTCAGCTTCTACCATGGTTTTCCCTTTAGAGTAGCGTGAGGCCAAAATCACCTCTTCTGTTCACTCAGACTTCAAGTGATCATCCAGACTGGTCAAAAATCAGTTACTATACTTTATCAGAGATACTTGCCAGGAACATAGGACATACTACCTTTATTCCTGGTCTTCTGCCATTCACAAAAGGATTTTTAGAGAAGGTTCACTAAGATATTGTGTATCTCATGGGGATGAAGAAATTTAAGGTCCTTGAGATACCTGCACTTGTGTCAGATTGTGTTATAACTGAATGCATACTCAGAAGTTACGTGCGAGAGAGACAAATACTCATGCACTCATGCATGCACTCATGCACATGCACTCACACACATGCCCTCACATCTTTAAAATCTGACAAAGGAGACAGTAACATCCCACAAAACCCTAATCCGTGTATAAAGTGGCATTTTGAGATAAAAACCTCCTAGGTTTCAATTGTTAGGAAGGTTACATTTCATAAGTTTAATGTCTAAAATGTATGCACAAATAAACCAGGGTGAATATTATTTCATCGCAGAAAGAGAGGGTTTTTTTTGTTTTTGAAAAATACTCTAGCTTCCCAAAATTCCAATGAGTTGTGGTTCACACAATACCATTCTTAATTCTCTGGGTCTAAAGTAGGACAGGAGTATGAGTCATTTAATTCCTCAATCTTAGACTAGGTTTTTAGAAGCAATGTGTTGAAGACAGTGCTAAATACTGCTTCTTGTTGTATAGTCAATGGACAAAAATAAGCATCTACATTGAGAAACTGATAATGATCTTAAAACAACTGTCTGTTTTACACTACATGAATCATGATTTGAAGGCATCTATTTCTCTGCATTGACGTAAAGAGGGTAACAAGCTGAAGAGCTCAGATTTAGACACCTATTTTTTTAATATTCAAAGTTAATTTGAATGTCATCGTTACTCTGGAATTGCCTTATATCAAGTTGTTCTGTCATTTTCAATTATTTGTTCCAAGCTTTTTTTTTTTTAAATTTTTTATTTATTTTTGTATAAGTTACATATAAAAGAAAACTCTTTTAGAAGGAGACTTACTACTCAGCCATTTCCAGATTAAGATTTCAATATCTTTCTAAAGACTGTACTTTATGATATAGTTTGCGCTGTGCTAGTGGTTACTTTACATTATCACAACTCTCCTTTTAGTAGTGCTAAACATTGTTGCTATTCATGTGGGGAACAATAGACTAATAGGAAAGAAAAATTCTGCATTGCCATAACTAAAACCCAAACTAAATAATAATATGAGTTGGAACCATCCTAGTTACTGAGTTTTTTTCTCTAAATCTGCTTTTTTTAAGGTTTTATTAAAAATTTCTAGAAAATAATGACATAAAACTCAAGTATTCACACTTATTTTCTTGGGGAGGGGGAAGCAAATTCACAATATATTGGTAATATCCACCTTTAATATACTGGCATCCAGTATGAACTGAAGACTTTTTTCCTAGTCGGTACATAAATGATGTTTCATAAAAGCTAGTTGTTCAAGTGTCTGCCTATCTTTCTAATTTAAAGTTGACAATGAAAAAGGATGATTTAGTGGAGAAAATCTGAAAAATATGTCTCTACTGGAATCTTACATTTTCTTCTAAAATAGAAACTTGATATCCATCTTGATACACCACATATGTGATTTAAACCTTGTAGCTGTATGCACAGCAGAACTATCTCATCTGACAAATGTATGCTTGATTTTCCTGGAGTAATTTAATTTCCTGAAATATTGTGATCAGTTTCCACAAAGACAAGTTCCTATAATCATATGTTTTTAAATGATCTTCATGTAATGTGATTATAACTTATAGGAATGATGATAGAGCTAGTTCAGACAGTGTTAAAGATTTCCAGCTAATTGTTACCAATCTGAAATCTACATTGACTTTTAGAAGTTATTTGATTTATATTGAGATTTTTTTGAAATTTCAGGACTTTTAAGTGCAGTACAGCCATGCATTTCATTCAGCAAGTTGCTAGTTAATTGCTTTGATGAAAGAATTGTTCTCATTTTCAAAAAAAATTGTTAGCGCTCTTCCTATCAGGAGCAAATACAACTGAAATGTGCCCTGCAACATACTTCTGTACTTCCGTATCTAAAGGAGAAAACAGCTTCAAGAAGTAGAACACTTCATAGGGAGGCATCAAGAATCATCAAACAACCTGAATTTATGTGTATTGCTTGGTCCTGAGAAAAGTCTGGGTAGACTGGGTTCTGAACTAACTGATAGCTGGAGAAAAAAAAAAAGGCTTAACATTGAAGGAAAGAAATTTTCTTTTTGTTGTTTCATTTCTGCTGTATTCAGCAAAGCAGTATTTTATATATTCTTTATAATTATTAGTACTACATGAAAAACAACTTGTACTGCAGCTGATTCCTTTTAACTGGAATAGGTTAGTTAATTCTTTGAGTAAAACCAAACCAAACCAAAACACCAAACAACCAAAAACAAACAACAGAGAAGCCCAAGAAAACAAACCAAAAAACAGAAAGGAAAAAAAAAAAGGACTTATCTTAGTAGAAGCATACTTAATTTATTTACCTATGTTTTGGGGGTTTTTCTTTCAGTATAATTAAAGTGATGGTGGTATTGCTATTAAGGTTTTGGGTCTTTTTTTTCCCCACTATGTATTTTCTAATTTGGCTAGTGAAAATAAAAGGGAATGCCACTGTCCTCCTTATATGTGGTGATAATACATTGTAACAGCTAATTCTGTGAAGAACTAGTAGTTACACTTCTGCATTTTTATTATAAAAAAGCACTGTCTCTTTAGTCTTTTACAATTATTTAAGAAATATAATCATGTAGATTACTGTATTTTTTCTTATTATCTTTAGAGGGAGTAGAGTAGTTGTAATCTCATTATTTCTACAGGATGGCTGTAAGTATATATGTAATATTCATGTGAATTTTTCTGAAGTGGAAGAATATATTTGAATAATCTCATTTTCTCTGCTATATGGTTGCAGGATTACGTATATAAAAATTCCATGACTACACTTGGTGATAAGATACATAATATTGAAACTTTCAAGCTTGTGCTTTTAATGAGATTTGAATTAGACAAAAGAATCAAAGTTTATGATCAGCTATTTTAATGCACTTGAAATAATGAAAGAATTTCCAGGAGAATTTATTGTTGCTGCACTGTAATAACTGTTTTATATAAATTTTTTCAAAGCCATATTCCTATGTCAGTCATCAGCTAGATTATGAAGAGCCAGAAGTTGATGAATACTAATTCTTTTTTTTTTCTTATTATGTTTGATTATCTCCTGTATATGTCAATATATAAAATGTACGTAGAAAATTTTCTCTTAGGTTCATGATTGTTTCTGTAGCAAGGAAAACTGGGATTTTTTTTCTCAAAGGATGCTTTTTTTAACATATCAAGAAATATTTTAGAGCTAAAGTTAGTGAATATAGGTTTCCCATTATTGCTTTTTTATTCTTGGACACTTTTGCTGTCTGTTGTCTTTGTACATGTATGATATCAATACTGTGATCTCAGAAATCCTAGTAATACTATATTCAAAATCCTGAGATGCTAGTTTTCCCCTCAGAAAACATAACTATAGTTTGAGTTGGATGACTAGGATTTGTCCAGATTTATTCTCTACAAGACATGACTCCAAATTCTAACAAAAATTTAAGTAAGTGTATGCCTGTGAAAAGAAATTGACACAAAGTCACATTTCCTTTTCTACAAAACATACATAGTTTATCACTCTATTTTTATACAGTTATTAAACACGTATTTGTTAATTTCCTCTTGCATTACTATCACACTGGTAAGGAATGGGCTAGATAAGGAAACTATATGTTGGGTGCAAAATTGACTGGACTGTTTGGCTCAAAGAATCACAGAATCTTTTAAGTTGGAAGAAGGCTCTTGAGTTCACCTTGTTAAATGCCCCTGTTCAAGCAAGGTCACTTAGGGCAGGTTGCCCAGGGCTCTGTCCATCTGGGTTTTGATTATGTCCACCGATGGAGACTCAACAACCCCCCTGTGCCAGTGTTTAACCAACCTCACAGTAAAAAAAATGTTTTCTTACATTCAAAGGGCATTTCCAGTGTTTCAACTTGCACCCATTGCCTCTTGTCCTGTCACTGGGCCCTACTCAGAAAACTCTGGCACCATCTGCTTTACACCCTCCTGTCGGGTCTTCATTCATGTTGATCAGAGCCCTCTGACCCTTCTCTTTCTCAGGCTACGCTGTTCCAGCTCTCTCAGCCTTTCCTCACATAACAGATGTTTCAGTCCCGGAAGCCCTGCTCTGGCTTTGCTGCATTAAGTACTTATCTTGTACTGGGCAGCCCAGAACTGGACACAGCACTCCAGATATGGCCTCGCCAGTATTGTGTTGTGGGGAAGGATCACATCCCCCAACCTGGCAATTCTTTTCCTAATGCAGCCCAGGACACTCTTCGCCGCCTTTGTTGTGAGGGTACACTGCAACATGTTCAACTTGTTGTCCACTAGGATCCCCAGGGTCCGTTCTGCAAAACTGCTTTTTCCAGACTATTGGTCCACACTGTGTGCTGGTGCCTAGGGTTATTCCTCCCTGTATGAAGAATTCTGCATTTCTTCCAGTCCAACTTCATGAGATTCCTCTCTGCTCTGTTCTCCAGCCTGGCCAGGTCCTTCTGAATGGTGGCACAACCATCTGGTTTATCGGTCACTTCTCCCAGTTTAGTCTCATCTACAAACTTGCCAAAAGTGCTCATCATCCCACTGTCCAAGTCATTAATGCAGATAGTAAGTAATATTGACCTCCGCACAGTCTTGTCCCCAGTATTGTGCCTTATAATTAGTGGTACAAAGTCCTGGCAACCAGTAACTAGTAGCATCCCTCGGGGATCAATAATGAACCCAATACTGTTCAATGTCTTCATTAATTACATGGATGATAGGATGGAGTGCACTCACAGCAAATTTCTAACTGACACTAAAGTATGGGGAGTGGTCAGTGTGCTGGAGGGCACGGCTTCCATGCAGATTGACCTTGACAGGCTGAGAAATGGGCCGACAATAACCTTATGATGTTCATGTTGGCACATGCCAACTCCTGCAACTAATTCTGAAGTATATTTCTCTTCATAGAGAGCTTAAGGACAAATGCAGGCTTCTGCAAATGTATTTTTAATCAAACAAAACCTACTCTTCCAGAATAAAATCCAAAATTTTGAGTGAAGCACTTCAAGTCATACAGAGTGCATGAAGACAATAAAAGGCACCAGAACAGAATTCCTAGCAATTGGTACAAGGAACACCTAGAATCAACATACTGAGAACACAGCCACTAGAAACCAGCCAACACAAAATATCAACAGATAATTTTTAAACTTAACTTCTCTAGAGGAGTCATTTAAGGACTAATTTAATTATTTTGGCACTGAAGAAACATTGATCTAACAGTTCAGGGAGCAGAGAAGACGACCTAGGGTTCTTTTCTGCTACCTAAGGATTCATAACCAAGATCTTATTCTCTATCTTCCTTCCTCCCTCTCTAACACCAGAGACTTTTATTCTTTCCTCTCTATAGATTTGATCAGATTTAAAAAAAAAATAAAAAAAATTTATTGGAGTTTGCTCTGTTGTACCTGATTGCAATTTTAGTGGCTTTGAAACTCTAGAAGGCTATAGGTTTGTAATCTTGTATGAGTGTTGTAGCTTATGATCCACCATATAAAATGGTACATGTTATACAAACATGGCATAATAGACATGCTCCTCAATTTCCATGACTAAAGTTTAGAAATATTTTTATTTTGGTTTTATTCATATTTATTATTTCATAACTCAGGCAGTTTATAACATTCAATGTTGCACATAAACTAAAGATTATATGGCACTTAAAGGCAATTTACAAAGAAGTTAAGAGCAATTAATATATTGGTTAATTTAAAATCATTACATAAATACTACAATTGATAAAACCTTTTCACTTTCTTTGCAAATAACTCCAGAGTACAGCATGGTACAAAAGCTAGACAAATATTGTAGGCATCATTTTCCTTAATTTTCTATATATTGTTACAGAGAAGTTGGTTCTGTCTTATATGCCATGAAGGCTATTTAAACTATAAAATAATACACCTTTTAGAAAGTATGTTTTGAGGCTGCAGCATTCAAGCTAAGTTTGCAGAAGAGGTCAGCTGCCATGTTAGGATCTAACAGAAGTCTCGAGATTTCCAAAACTTCTTAGCACATTTAATCATCTGCTTGGAGCTAGCTAACACTTACCTAGCTCTTAATTGGTTAGAGCCAAATAAATGTGCTGATAATATACTAATAATTGATTGCAGTGTAGCCAAATTCATCTGAACAAATAGATGTACAATACTTGCCTAAGAATTACACCCTTTAGACCTGACTTCCAAGTTGAGCTTGTGTACACCTTTGTGTATTTGTGATTCACCACGCAAATATTATGAGAAAGACCACTCTCACAGATGTCTATGTCCAGAAAAAAACCAGAGAAAATATTAAGCATTTAAATACATATTTGAATGAATTTTCTATCTCAGTTCTAGAGCATCACAATGGCCACACAAAAAAAGTTTAGCTTACTATCAGCCTTTCTACATTTGTCTTATTTCTTTGTTTCTTTTTTTTCCTTTTTATTTGCTTTCGCCATGCCCATGATTTTTCAAAGGTTCCATTTTTCTTGCATTCTCATTTACTTTTGCAAGTCACTGAAGTGTTAACCTTCTTCCCGTACTTTCCGTTTGAGGGAGGGGGAAATCACCTCAACAGCTTTAAAAGTCTGCAGTTAGGCATTGACTGCCTCTGAACACCTCACGTCAGCCTCTTTCTATGGTCAATAGAGAAAAGTAAACCTTTCTAGAGTAAGACTCCAGTGTCAGTGGAAAACATCTCACTCCAACACAGTTGCTGTAAGTGGTTCATACAAAACACATCTTCAGAACGCATGTTTTAAGGCATTCTGCTCTTCAAGGTGACTAGGTCAGATAAATATATTTGCAGAATAAAAGGACTATGGCAAAGTGTTTGAAACAGCAAAGAATGACAAAGTGAAATGTCAGACAAGACATGCAGTATTTAAGAGACAAAAGGTGACTGCTGGAAAGTATCTTTTCAGAAATTTGGAGGAGACAAGATATAAAATGGATTTATTTTTCTTCAGTGGTTTAGTGAGGAAAAAAAATTATAAAGGCTGACATTTTTGTGTCCACTATTCTAAAGAAAAAAATGGTTAAAGCTCTGTTTTGTTTAAAGCAGAGAGAATAAAAGCAATGTTGGTAAGATTATAGTTCCAATAGTAGGGACTTTATATATCATCCCTGGTCTTATATATGTTTCCATAAGTATTTTATAAAAAGTTCCACCCATAAATCATTATCAGCAAAGGTTTGTCAGCTCTGCTCTAACTAATTTCTCTTGAATTCCTAAACTAAAATCAGAATCTCTGACACTGATCACACCTAAAACTTATATATGTGGGAGTGAGGTGTTCTAATAAATGCAGAAGTGGACACCAAAATTTAGTGTGCTAAATATGAACTAAAACCCTTTTATGTTATGTGGGGAATATAATTTCTTGTTAGTTGATCAGGATTTCTCTCTCCCATTCACTTTTAGGCTGTGCCACTGTGAGTGAGACACTGTAGACATAGGAACAGAAGGAAAACATGACAGCATGGCAGTCTAACTTAAGCACTTTGATGGGAAAAAACCTATGGTACCAGAGCTTTGTTTCTGTTTGGTTTTATTTTCTAAACGTCACAAACATACATAGCGAGAGACAGAGAGATTGACTGACTCAGCTTTTTCACAGACATAGAGATTGTTCACCCAAATGTAATACACATTCCCTATAAAATTATCCTTTTTCTGCCTGCTTGAGAGTAGTGAACTAATAAAGATTTCAACCAATGTATTCCTGTACCTCTTTCAACTGGTGTATTTCAAAAAATGTAGAAGATTCAAAATGCAGGTCAGGAAGCCATCAAGAACATCCTTCATCTGAAATTTATGAAAGACTACATTTTTTGTTCCTCCAGGATTGAATTTAAGTTTGTCAGATCATTGCTTATAAAATTATATTGCCTTTCATCTTTTACACTGCTAAATTTTTGCTTTGCAAGACCTTGTCCCTGCTCAGTCTTTTAACCCTTTTTAACAGGAAAAAAAGGGTTATCTGAATTGAGGTCTTTATTCCTATGTAGGAATACATAGGAAAAGAAATTCAAGTACTGATTGGAAAAGATTACTGGAAATACTGGCAAATAGGCCTCATAACTATCTGCTAGTATGGCAAGGGCTGTCTGAAAACATTCATCATGGGATTATTTTTTTCCAACTTGATTACTGTCGCAGGATGGATGTATTTGACACAGCAATGATTTAGTAGCAGTTCAGTTTTATTAGTGATTTGAAGCAGATCAAGAGATTGAGGGTTAGCAGCACATAATCATTAACTGATTTAAAGATGTACAAAGTGATTCAACTAAATAAATGAACAGTGACTTGACTACAGATTCGAAGATGACAAGATTCACACTAACTTACTACAAGGTATCCCAAACTAATACATATGCATATAGAATAAAGCAAAGATTTTGGAGTAAAATATGTATATATATGCATCTATATACAAAGCATATAAGCACGTGCATACACACCTACACACCCATACACCACAGTTTATAACTGCTAAGATCCAAGATCTCTTAATATCACACAACTCTATTGAGTCAGCAGGTACCTTTTAATTCCTAGACATGCACAGAAAATGGAAAAGCATCCACATCCCTAAAGCAAATGAATACAAGCATATGAGTGGAGAGGTGGATGAGAGAGAGGCTAGCCTGCAGTTAAAATTTCCCTTTTCAAGTTAGAGTAAATACTCGCAATGCATTGCCATTCCTCAACAGGCTATTGTTGAAACTCAAGAGGGATTGTCTCACCCTGGTATTCCAGTACTGGAGCTGGTTACCTGAGACAGTGTCCTGACTCAGGGGAGCTACTGGCTACAACCCGCTGCAATCCAGAAGAGCTCAAAGGGTCTTTCTAGAATCGCTGCTTATAGGATCCGGGATAATTGACTTTCATCAGGTACTTTTCCATTCTGGCCCAACTCGGATGGTGGAAAGTTCTGGTGCTTTCCACCCATTATGCAAGTCCAGAATTTGCTAAATTTACAGATTCTGGTACCATGTCCCTCTGGATCACGATCCAAGTGCAGATGTAGTTGTTACCAGAGCGAGGTATTTCCAAGCAATCAGGGGCTGGTGCCTTCACCCTTTGGATGATGATCCAAGTACAGATGTACCATATTATCAGGGAATGGTATTTCCAAACAATCAGGGGAGTAAGGATTAAGTGCATCTGGTCTTTTGCCTTTTGCAATTCATGCCTGACATCTCCTAGGTTGGTATGCAGCCCGGAGATGAGGAATTGCACCAAGTATCGAGTGGCCTAAGGGGGAAGGGACCTTAGTGGTGGAATTGCCCCACCACAATTACTACATTTGATAAAACACTGAATTGTATGTGGAATGATTTAACTGCACTGCCTAGAAATTTTTAAAATGTGCTTAGCAATACGACAAAATATTCTTTGCATAATAAGAATAAAAAAAAGGAGCCCAAGTCCCATTTTTATTTCACAGGCACATAGACAAAGAAATTTTCAGAACTCCAGAGAAAAGTGATGTAATTACATCCATTTTGCTACTTTGTTTTAGTAATACAACTCTTTCAGAACATGAAATAGTTGTTGAAGAAGCATTACAGATATACATGCTCTGTAATAGCTGTTGTAGAGCATATTTACATTATTTTTTTCTTTGTTTCCATTGCTCAGCTGGAGATTGATTATATTTTTACCCAGGAAATGTGTTTTTCTCCATTAATTGAAACATAAGATTTGAACATTTATCCCTTTAGCTTTATTTTGAAGTGGAAACAATCTAAGAGTCTTTGTTCTTGTATGAATTGATAATGACCTCCAAAATGCAGTCGGATAATACTTTTTCAATTCAAAAGACTTTTGGGAGTCTTTTGAGGGGAGATGTGTTACACCTGTTAATGACATAAGTAAACAGAAATTCAGCAGGGAAAAACTATGTCTTTGTCCTTTAAAATTCCCTTCACTGGTTCATATATCAATATTTGAAACCTATCATGTTTCACAAAACATAGTGTTCAAAGAATGAAGATGTTACTAAGTTATTTGCATCATCTGATTTCTAAGAAAAAAATGTACACACAGAACAAATTAGACTCATAGTACTGTAAAATTTCGGTGTATGGTCAAGACTGTGAACATAGTCTGTTGGAAGAAGACAAAATTAGGACTCAGTTTAAAGTGTCTGGATTATGGAGTAGGTATAAGCTCTCTTAAGTTTGTAGTAACTCCTTCTATGACACATCCCTGACAGTATATTTTAGTAGACTAAATAATGTATACTTCTGGAAGGAGTAATTATTTATACCTTCCTACACATTTTATGATTTAACTCTATGATGCTTACTAACTTTGCTCAAGTCTTTCAGTTGTACAATGTATCTCCCATACTCACTTTTGCTTGGGTAAAACTGGACTCTCATGGGAGTGCTGTATGTGGGAGTGCCTAAAATAGTGATAGAAATCAGGAATTACATGTGATCATCAGGCTGAGTATCTCTTGTAGAACAGTCAGAATATCATCTCCTCTGAATCATATGTATTTTGATCTAGTAGCTGTATATTTGTTGCCCTTGGGACTGGTGTTTCAAAGAATGAACTGAAAAAAATCCACGAAAATCTAGTCAAAATTTAACGCACTTGTAAATTGAATTATCAGATGTATGGAGGGCTTAAGAATCATGACATACGGACTCTTGCACATTACTACTCCAATTTAGGTGACTAAGGGCTCTGCAGAAGTAGTTGAATGTGTCCTTGTCCTGGTTTCAGCTTGGAAAGAGCTGATTTTCTTTCTAGTGATTGCTGTGAAAGGAATCTCAATAATGTCTATTGTTCTCGTTGTTGCTAGGTGATGTTTATACTTTTCAGGCATTCTTTTCAGCTTCCCATAGAAGCTGAGAAGAAGCACAGACAGAACAACAGAATAGTCATTGGAATATTCTGCACCATAGATGTCACACTTGGTATATAAATTGAGGTTGAACAGGGATCAGAAATTTGTGATCACTGCTCAGGAAGACACTAATATACCGAGCAGTGAGAGTGTCATTAATAATAATTAATGTTATTTTCCTTTTCTGTTATTCTATTAAACTGTCTTTATCTCAACCCATGAGTTTCTTTCCCTTTCCCCTCCTTTTCTCCCTCTTCTCCCTGCCCTTCTGGAAGGAAGGGGGAGGACTGCACAAGCAGCTGCATGATCCGAGCTGCTTGCTGGGGTAAAACCATAACAGTTCCAAAACAGCTGTTAAATGTAGACAGATATTAACCTGGAACAGGAAAATAGCAAAGCTGCATCATCAAAGAACTGTTTCAGGCAAATTATTTTTGTCTTTAATCTACTTCACTGCATGCAAGACAATAATGGCATGTCCATACAGTTTTCATGAATGAACCTATTTAACTCTGAAGGAATTCAGCTATCTCTGCATGATTCCAGACCAGTTAGCATTTCAGGGAGAGGGAAGATTTGGCCAATTATATGGGGTTCTTACTTGCAAAATTTATGTAATGCTTTGTGGATGGCAAGAATGATAGTGGGAACATATTTGAGAACCTCAGCTACAGCACTGATTATCAAACTAAAAAAAGTACAGTTTGAACAAGTAATGTAGGTGTTGGCCATTAAACATGGATGATAAAATGTTAAACTACTGTCTCATTTTTTGAGTCCAGTTCACATTATATATAAAAATAAAGCTCTAGTATTCTGAATATGGACAAAAGTGACAAATTCAGATTATGCAGTCTGAATAGATAAGTAACTGAAAACATAGGTGGTAATTGTATTACAATCCGATTTTTGAAATTTATTGTAGCATTACTGAAAACCAGGTGACTTTCTTTTGGGTGTAAAAATACTTATTTTATAGGAATCTGTCTTAAAATTTAAGATTTGAAAGGTCTGACATTTTTTATATCTCTCCAATGGAATTTATAACACGCAATAGCTTCTGGCTATATTTAATCTTTTTAAGGAAGTGCTTCTGACAGAACATCTAATGAGATTAGGCTGGGGTTTTCAGGTTTTTTTGGTTTAGTGGTTTGTTTTTTTTTTTTTAAACATTATGCAAAGCTATCTTTATCTAAGACAGGAAAATTTCAAAGGTCACTGGCTCTTACTCATTTTAAATCATTATGATGGACTGGTCCCATCCAGAGGGACCTGGACAGGCTTGAGAGGTGGACCTGTTCCAACCTCATGAATCTCAAGATGGAGAAGTACGAAGTCCTACACATGGGTCAGGGTAATCCCAAGCACAAATACAGGCTGGGTGGAGAATGGATTGAGAGCAGCCTTGAGGAGAGGAACTTGGGGGTGCTGGCTGATAAGCTCAACATGAGTTGGCAATGTGCACTCACAGCCCAGAAAGCCAACAACATCCTGGGCTGCATCAAAAGAAACCTGGCCAGCAAGCCAAGTGAGGTGATTCTGCCCTTTTACTTCACTCTCATGAGATCCCATCTGGACTACTGTGTCCAGCTCTGGAGACCCCAACATAAGAAGGGCATGGGACCTGTTGGACAGAGTCCAGAGGAGGGCCACAAAGATGATCAGAGGGTTGGAGCACCTCTCCTGTGAAGACAAGCTGAAAGAGTTGGGGTTGTTCCACCTGCAGAAGAGAGGGCTCCAGGGACACCTTAAAGAGACCTTCCAGTACTTAAAGGGGGCATACAGGAAAGACAGGGAGGGACTCTTTATCAAGGAGTGTTGTGACAAGGTGGGGGGGTAACAGCTTTAAATTGAAAGAGGGCAGATTTAGACTAGATATTTAGATATTAGGAAGAATTTCTTTACTGTGAGGGTGGTGAGACACTGGAACAGGTTTCCTAAAGAAGTTGTTAGTGCCCCATCCCTGGAGCTGATGAAGGCCAGGTTGGATAGGGCTTTGAGCAATCAGGCCTAGTGGAAAGTGTCTCTGCCCATGGCAGGGGGGTTGGAACTAGATGATCTTTAAGGTCCCTTCCAACCCAAACCATTCTATGATTCTATGATGCTATGACTGATAGTAAGAAATATGAGATGTGGGTTTATTTATATAACTGAACTATGATGTTACATATTTGTAGGAGTGCAATTAATGAATTCTACATTTATTTGTATCCTGAAACATACACGGTTTTCCTAAACTCTTTAGTTAGTTTGGATATATTTTTTTAAGAATATAGTTGTAATAATTAGCAAGCAAAATAACCAGAATCCACTCTCAAGCTATAAGGTGACGTTACTGTTACTTGCAAATACTTCCTTTTTCTTCTAGTGATTATGGTGAGTTACTATGATTAATCATATATATTAATGCTGGAGACTAAAAGCCAAACTCAGAATGATGCTACGTTGCTCTGGCTACTCTATGTGAGGTCCAATGTACACACTTCAGAAACTTACCCTGAACCTAATTTGTAGGTGTACAGCAAGCCATCCTATATGTGTTTTGATTGCACAGTAAATGGAAAGACATTGGTGTTTTCGAAAACTATCAGAAGAAGACCTCATCTATTTAATTTTGAGTCTTGAGTTTATATGTGTGTTGTAGGTGTGCGCACACACACACACACGCATGCACATATACCCCCTGCCCTGTGAAGTACTGGAACTTCTTGAAGCTGCATAGTGACTACCACCACGCACACACACTTCAGTCAAAAGACGAGGAAGTTAAGACCCTCAGCTAATAAGAACTCACATGACCATATATGACCATCAATCAGATTTGATTAGTGTATCAATGGAGCGCCGCTGGAGGGCAAATTGGGTCAGTCTTCCTCAGAGCAGAAAATCTGCAGTCAGGGTCTCTCCCTGTGGGTTGGAACGTCACCTACAGTTACTCCTGCAGGTTGACAGCCATTGCCTTATTTGGTGAGTGATTACATATTTTGTACCTTCTTTCTAAAACTAAGAGTCCTTAAGCTGGCTCTGTAGTATTAATTCTGTTTTACATCTTGAACCTGTGGTTTATTGATGTTGTCTGAGTCTTAAACAGTTTGGGTAAAATTGTTGGGTTAGAATAAAATTTATTTTGAGTTTATTTTATTTATCACCTGCCTAATTTAATTTTCTTATCGGCCTCTGTGACAATGGGAAGTTTCACTTCCTAGAAATATTCAAAAACTTGTGCCTGTCTCTACTTACCATGTAGGAAGCTCATGATACTTAGTGAGACCTGCGTCATTTTCAATAGCCGAATATAAGTTTCTAATTTAGGGTAAGCAGAACAGATCTTCATGTTCTGCTCACTAGTGATGTGTACTGTCAACATCAACCAATTTCCTGCAAGCTGGCAAGTGATGCCGTATGAGACAATTTGGGATCCGTCACCTGACCTTCACTGCTTCTTAGACACCCTGGGGCAAGACAAATAGCACCACATGTCTGTACAGGATTGGTTCAAACAGAGCCTTTTATCTCCAGAACCTTAGTAACTCAATTCATTTGCTTATACTTAAGTTTAGAGTGTTATTTGTCATGACCTTGATACTCAAGATCCATGCCACAGGGACCATGCGGGATATTATAGGACATCTCAAATCATGTTACGTGCCTATGTTTGGGCAACCCAATTGAGCTGTAGGTTCTACCTGATGTCAACATTAAGTAGACTGGATTCTTCCACCCAAGTACAAAATAGCAGACAGATGCCTTTCCAAAGAGTTTAAAATTGATACATACTAGATGACCATGGGATGGGAAAAATTCTCTAACACAGAATCACAGTAAATTACATTTTTACAGCAAATGTTATCCCAGTTCAGTTCTGCGAGGGAGTGGGAAGCTTAATTAGAAACTATTAATCTAGATGGAGGAATGAAGTAAAAATTATTTTGGAGGGACAGCACAAGAGAGCAGGCAATGACACAGACTCTGCCACTGAGCTGACTGTCAGGAAGGGACACAGGGGCAGAACAACACATGACAAAAAAGAAATCCAATGTAACCTGAGGTACCTTTATAGAATGTTCTTGCTTATGTATTGTTGCAAGCTGCTCCAACCTGATGATATTACTATTTGGCTCACTCTACAGTTCTTCCCTAGAAGATTTGGGTTTAAGATGGAAAATCTAGGCCCTAGTGCCTCCTTGTGAAAATTTTGTTTCTCTCTATCTTTTCTTCCCCCCTGTATCTCATCAAATCATGTCTGATTATGGCTAGATTCCCTGGTATTTAGCTATTATGAATGCAGTAATGAAAGAAACCATAGAGATACTTAATTATCTACGCAGCAGGTGCCCAATGAAGAAACTTAATTCTAACCTT
The DNA here is from genome assembly GCA_013398295.1 of Chionis minor. NCBI lineage: Eukaryota > Metazoa > Chordata > Aves > Charadriiformes > Chionidae > Chionis > Chionis minor. The sequence continues at coordinate 56,431 of VZSF01007210.1, forward strand.
TTCCTCTGTGATAAGATAATTAGTTGGGTATAATTGCTGCTAATATAAATATTCACTGATTGCAAACTGTGGTTTAAAGGCTGTTTCTGTGGGAAAAAAAAGAAAACAACAAAATAAAACAAAACAAAAAAGCAAACTTCTTCCATAAAATTACAGGAGTGCTGTTGCTCACTTCTAAATAAATACAGACATTACATAAAGAAAAAAACCTATCTCAATTTCTACACATTTTTATTGCAAAATATAATAGATTGTCCTGACTGGATTAAAAATTCTACCTATTAATGTACATCCTTACACATATTAAAAATTATAACTATAGGAAATCAAGTTGGCATTATCCTTACCAAATACTATATTCACACACAAAAAAAAAAAGGTTTTAGTTATACTTGCTAAGGTTGTACTGACATAGCAAAAGGTAACAAATGTGTCATGAGATGGGGAAAAGGTCATGGATGAGATGGAATCACAGAGATTTTTTCTTCCAAATGACAGGAAGGCTAGGTAGATTCAGATCTAAAAAGAAATGTCTTGTTTCCCCAAACATACCACCAAAGTCCACCACTGCCCTGAATGCTCTGTGGGGGGGAAAAAAAAAAAAAAAAGTCTAAGCTATGCAATAGGTTTTCTTCTGTTTTCACAGAGCAAGATGCAGGAGGTAACAAATTAAACTAAAGCTGAAAACATCAGTAGCACTAGTGGTATCAATTTTATAGTTCTTTAAGTGTATGCATTAAATATATTGTTAACTAAATAAAAATGAATAATGCAAATATTACAGTATACGCAGCTGATACTCACTTTTTAATGAAATTAAATCATAATTTTTCGTTGAGCTATTGCTCCTCTGCCCAGAACTTTATTGCAGGAACTTTAAGAGTATGTTGACCCTCCACACTGGTGAAGAGTGGACAAATATGAGCATTGCCTGTGCTGGTGAGATAAATACAGCATCTACAAATCAATCATCAGTGATGCTGTTAATGATACTGACATAACTTTTTATGTTTTGGTCTCATTACTAAACATTAAGGCACTGACACAGATCACACAGAAGTTTTGAAAAGGTCTGCATTGATTGTGTAGGCATTCAGCCAGATCCTAACGAGATGATAAAGCTAGAGCCAAACATTTATTTTCATTGATGTTTGAGAATCAGTACACAAAGGGACACAATTTGCCACTTGTTTACAGTTTATACTTTTAAGGTTTTCTTAAGAAAAAATTGTAAAGGAAAACCAAAAGAACCCATGAGATTTACTTTTTGCAATGGAGTTTGGTGGCTAGGCATTCATTTTTAATTGAATTCCCTGTGCAAAGATTTGCACAGTTCATGGAACTCTGAAAATAAATGAGATGAAGTATGGACTTTTTGGAACAAATGTAATGAAAAAAATAATTTCATTATCTCGAATTGACTTGCCAGTAATTTTTAGAAATGCAGTACCTTCAACCAAGAACCCTTTTATAGAACCTCTCTTAAATCCCATTATCTGGAGTAGCAATCAAGAATAGTCAGCACCTTGAGAAGCTGTTCAGCCCTCCGCAAGATCAAACCTTCTATTTTCCATCTGTCTTGTCTTTCCCACACACTTAACATACAGTAGTAGTACAAAACAACAGATCCTTTTTCCTCCCTTTAGCTAAAAAAGTGGACTCCTTTTCCTGCAGTCTTCAGCTTCAACTGTCATTGCTGGTGCTAGAGGACTTAGAGGTGAAAGTTAAGTTCTTTTTTCTTTTTTTCTTTTAATAGAGTTAATGCTGTGAGAAGACAGCTTCTGATGTTGACAGCAAAAATACTTTGAAGGAGGTTATTATTCTTTTCCGGCAGAGACATTTTATTTTCCTGCACCTTGTTTTCTCCTTCCTTTGAAGTGTATAGGTGGCAGTGACTCAACAACCACACAACTATGGAAAACCCCAATATTGACATATATCACCCTTTTTGTTCAGGAAGTTCCTTAGTTAGTTTTCATGTAATGCATCCAGAAACTGTCTTCTGAGATCCTAGCCACGTTCAGTGGGGATCCAGAAATTGAGTAAACCACAGTGTAATTTTGTTGCTTTTAAAAAAATGTGTGCATGAAAGTTTTTTAACGTGTATCTCTATATTTAGAGTAGGATAATGAGAAATAAAAACTAAATCTTTAAGCACCTCCCCCATATCCCTCCCTTCTTTCTGGGCTCAACTTCACTTCAATTTTCTCTACTTCTTCCCCCTGAACGGCTTGGGGGGCCAGGGAATGGGGGTTGTTGTCAGTTCATCACACTTTGTCTCTGCTGCTCCTGCCTCTCCCCCTCCTCCAGTGTGGGCTCCCTCCCATTGAAGACAATTGTCCATGAATTTCTCCAATGTGAGTCCTTCCCATGGGCTGCAGTTCTTCATGACCTGCTCCAGCATGGGTCCTTTCCATGGGGTGCAGGCATTCAGAAACAGACTGCTCCAGGGTGGGTTCCCCATGGGGTCACAAGCCCTGCCAGAAAACCTGCTCCAGCATGGGTCCTTTCCATGGGGTGCAGGCATTCAGAAACAGACTGCTCCAGGGTGGGTTCCCCATGGGGTCACAAGCCCTGCCAGAAAACCTGCTCCAGCATGGGTTTCTCTGTCTGTGGGTTCACAGGTCCTGCCAGAAGCCCACTCCAATGCAGGCTTCCCATAGGCTCACTGCCTCCTTTAGGCATCTATCTGCTCCGGCATGGGGTCCTCCACAGGCTGCAGGTGGATATCTGCTCCAATGTTAACCTACATGGCATGCAGGGGGACAGCTTGCCTCACCATGCCCTTCACTATATGCTGCAGGGGAATCTCTGCTGGGGCACCTGGACCATCTCCTCCCCCTCCTTCTTCGCTGCCCTTGGTGTCTGCAGAGTGGTTTCTCTTACATGTTCTCACTCCTCTCTTCTGGTTATTATTGTACAGCAGTTTTTCCCCCCGCTCCTTAAATACATTATCACAGAGGTGCTACCATGATCACTGATGAACTTGACCTTGGCCAGTGGCAAGTCCGTCTTGTAGCCGGCTGGCATGGGCTTGATGGGACATAGGGGAAGCTTCTAGCAGCTTCTCACAGAAGTCACTCCATTGTTAGACGATTTGGACAAATTGTCTCAAAGACAAGGAAGTCACTCCTATTGTCCACAAAATGTAGACTCAGTTCCACGAAGTGGAGTCAGTTGCTTTGCCTACTCTTAGAGGAGGGAGGAAAAAGTGTACAGAAACAGATTGTGATCTAAATCTGCTAAAATCATTGGAATTATTGATTATTCCATTTAAAATTAAATATGTGCTTATGACTTCAAAAGGTGGGGACGTATGTACTTGATTTACTACCTCTATTCTATTGCAATCGGTATTCTCATTTACATTTACCAGAGGACATGTCCATCTCTTTTGACTGTTGGCCTGTTTTCTCAGTATCTCATCACAGTTACTAAATGAAGAAATCATTTTTTACTGCACAGTAATGTATTATTAATAAAAGCGCTTATAATAGTTCTAGCATATGTCTAATTCACCCAGGGAAACTGAGCCACCAGGTTACCAAGTAAAAGAATGATAATAATATTAAATAACACTTATTTTTTGTGTAATAATTTTGATCTATGGATATAGTTTGCAGTGACTGACAGAGCACAGTGATTTTTAGAAACTTATTTTTAGAGATGACAATACAGAAATGACTTGACCAAAGAACAAACACCCTGATTTCTGCTGAAATGCTCTTAAAAAGTCTCTAAATATTTCCTTTTTATTTATTTATGTTTTTAAATTGAAAATATTATTTTTATGAGATTCTTTCTGTAAATCTGTATGAATATCAAAATGCATTTTATTTTTCTTCAATTCTATAGGTAGAATGTTCTATTACTCTTTAAAGTTTGAACAGGAACCTTCATTCATTCCACATTATTCAGTAACCAAACTCTCTGAGAATTCTCCCTGCTGAGAAGCAAAGGTTGATAGTAGGGGTTAATATAACTACACATTCTTATTCATCTATCTGACCACATATATTCTAAGCCCACAGTTTAATGGAGCTTAATGAGGTTTCTCACTGTTTATAGGCTCTGCCTATACCATGGTAATTAGCACTGAGACATTATTCACTCTTGTCTTAATAAGAGTTTCATTTTAGCCTTTGTAAGAGGTCCTGCTATTTTTTGCTTCATTGCTTTGCTTTATTGAACATTATACGACATGGTAAGCAATTAAGTATGATTGTGGAAGAAATTAAATCACAAAAAGTGCATTAATGGTCAGGCTTAAATCCATAAAAGCAGTGTAACAGCAGTTAAAGTTGAAACCATGCTTACTTTACTTCCTATACCTATGAACTGCAGCTTGTATAGCATTCAAGTTCATTTATTCTTTTCATCTCAGTAGCCATACAAAATGTGGAGGAATAATGACAATGTTTCCTATATAATTCAGCATTTCCTTCATTATGAGTCTTTCAAGAGCTTAATATTTTACTGATTATAATTTTATCTTTTTAAAGATAACATTAAAAATGTCCACAGACACTACCTACAAATGCACTCAAGCAGCTCCCTCTTAACCTATGACTGAAATACTTTGATCAATATATTTTATATTGGCAATAAAATACCTCAAAGATACTTAGTCACAAAGATACAATTATAAAGTGCATAAACAATGTCCTCAAAAGCATCTTATGCAGACCTTACAAATACATCTTTTTGAAGTGTGCTTTAATTTCAACATTGAAAATTTCTTTTATGTGATGTGCATAATAGAAAGTATTTTCTACAACATATTACCAAAAGAATGGTTTTGCAAGAAATTGTGCTAATTTATACCAAAGATCTGTTCCACTGTATGTGGCCTTGAATACAGAAAAAAACAAAAACTGTCTCTTGTTCTAAATTAACTTAGTTTTAAAGCTAGAAAAAGAAAAAGAGATGATCTACAGACACCAATATTCAAACACTTATCATTTAAAGTATGAGGCTCCGCATACTTATAGGCAACTTATTTTCAAAAATATGCTACAGAAGATTGACAGCCGTAGCAATAATTTTATATGTTAAATTGTCTTTTAAATGCATTTAGCAAAGATGAATCTTTACTTTTACTTGCGGTTATATTTCCAGCAAAGAAATAACAATAAGTTTGCATGAATTGGTAATTTCATTGAACTTATAAATATTCCTATATTTTACTATTAATTTGTTTTAATTCTAAGACTAGTAAATATTAGTTCAACTATTCTGAGTGCCAGATCTCACAGAATACTCCTGTTTGATAGTCCTTAGGAAAATTCACTGTCCTTAGGCAAATAAACTGTATTTTCAAGGAGTACTGTTCCCCAAACAATGAAGAAATATAAAATAAGGATCAGAACAGAAAAAAAGAAAAAAGGATTGTACTGAAAATGTTATGATCATGAAGGTGTCTATAGTAATACAGTAAAATACAATAATAATGTATCATTTTGTTGGTGTGGAATATGAACTCTTTTACTTCTGATAGACAGCTTATTATCACTTTCTATGACAGAACACAAAATCAGCCTGTTCTTTGAATCTGTCCAAACTATTTCTTTGAAGTAAACATTACACAAGGTAAAAAGATAAAGAAATATGAATCCAATTTTTTAAATCAACTGGTTAATTCTTCACTGAGAAGACACCTAAAAGTTAACAATAATACATATCAGCAACAAAAGGCTTACAAACTACTTTAGCCTTGCCTATGTACATGATCCTCGCTTATGCTGCCTATGAAGTTTGATTTGTCTCCCTGAGCCTTGACTGTCAGCTCTCTGCTTTTTTCAAGAGCATCTCTGTGTGATCTATATGTTTTAATTAAAGAGATAAAAAGACCCTTTTTCTCTGCTTACTACATCCTACTGCATGGATGTTTCTTAACATATTCAGTTGATCATTAGGGAAGGACCAATTTCCTACTGCTTTAATAATAATCACTCTTCTAGTCACTAAGAAAACAATAAAAGAAAAATAAATAGAATATATGCTGTCAGAATCTCTTCTGAAGAGGTTTCAGTGCCATGTGCTGATTTGGTAAATGAACCAAAGGTAGACCTTAATAGGTAAGACTCCATATTTTTATATATATATTAAATAAAAAAAGGGGGGGAGGAGGGGCAAAAAAAAAGCAGAAGCAACAACAAAATCTTCCACTACTTTTGGAAATAAATGAATAAGCTTACTTCTCCTGGACAGGTTACTGTGAAAATCAATGGGATGTTCAAGAGAAAAAATACGAGCACCATTTAAAAAATATTCCTAACTGTCAGAGAATGTTTGCAGTAGTTCAGTAATTCATAGCGTATGGTTATCACATTTTTAATTCAGTACCAAATGCTCTATAGACAAAATCTTATCAAACTACAGTGTTTGAGCTAGGATGTACAGGACAGTGTGTATGTGACCCTGTCTTTTATATGGGTGGATTGACACCCCTGTTGAAGTATTACTAAGCAGATTACTTGGACTATCCTTAATACAATTCTGTTTATAGGTGAAATTAATTTTGTTTTCATATCTTTGCAGCTTTTATTAAAACTCAAAGGTAGAGCTCTTAATTCAGAAATAAATCCCTTAAAAGTCTGTCTTAGATAAATTGTAGTGTCAACATATTTAAAAGGGCAGAAAATCAGCTTTTTCTTATGTGAGCTTGCAATCACAAGAGAAAAATAATATTGCCGTGGGGAAAAAATCTTGACTTTAGAAAGAAAGAAAGAATGGAATGATTCCTTTGAACTTTTTACGTAAAGTTGCAACCATGTAAAATCAGATTGACCACTGGTAGTTTTGAATGTTTATATTTTTTATTTTATTCTTGAAAGGACAAAACCTTGAACTTTCCCTCCCTACTGTAACTGTAGATTGGAAATAAGGAAACTAACTCTTGCTATGTAACAGATATGTAACCTCTTGGAAGCTTATTACTTGTAACAGAACTCAGACAGGAAAGAACTATCACTTTCCAACCAGTACTTTTTCTGTATCATATTTTTATTATGCAGTAATAGCAGAAATCTCACCTCGCCATCTGATGTGTCACTCTATGAGGGAACAAAAGTGTCACTGTGATAAGAAAGCCATTGAGTATCAGTGACAGCTCTTTAGAATAAATATTCATTTCCTCAGTCTCCATTCGAGACATCTCAATATTTCCTAAAGCATCAATGAATCTATGTAATGAACTAAAAAGTCATCAAATAGCAAAAGAGGGAAAGCAACTATGAAATAATATATTAAAGTTTTCTTTTTTCTTTTTTCTTTATTTAATGTTATCTAAGTCTGAGACAGAGATTATCGAAAGTACTTAATACAATGAAGTAGTGATTAGTAATAGTAAAAGCTATCTTTTGTTGACCACGAAGTAAAAATTTCCATCATACACCAGAAGTTTTTATGTTAGCATTACAACATATCCTAGCAGGGACAGAAGGACCCTTATTCTGGTTACTTCTGACTAGCCAGTTCAAAATAGGCAGGATGGATGTTTTTTGTTCATTGTTCATTAAATGCTTTTTCACATACAATTCCCCCATATATTAATGTTATCACTTTTATTTTTAATATTTACACCCTATGTCATGGCTACCAGTAACAACAGCACAGACATGGCGGAGAGCATTTTGTGGTGTAGGGCTTTATATTAATTAAGCAAATCATTCAAAGCCAGGAAATAAGCTTTACAATGTGGAGCCTAAATACTTAAAAGACTCCTTTTACCAAAAAGCACATTGAGAATTGTTTACTCTTCATAGACAGATACAGAAAAGTGATGCAATACCAGTGTGGTAGAGCATCGCTGACATACGCAAAAGTAGAAGAGTCAATGACTGGAAGGAGGAATCAGAAAAAAATCAACCTTGAAATAAGGTGCATTTTCCTAGCTGTGATGGTAATTAAACACCGGAAAAGCTTCCACAGGAGGCAATAGACTAACCAGTGCTTGCAGTCTTTAAAATGAGTTTAGCTGTCTTTAGAAGTATAATGCTTTAATCAAGTTTCTCAGATAAAGTTAATGCATGATATGAACTTGAAAAGGAAGTACCAGAGTTGAATGTTCAGGGTGATTCTTTCCGGTGATGAAATTTGTGATGGTATAAGACAGTTGTTTCCATATTTCTTATTTACCTTTGAGCAGATCAAGATAGTAAGTGTTGTCCTTACTATTTGCAGATCTATGCAAGAGAATGACTACAAACAAATTTGAAGTAACATGTTTCAGGATGATTTTCTTCCATCCTGTCTTCTCCCTTCAGAAATGCAGACTGACGCAGTAAGTTTTCACATTTTTCAGCTCTTCCTTCTGAACATAAAATGTAGGTTATATAATGGGAGGCACGAGAGGAACAGATCTCTTTCCTTAGCAGTACACAGAATCCTCTCTGAACAATGGCTACCCTATCTTGCCCACCAGCTCAAGCTTCAACTAACACATATATTTTGGGCTGGGAAAATACTTTTTCTTCAGATGCAACTTAAAAGAGACTTTGAGAAAAATGTCCCTCCTTTTCCATACAGAAGCATCATTTACCTGAAAGGGTAACACAGGCATTGGTATCATAATCCAGGTAGATCTTAAACAATCAAAATTTCTGGCCTTTGTGAAAGTCTTCAACACTGAAACCAAATAAAAATATTTTGGTTTCTCACGCTCTCTTCCTGTGGCACAAAGTTTACTTCCCTCATAAATGGAAGACTGAGGTTGGCGACAGGCTGAGAGAGCTGGGGCTGTTCAGCCTGGAGAAGAGAAGGCTCCAGGGAGACCTGATAGCAGCCTTTCAGTATCTGAAGGGAGCCTACAGGAGAGCTGGAGAGGGACTCTGTCAGGAAGTCTAGTGATAGGACAAGGGGTAATGGTTTTAAATTGGAAGAGGGGAGATTTAGATTGGATATTAGGAAGAAGTTCTTTACTGTGCGGGTGGTGAGGCACTGGAACAGGTTACCCAGGGAAGTTGTGGAGGCCCCATCCCTGGAAGTGTTTAAGGCCAGGCTGGATGGGGCTTTGAGCAACCTGCTCTAGTGGGAGGTGTCCCTGCCCATGGCAGAGGGGTTGGAACTTGATGATCTTTAAGGTCCCTTCCAACTCTAACCATTCTATGATTCTATGACTTTTCTAGTAAGTAAATGCTGTGGGGGTTTTAGGGCATTTGGGTGAAACTTTATGAACCGTAGCATAGAAAAATCAAACTAGTTTTTTTTTTTATTATTAAATTTGTGAAAAGATGGAAAAAATTTTATGCTTCAGTCAAACTCTTAAAAATATGTATAATACAATAGATTAGGTGAACACATTTATGTGACGTTTACCTACATATTTGAAGCTAAGCGTATGTTTAAATGCCTAGCTGGGTAGGAACGTGTGGGGTTTTTTTAAAAAAAAAGGGAAAAAACAAGTATTGATTTACTGGACTGGCAGAAATACTACAAGCATTTTCAATAACATTTTCTGTCATACAGTTTTGGACTGTTCCATTTGAAATAACTCCAGAGATTCAAGCAGTCCTGAAGCTGCTGTTTACAAGATACTGCAGTAAGAAAATACTGTGGCAGTGTTACTTTGATTAAACTTGGTTTGTTTCATTGATGTAAAGGAAGATTCTAACACAATAGGCTTAATTAATCACAAGGATCATATTTTCCTTGTAAGAGAGGAGAAAGACCAAAAGGTACTGTCTCTGGATTTTTCCTCAAATATAAAACAATCTGGCCTGCGTAATTCAGGGGAGAAACGGTTTGTTACTTTGAGCAGAACTCACTCCTTTTAGTATACAGTACTTATACAGGCATATAATTGCATGTACTTTATAAAGGCCTGTAAATACACAAAATCAGATTAATTAAAAACAAACAATCAAACAAACAAAAAACACAACCAAAAGCAATAAAGGAGAGGAGTAATATTCTTAAAAAAAACCCCAAACTTACTACTAAAAGATTACACTATAAGCAGTAGACACAGGTTTTAAATGCTAACATCCTTTGCAATAATCCAAAGCAGAAATATTTTAGTCATCCTGTTTTCAAGGACTATGACAAATGCTTTCTCCAAATTTGTTTGACAATGACGACTTTTTGTTGGCTGTTACACAAAGTACTTTGAAGAGTTCAGAGCACAAGTAGTAACACCAGGGACCATGTAAAGCACCAAATGTATCATTTGTTTTCAAGGTAAAAAAGTTTGGGAGACTAATAACACAAAATTCCGGGCTCTCTGCATGGATTATTATTTTAAAGAAGGTAACATTGAACACCTGCTATTTTTTCAAGCAGATATTGCCAACAAAGTATTTAGTTAAACTGAAACAAGTGTCAGCACAAAAATGAGTGCTACAAATAAAGAGGTACATATCAATGAATACTCTCTAAAATGTTCTGTGCGTTTCAATTCACTGGATTACTTTTGTCTTCATTGCCTCCAAATGTTCATAAAATTGAATGATACTAGAATACATATATATACACACATAATATACATTCATAAAAGGCCATATAAATTCACATATGAGAGTACTTCTGCTGAGGGGAAAAAAACCAAACACAAAAACAAAAACATGGAAGGAAAAAGGAAGACTTGAAATGCTAGTCATCAGGAAACAGCACCACTAGGATTAATAGGAACATTAATTCAACTCCAATTACCCCAGCTTCTTCCCATCTCCGTCCTTTTGCCCTCTGCCCCGTGTTCCCAACTTGCCATGTGCCAGAAGGAGAGTTCTGTGTGTTGCACTGACTCCACAGCTGGCCATGCTTCCCAGCTGCCCTCTGGGGCAGAGGTGGCAGAAGTTCTGACAATGACCTGCAGGTATAGGAAGTTCTGCTTCTACATCCAGTTCAGCTTGAAAGAGACATTTTCTTCTGTCTCTAAAGAGTACTTTTTTTTCCCCCCACTGAACTAGCTTTGAACAGAGGTTTTGGTAGGCAGAGAGTGCAGCTCTGAGATCTTTTTAAAAGAGAACATTGACATAGTGACAGTTGCAATGAAGATGTGAAATGGAGATGGGTAGGTAGGTTTGAGCGTGCTGAATTGCTATTTGCTGTAGGGGCATCTCTCCCTGCTGCTGTTGCTTTAATGTCTGAGTAAGATATTGATGATGAGAACTTATTTGTTCTTAATTCCTTCTGCTGTATAAATGTCGGGAATCAACATTTTTCTTCAGGGACAGATGAATTATGACTAAATGCAGAAATCTATTTTGAGGGAAAATATCTAACAAATTTGGACTTGTAACTTTTCCTCAGAGCAATTGCTAACTAGAAATCTTAAAGAGTGTTCTTCATATGTAATACAACCTGATATTAAGGATTATCCCATACATTTCTGAAATGTCAGGAAAAGCAGATTAAAAGCACAAAAATATTAACATTTTTGTACTTGGAAAGGCAGTCAAGTAATCCAAAGATTCTAGAACTTTAGAAATGTCTACATTTTTCCTCCAAGTGTTCAGGGATGAGAATTTCAGGGGTTTTTTGGATAGTAAAACAAATTTATCTCTACCGCCTGGCAGACGAACGTAACATACATTGAAGAGAGATATGTAAATCACATAGGCCTTTAAAAAAAAAGAAAAAAGGGGCTTTTGTTCACTCTGAGAGAATGCTAATTTTATTCCAATTTGTTCACTAAAACCACAGAAGTGATGGCAAAGGAGTTTTCTTACTTTAAATACATTTTAAGTCTTAGGTTTGAACATTTTTTTTTCTTGACAAGGAAAAGGGGAGGAAGTATTAGCTCTTATTTGGAAAACCAGATTTATTCTTTGTTTCTCATCAATAAGCATTTTATTTTTAATTTTTTTTGGTTATGCTGCTACCTCATTATATGTTCAGGTAAATGTTAGGCACTCTGGAAAATAAACACATTTTGAAAAGATAAAAATATCTCACTTAGCATTTTCATCTCCTAGACAATCAGGGTTAATAATAATATTTCAGAGTAGTATGTTTAGAATTGTCTTCACATACTAGTGTCTGGTCTGTTTGGTTTTTTCTTCTGCTTTTCATGCTCTTATCACAACAAAAGAATGAAAACAACAACAACCAAAAAAGCTATACATTTATTTGCTTGAGATTTTTCTCCTACCCAGCTTTATATATGAAGTAGATTTCTGTAATTGGATGCTGAAAAGGTCATACCTTGGTAGCATGTCTTTTTGTTTGTCTGACAACCTTCACCTCCTTCAGTCTGTAGATGGATGATGCTTTATTTTTATTTTATTTTCATATTTGATTTGCATTGGACTTCAATGGACTGAATATTGTATCAACGCATTTTGTGCGTCACTTGCTGCTCATGAATTTCAGGGAACAGTGTAGATGAAATTGATCTAATTACAGTGTAAGTATCTATAATATACATGTCTACAGCTAAAATGATCATTTAGACTCTTCTTGTTATAAAGGAAGAGAAGCATAGCCTATTTATCCAACCAGGTTTAGAAGTAAACCCTTTTTGATGAGGGGAACCAGGCCTTGATACATCACTGGAGACATGACAATAATTTGGCTGGACAGCTTCCAAATAACCGATGTTAAAGAAAAGTTGCCTTTTTAATAGGTGGTCTATAACTTCTTAGATTTCAGTCTAAACAAGCATTAATAGAGACAAGAAAAAGGAAATCTGAAAACTGAAAACTAGATGGACTAGCGCAGGAGATATCTACCTTTTATACATCAGTAGTTCCACCTTAAATCAGGCAGTTGATACTAGCTGTTCATTACTTAAATGCCCTTGTTTGTCTGTCCTAGGATCCTTACATCCAGGGTCTTGAATGTGTCATCACTTGTCCCAGTGCAAAGCTGCTTTCATTCCAGCCACTGTTTCGTACTGAATACACCTCCACCTGCTCAACTTCTGAAGCTGTTCTTTCCTAAGGAGACTATATTCACCCACGGCCAATCTACAGACATGCAAAGAGATCCACCATGTCCCTCTAGTCTCAAAGAGGACATAGTTCTACAACTGTGCATATATTTCTACTTCACAGTTTGTTTCCTGTGCTACATGCATATCATAGAATCATAAAACGGTTAAGATTGGAAGGTACCTTAAAGATCATTTAGTCCTAACCCCCTGCCATGGACAGGGACACCTCCCACTAAACCAGCTTGGAGCCTTCTTTCTCCAGGCTGGACAACCCCAACTCTCTCAGCCTGTCTTCACAGCATAGGTGCGCCAGCCCTCTGATCATCTTCGTGACCCTCCTCTGGACTTGTTCCAATTGGTCCAATGTCCTACTTGTGCTAAGGACTCCAAAGCTGGACACAGTATTCCAGGTGGGGTCTCATGAGAGCAGAGTAGAGGGGCAGAATCAACTCCTTTGACATGCTGGCCACACTTCTTTTGATGCATCCCAGGATGCAGTTAGCTTTCTTGGCTGCAAGCACACATTGCCAAGTCATGTTGAGTTCCTCATCCACCAACACGCTCAAGACCTTCTCCTCAGGCTGCTCTTAATCCATTCTCTGTCCAGCATGTATTTGTGCTTGGGGATTGTCCCGACTCAGGTGCAGGACCTTGCATTTGGCTTTGTTGAACTTCATGACGTTCACAAAGGCCCACTTCTGAAGTCTGTCCAGGTCCCTCTGGATGGCAACCCTTGCCTCCAGGGTGTCAACCATGCCACACAGCTTGGTGTCATCGGCAAAATTGCTGAGGGTGCACTCAATCCCACTGTTCATGTCACCAACAAAGATGTTAAACATCAGCGGTACCAGTACCAACCCCTGAAGAATGCCACTCATTGCTGGTTTTCTCTTGTCCTATCACTTGTTACTTGGGAGAAGAGATTGACTCCCACCTCTCTACAACCTCCTATCAGGTAGTTGTAGAGAGCAGTAAGATCCCCCCTCAGCCTCCTTTTATCCGGGCTAAACAGTCACAGTTCCGTCAGCTGCTCCTCATAAGACTTATTCTCTAGACCCTTCAGCTTCATTGCCCTTTTTTTGAACACACTCCAGCTCCTCAGCGCCTTTCTTGTAGTGAGGGGCCCAAAACTGAACACAGTATTCGAGGTGGGGTCTCACCAGTGCTGAGTACAGGCAGACCATGACTTTCCTAGTTCTGCTTGCCACATGGTTTCTGATACATGCCAGGATGCTGTTGGCCTTCTTGGCCACCTGGGCACACTGATGACTCATATTCAGCCAGCTGTCCACCAACACCCTCAGGTCCTTTTCTGCCAGGCAGCTTTCCAGTCACTCTTCCCCAAGCCTGTAGCACTGCAGGGGGTTGTTGTGACCCAAGTGCAGGACCTGGCACTTGGCCTTGTTGAACTTCATACCATTTGCCTCAGCCCACTGATCCAGCCTGTCCAGATTCCTCTGTAGAGCCATCCTACCCTCAAGCAGGTCGACGCTCCTGACTAACTTGGTGTCATTTGCAAACTTACTGAGGGTGCACTTCATCCCCTTGTCCAGATCATTGATAAATATATTAAACAGAACTGGAGGGCAAAAACAAATTTGGGACGTAAGGCATGCAGTAGCTGTTACAGCACTGGATGCATTAGCTCCTCCTTTACCCTGCCACAGCATGACTGATGAGGCATGTCACCTGAGCTCTCACACTTTTCAATCTCATCTCAAAAGCTTTGAAATCACTCTTATATACTTTGTGTCTGCTCTGACAGTATCATTGGTGCCTGTCATGGGTAAGCAGCAAGGGGTAATGCTCCAAGACCTGTATGGACCTTGAGTCTTTTTGCAGCTTCCTGGTTCTGGGCTGCCCATAAGCATCAGATCTCCCAATACACACATGTCAGGTTGGTGGATAGTTTGCTTCATTTCCAGCAGCAGGGAGCCTCCAGTAATCTTCACCTGGCTTTTCCTCTTTGTGCGGACACTTGGTTAAGGCTTTTCTGACTCTGATGCCTTCCGTGACAACACTTGTTTGCCATCACCAGTTTCCACTCCACTATACCAGTCCTGAAGCAATAAAGCTGCAATTGGAGAACAATCCTTCATTCTGCTGCCAGAAATCACAAGTTTCCAGACACCTTCACTTCGGGATTCTGCATCCACTGATACCTTAGGGTATATTTTTTGTCCATCCCTCCTTCCTTACACTACAAGACTGAAGCTCCTTCCTCAGCAGACTCTCTGTGAAGATCCTAATAATTATTTTTTTTTTTACTCCCTGATGGTGGACCGTCTGCTCACCTCCTCCTACAGCTACTTCACATGGCAATTCAATATCTTGACCAGAGCCCACCTCCCCAGTTAAAGCAGCTCAGCTCCTGGCTTTCAAGATCTGCAATGGCATTCTCCTTCGGGAGCTCTTATCTGGATCAAGTCCTCTGACATACCAAGGTAGATTTTTCCCCGGCACCTATGCTCTGAATCACTTTGACATGACATTCACACAGCTCCACACAATCTTGAGCAGAGTTTCTGGACCTCTCTCCATCCTTGCTGAGCTAACTATTGCAACAAATATAGTGTGTGTTAGCTGCTTCTGCTGTCCTTCGCACTCTTAGAAAAAGATTGTGACTGCTGATAGCAACCCCACTGTGCAAAAAGATTGCTTCTCAGACACTATACCTTCCTGAAACTATTTTCCCCTCCAAGGGAAATTGTTACATCTTTTTTTTCCAGGAAGATTGCCACCTCTTATTTCAAACTAATCATGATAAAGGACAGTTGTACCAGCTGTGAGCAATATCATAAGTTTAAATTAAACATCTTATACAAAAAAACTCTGAAGTGATATCCTCTAAGAGGGAAAAATAATATGGACAATAAGCAACAAGATTTAATTTAATAAAAAAATAATCTTATTTTGAAAATTCTTTGGCAATTTAGTATCATATTTTAGGGATACTCTAGATGAAAATTCAATTAAAATTTATTTTAGATGTGAACTTAAGGTTTTATTCACCTAAAAGTGAGAAAAAAAGTTTTATTAGAATTACTTTGCTGCTATGCCTTAAAATGTAGAAAACACAGCACTGGATTTCATTTGGTGCATTGTGAATGAAGCTGAAGGTCACAGAATCATAGAATCATAGAATCATAGAATGGTTTAGGTTGGAAGGGACCTTAAAGATCATTTAGTTCCAACCCCATTGCCATGGGCAAGGACACCTCCTACTAGACTAGATTGCTCAAAGCCTCACACAACCTGGCCTTGTACACTTCCAGGGGTGGGGCATCCACAACAAGTACAGCTGGCACAATTCAGAATTAGTTTGTAGACATTATCTGTATAAAGAAATCAATTTTTTATCAGCAGCTGAGCAGCAGTAAATCTTTAAAATATGTGAGCAGTAAATGTAAGCACATTGAGGTCTCTCTGATTACTGACCCCTAGAATTGCTGACTTATCAGCACCTGACATACACCTATCAGCCCTGTGACACACAGCCCCTTCTCCAGGTGCAGGCACCAAGACCTCTCTTGCACCCAGGTCCATCCAGTGACAGACACCACAGACTCACAGTCCCTCTGGCTCAAAGCTCCATTTTAGTTGCTGGCTCTTGTTTTCACTGACATTGGTTCCTCCACTTGTTGTCATCTAGCACTTGCAGTCAACCATAATGACAGGGAGTGAAATCAGAATCATAGAATCACAGGATCAGAGAATCATAGGATAGTTTGGGTTTGAAGGGACCTTTAAAGCTCATCTAGTACAATCTCCTCCTGCAACAAGCAGGGACATCTTCAAATGGATCAGGTTGTTCAGAGCCCCATCCAACCTGACCCTTGGTGAAGATATGCTGGCTGTTCCGAATCAAATCCCTGTCCTCCATGCACATTAGCATAGCTTCTAGGAGGATCCACTCCATGATCTTCCCAGGCACAGAGGTAAGGCTGATAGGGCAGTGGTTCCCAGGGTCCTCCTTTATACCTTTTCTATAAAGGGGTGCAATGTTTCCCTTTTTCCAGTCATTGGAGACTTCACCTAACTGCCACAACTGAACCTGTGCCCCATGCAGATTCTGTTACCAACCATCCCAAGGCCCTGAAGTATCTTTTGATCGCCCTTGGACTACGCGTTGCAGCTTCATCTCCACCCACATGGAGGAGCAGCAATGGGTAAGAGCATGAGGGCTGTATCAGGCTAGACAGTTTCCTATGATGTCCTTAACCTGGGCCCCAGGGACTTCCCTAAGAGGAGAGTCTGGCCAGCATATTAGACCCTCTATTCGCCTCAGAAGGGAGTCATCTACAACTATAACACGTCCTTTCTTCCTTGTGGGGGTGGTCGTGATACGTGGGGTAGGTCTTTCTAACCTTAGCAGCGCCTCTGGTGCAGACGGATTGTCATCCACATCATCCATTGACTGGNCATTGCCAAGTCATGTTGAGTTCCTCATCCACCAACACGCTCAAGACCTTCTCCTCAGGCTGCTCTTAATCCATTCTCTGTCCAGCATGTATTTGTGCTTGGGGATTGTCCCGACTCAGGTGCAGGACCTTGCATTTGGCTTTGTTGAACTTCATGACGTTCACAAAGGCCCACTTCTGAAGTCTGTCCAGGTCCCTCTGGATGGCAACCCTTGCCTCCAGGGTGTCAACCATGCCACACAGCTTGGTGTCATCGGCAAAATTGCTGAGGGTGCACTCAATCCCACTGTTCATGTCACCAACAAAGATGTTAAACATCAGCGGTACCAGTACCAACCCCTGAAGAATGCCACTCATTGCTGGTTNGAAGAGAGTGACTCCCTCCTCTCTACAACCGCCTATCAGGTGATTGACTCCCACCTCTCTACAACCTCCTATCAGGTAGTTGTAGAGAGCAGTAAGATCCCCCCTCAGCCTCCTTTTATCCGGGCTAAACAGTCACAGTTCCGTCAGCTGCTCCTCATAAGACTTATTCTCTAGACCCTTCAGCTTCATTGCCCTTTTTTTGAACACACTCCAGCTCCTCAGCGCCTTTCTTGTAGTGAGGGGCCCAAAACTGAACACAGTATTCGAGGTGGGGTCTCACCAGTGCTGAGTACAGGCAGACCATGACTTTCCTAGTTCTGCTTGCCACATGGTTTCTGATACATGCCAGGATGCTGTTGGCCTTCTTGGCCACCTGGGCACACTGATGACTCATATTCAGCCAGCTGTCCACCAACACCCTCAGGTCCTTTTCTGCCAGGCAGCTTTCCAGTCACTCTTCCCCAAGCCTGTAGCACTGCAGGGGGTTGTTGTGACCCAAGTGCAGGACCTGGCACTTGGCCTTGTTGAACTTCATACCATTTGCCTCAGCCCACTGATCCAGCCTGTCCAGATTCCTCTGTAGAGCCATCCTACCCTCAAGCAGGTCGACGCTCCTGACTAACTTGGTGTCACTTGCAAACTTACTGAGGGTGCACTTCATCCCCTTGTCCAGATCATTGATAAATATATTAAACAGAACTGGAGGGCAAAAACAAATTTGGGACGTAAGGCATGCAGTAGCTGTTACAGCACTGGATGCATTAGCTCCTCCTTTACCCTGCCACAGCATGACTGATGAGGCATGTCACCTGAGCTCTCACACTTTTCAATCTCATCTCAAAAGCTTTGAAATCACTCTTATATACTTTGTGTCTGCTCTGACAGTATCATTGGTGCCTGTCATGGGTAAGCAGCAAGGGGTAATGCTCCAAGACCTGTATGGACCTTGAGTCTTTTTGCAGCTTCCTGGTTCTGGGCTGCCCATAAGCATCAGATCTCCCAATACACACATGTCAGGTTGGTGGATAGTTTGCTTCATTTCCAGCAGCAGGGAGCCTCCAGTAATCTTCACCTGGCTTTTCCTCTTTGTGCGGACACTTGGTTAAGGCTTTTCTGACTCTGATGCCTTCCGTGACAACACTTGTTTGCCATCACCAGTTTCCACTCCACTATACCAGTCCTGAAGCAATAAAGCTGCAATTGGAGAACAATCCTTCATTCTGCTGCCAGAAATCACAAGTTTCCAGACACCTTCACTTCGGGATTCTGCATCCACTGATACCTTAGGGTATATTTTTTGTCCATCCCTCCTTCCTTACACTACAAGACTGAAGCTCCTTCCTCAGCAGACTCTCTGTGAAGATCCTAATAATTATTTTTTTTTTTACTCCCTGATGGTGGACCGTCTGCTCACCTCCTCCTACAGCTACTTCACATGGCAATTCAATATCTTGACCAGAGCCCACCTCCCCAGTTAAAGCAGCTCAGCTCCTGGCTTTCAAGATCTGCAATGATATTCTCCTTCGGGAGCTCTTATCTGGATCAAGTCCTCTGACATACCAAGGTAGATTTTTCCCCGGCACCTATGCTCTGAATCACTTTGACATGACATTCACACAGCTCCACACAATCTTGAGCAGAGTTTCTGGACCTCTCTCCATCCTTGCTGAGCTAACTATTGCAACAAATATAGTGTGTGTTAGCTGCTTCTGCTGTCCTTCGCACTCTTAGAAAAAGATTGTGACTGCTGATAGCAACCCCACTGTGCAAAAAGATTGCTTCTCAGACACTATACCTTCCTGAAACTATTTTCCCCTCCAAGGGAAATTGTTACATCTTTTTTTTCCAGGAAGATTGCCACCTCTTATTTCAAACTAATCATGATAAAGGACAGTTGTACCAGCTGTGAGCAATATCATAAGTTTAAATTAAACATCTTATACAAAAAAACTCTGAAGTGATATCCTCTAAGAGGGAAAAATAATATGGACAATAAGCAACAAGATTTAATTTAATAAAAAAATAATCTTATTTTGAAAATTCTTTGGCAATTTAGTATCATATTTTAGGGATACTCTAGATGAAAATTCAATTAAAATTTATTTTAGATGTGAACTTAAGGTTTTATTCACCTAAAAGTGAGAAAAAAAGTTTTATTAGAATTACTTTGCTGCTATGCCTTAAAATGTAGAAAACACAGCACTGGATTTCATTTGGTGCATTGTGAATGAAGCTGAAGGTCACAGAATCATAGAATCATAGAATCATAGAATGGTTTAGGTTGGAAGGGACCTTAAAGATCATTTAGTTCCAACCCCATTGCCATGGGCAAGGACACCTCCTACTAGACTAGATTGCTCAAAGCCTCACACAACCTGGCCTTGTACACTTCCAGGGGTGGGGCATCCACAACAAGTACAGCTGGCACAATTCAGAATTAGTTTGTAGACATTATCTGTATAAAGAAATCAATTTTTTATCAGCAGCTGAGCAGCAGTAAATCTTTAAAATATGTGAGCAGTAAATGTAAGCACATTGAGGTCTCTCTGATTACTGACCCCTAGAATTGCTGACTTATCAGCACCTGACATACACCTATCAGCCCTGTGACACACAGCCCCTTCTCCAGGTGCAGGCACCAAGACCTCTCTTGCACCCAGGTCCATCCAGTGACAGACACCACAGACTCACAGTCCCTCTGGCTCAAAGCTCCATTTTAGTTGCTGGCTCTTGTTTTCACTGACATTGGTTCCTCCACTTGTTGTCATCTAGCACTTGCAGTCAACCATAATGACAGGGAGTGAAATCAGAATCATAGAATCACAGGATCAGAGAATCATAGGATAGTTTGGGTTTGAAGGGACCTTTAAAGCTCATCTAGTACAATCTCCTCCTGCAACAAGCAGGGACATCTTCAAATGGATCAGGTTGTTCAGAGCCCCATCCAACCTGACCCTTGGTGAAGATATGCTGGCTGTTCCGAATCAAATCCCTGTCCTCCATGCACATTAGCATAGCTTCTAGGAGGATCCACTCCATGATCTTCCCAGGCACAGAGGTAAGGCTGATAGGGCAGTGGTTCCCAGGGTCCTCCTTTATACCTTTTCTATAAAGGGGTGCAATGTTTCCCTTTTTCCAGTCATTGGAGACTTCACCTAACTGCCACAACTGAACCTGTGCCCCATGCAGATTCTGTTACCAACCATCCCAAGGCCCTGAAGTATCTTTTGATCGCCCTTGGACTACGCGTTGCAGCTTCATCTCCACCCACATGGAGGAGCAGCAATGGGTAAGAGCATGAGGGCTGTATCAGGCTAGACAGTTTCCTATGATGTCCTTAACCTGGGCCCCAGGGACTTCCCTAAGAGGAGAGTCTGGCCAGCATATTAGACCCTCTATTCGCCTCAGAAGGGAGTCATCTACAACTATAACACGTCCTTTCTTCCTTGTGGGGGTGGTCGTGATACGTGGGGTAGGTCTTTCTAACCTTAGCAGCGCCTCTGGTGCAGACGGATTGTCATCCACATCATCCATTGACTGGCATTCTACATCCAGAGCCTCATACCTGTTGTACAGAGGCACCTAGGAAGGCAGGGTGGGCAAGGAGGGAGTTTGCCTGCCACCCTGGGCATTAACTTGCCCCCATTAACTCCTCTCCTTTAAGCTACTGCCTTCGGTCTGGTGGAGGGAGAATGCAGGATCACCTTGAGCTTGTTTTTTTTTCTGGTGGCTGTTTCTGTTTCTGTCTCAGAGCAGGCAGAGCATGGTTCCACCAGTCTGTCTCTTTTTCAGACTCTGATGCTCCTTAACCTTTCAACTTCCTCTTGCAGCTCTGCCACCAGGCTGAGCAGATTTTTCACCTGGTCACATCTCACACAACTGTTCTCACTACTGACATCTGTTACCAGTGAAAGGCTCTGGCACTCCCTGCAGACTGAGACCTGGATGGCTGCATGTTTTGGTGGGAGCTCTGTATGGATTGCCACATCCATTTTGCTGAATGCAGAGGAGGTGGCTTTTTTTCCCAGGTAGATAGAGTTGAGCTCCTTCTGTGAGGATGGCAACTGCCTAGCACTCCCTAGGCTGCTTTTTAGAGGTGTGTGGGGAGGTCGTGATTGCTCTGGCAATGCCCAGGCCTCATCAGCACCTCCTTCAAAAGCTGCTGGCTCCTGTTGGGTCTCTCCACTGCTCCTGCATTTCCCTGCCTCAGGAAAACCTCCTGTGTACTGAGATCTGCTGCTCCACTGTTGGTCAGGCTGGCTCCAGAGCAGCTCCCCTCAGGGACTGACAGAAAAATTGTTAAGAAAGGATTTAATCAAAAGGTAAGACAGACTGTGGTGATCAGGTTCGGGGCTCAGTTAGGCAAGCATACTGACCACCAAGCAGCCTGCTTACATGCAACATCCCCCTTTATAATTCCTTCTGTTTCCCATCCTCTTTTCTCTCCCCATCTCTGCTTTTCACACAAGTGCAACATGATAGGGGTTGGAAGGGACCTTTGGAGATCATCTAGTCCAAAACTCCTGCCAAAGCAGGTTTACCTAGAGCAGGTTGCACAGGAATGTATCCAGATGAGTTTTGATTATCTCCAGAGAAGGAGACTCCACAACCTCTCTGGGCAGCCTATTCCAGTGCTCTGTCACCCTCAAAGTAAAGAAGTTTTTCCTCATGTTCAGATGGAATTTTCTGTGTTCCAGTTTGTGCCCATTGCCCCTTGTCCTGTCACTAGACACCTCTGAAAAGAGTCTGGCCACATACTCTTGACGCCCACACTGTAGATAGTTATAAGCATTGATAAGATCCCTTCTCAGTCTACTCTTCTCCAGGCTAAACAGACCCACGTCTCTCAGCCTTTCCTCATATGAGAGACGCTCCAGTCCCTTGATCATCTTTGTAGCCCTCCACTGGACTCTCTCTAGTAGTTCTTTCTTTGTCTTGAACCGGGCAGCCCAGAACTGGACACAGTACTCTAGATGTGGTTTCACCAGGGCAGAGTAGAGGTGGAGGATAACCTCCTTGAACCTACTGGCCACGCTCTCTTTAATATACCCCAGGAGACCATTGGCCTTTTTGACTACAAGGGCACATTGCTGGTTCATGGTCAACTTCTCTACCAGGACTCTCGGGTCCTTCTCTGCAGAGCTAGGAGACCATTGGCCTTTTTGACTACAAGGGCACATTGCTGGTTCATGGTCAACTTCTCTACCAGGACTCTCGGGTCCTTCTCTGCAGAGCTGTTTTCTAGCAGGTCAACCAGCAGATCATCTCTGTGGCCCACCTTTGGACTCATTGGTTCTCCTCAAATATTCATAATGCTCCTGTTCATCTTATTTCCCCAGTTTTATCAGTTACAAAGCCAAATCTCTCTCTCTCCAAAGCTGTGTCTGTAGTTTCTTAACAGCCCATCAATCAGTGACTGAAGAGTTTTAGTCCTTGTTATTGTCTTCCATGTCAGGTTTGTGTTTCTGTGTTCTTTTTATCTTTTTCTCTGTCACTTTTTATTGCCTTTGAACTGAAATGGTCTTTGGCCTGATAACTTTAATGAAGCAGATGCTCTCACATTTTACATGCAGTTACAGAGACTTCTCAGTATTTGAGACTAGCACTTCCATAAGATGTTAGAGTAGCCTCTGAAACTGCTAACCAATCAGAACACAATGATACCATTTGATGCCCATCTGTTCAATAATACTACACCCAAAGCCCAAAAGACTGGACAAGAAATATGACAAAGCAGATGGCAAGCAGTGGTGATGATGATCAAAAGGTCTAATGGGCTTGGAGAATATTTATAATCCCCATCCATTCTTCATGAAAGAAGAAAAAATATTGATAAACTAGCAAATAACAATTTACACTTCACTATTCCCAGCTGTAAGGTATTTAAACATAATTATGTTTTCTCACATAGCCAAAAATGGTAACCATGTCAAGTAAAAAGGAAACATTTACACTAAATAACATTGCCATTTTTTTTTTTTATTGTCTTGCTATTACTTTTAAAAGTGCATATTTTCTGTGTAGTTAATGAATGGACATTCTAATACAGATTAAGAAAAATGCTAAATGAGAGTAAGAAACAATCCAATATTTACATCACAACAGAGATGAACCACATAACAACTTATATGAATTATTATTAAAAGTCAATCCACTAACTTTTAAAAAAATCTACTGGTATAATTTTTTTCTCTGTTGTTTTGAACTAATAATTCCTTTTTGTTACCATAGCACATGATAACTTATATAGAAAGTTCATGGACCTATAATGAGAAATGACAGGAAACATTTATTATGGAAGTTCTTTGAATCAAAACCAAAAGGTTGTACTTCCTCAGTATCTCCTGTTGGAACTGTTTCATTTTATTAACTAATTACTGAATGAATCACAAGAAATTGCTGGCTATGTTTTTTGTTTGTTCTTCTGTTTGTTTTCCCGTTGACATAGGAGGATGAATTTCAAGTCTTTATTCCAAGTAAGCAAAAAATGAACACCAGGCAGAAGTTCTTTCACAGATATTCCTGCTTCATGAATGAACAAGATTTTAGTAAGTCAGGATACAGCACAGTTTCATGCTACAGACTGCACCATGAACTGGCCACTATGGTTAAGCCACAATAAAGACAGTGTAATAAAATGATTTCCTGAATAAAATGTAGGATCCAAAGCTCAGGTCCATGAAAAGTACTTATAAGCTTATGTCCCGCTGAAGAAAACAGCTGTATGGATTCGGCCCATATAATCTCTTAAGCTGCTTTATATTTTTTGAGTGGTAACAAGTGGACTTAAAGCTGGTAAGAAAATCCAAGGACTCTCCTGCTAAATTTTTTCACCCAGTTCCATCACTTTCTTGTCTCCTGTATGTAGGAGGCATGCAGGTAGGGAAAACAAGATGAACTGAGGGGAAATGTGGGTACTGCATACTATTCAATATCAATCTATGTGTTTCAGGGAAATTTAATGGTCTTTAGTAGATAGCACAGAACAGCCCTGAGATAATTCAGTATATCCCAGAATATGATAATGTTAACAGGGTGAGGCTGGGGTGAGAATGTTCTCAACTACTCAACAAACTAAAACAAAAGCAAGTGAATACTTTGGAATAAGAGAAGGTTATTTCCTAAGAACGAACAGAAGCAAGGAACAACACTAGACACAGGAAACATTAAACAAGCATCTATCAACATCTTTAGTTGTATATGACTGGTCAGGGTCAGAGAACGTGGACAGAACAATTTTAGCAGTAGACAGGATTTTCAGTTAAATTAATGTGATCCAGCTCCAAGGACCAACTCTCATCTCAAAAAAAAAAAAAAAAAAAAAAAAAAAAAANAAAAAAAAAAAAAAATAGAGGGGCAAGAGTTGTGAGCAATAAGTCAGTCATTACCTAATATCTTTGAATTGTGCACATAGCTGCAGGAAAGGAATTCACAATGCCAAACAAGGTACCTTTGTTGGGATTCACAGCAGATAGTATGCTGAATCAGCTATTAGTATCACTAAACTTTCCCTCATAAATGTGTATTTAAAATTGACCTCTTGCATGGGATAACACATTTTTGTGAAATGCATTTTAGAGATTGACACTAGTTTGAACCTTTACATATGAAAAAACTTCCTCTTAAAGACACAGGTAGAGAATAAGGTAATATTGCAAACTTTCTACACAGTTTTCTGATGCTCTAGAACTTGCACAGTCAAATGGATATATTGGATTAAGTTCCACTTCAGGAATTTTGAATCTACAGTCCCCAAAAGAACAAGAATAGCTGAACCATTAGCCCAATATCCATTCTGAACACACACCTTTCCCTGTAGTCTGCACTTTCATGTATATAAAGTTTGTATGTAAATGAAGTTTCATCTCCACTTTTTTAATGAATACGGAACTATCTTTCTTGATCTAATATTTTTTGGACACTTTTGTAGATAATTATGTTTTAGTCTACCCAGACTCTTTTAAGCTATTTGAGTAAAGTTTTCATTACTATGTCTGGCTAGAACTGAAGACTGGCCTTGTCATGGCCTTGGCTTCAGCATGGAACATGAACATTCCAGTGTCTTTAAACTGGATATGAATAGACACTGTGATTTTCAATTTTTCAAGATTATAATCTTTCTCTTATATATTAAGAATCAAGATGACAATTAAAAGGTTTTCATTAAAAAAAAGGACATACTGTAACAAAAGGACATAGAAGTGGAACTTCAAGAAAAGGCAGTTTTCTGACAAGAGAAGGAAACAATATTTCATATAGAAAACCAAAAAGAACAATTGCTGATGTATTAATAGGCATGAGTAAATAAAAGCTGGAGGTCGTTTCCATTTCTGTGGTAAACAATGGAAATAAAAACTGTGAAGTCTGGAGTAGTTTGAAGAACTAGAGAATGTAAAAAAACTTATGTGTCAAACTTGACTGAATAATATATTTTCCAAAAAGGCTGCCTCTATTACTCTTTCATTTCAATTTTTCCACAGTCTAGCAATAACCATCATTCAAGTGCCAAACATAATATGTCTACTGAAATTATAATGTTGGAATTATGCACAATAGGGATTCATAGCCTATTCTATTGTGATGTTATACTGCTACTATGAACATAAAAGACATTAAACTCAGTTGTAGAGAGAAAACATTCACCCAAAATTCCTTAGAGGAATTTTTGCACTGAGAAGGTCATCATTCTGGGAAGAAACTCTTTGAATTAAGGAAGAGGTAACTGTTGCATGTCTAAGATTTACTGGAAGAAAGAAGCATTGCTGAAATATTGGGAAAGATGCAACCCTCCATTCTGTTGTATTAGGAAGCTTTAAAGCTTTGAACACCTTAATGCCCTTTAATGTATGTCTACTCCATCAACTGTCAGCTGTCAGGCAAAGTCATTTGCACAAAACCCCTACAGCTTGAATTACTAAATCCCAAAATATTCAGAATAAGTACAAAGCAATGATATTTAAAGAATCTCATCACACATGAAATCTCCCCCCTGGAAGTTTTTATTCCCTGTTATATTTACTGTGATTACTATATTCAGTTCTATTCAATTATTCTCTAAATAGTAGCCATAAAATGACTACCCCCTTTATTTAAGAAAAGTAAAGATGAAAGATTTGACTACTTTTGTGGCAGTAAAAGAATCATTGCTAAGGGCACCACGGCACATATAACAGTAGTGACAGAGCACATCTGGATACAGGTCAGCAATGCTGGAATATATCTTCAAACCCAGTAATTGGGCCCAAACTGATTTGAAGGTTAGGCCTTTTGGCAAGTCTTTTAGTGTTAGAGTCCTGAAGATGTTGTGGAGAAAATAATTTATTTTCCAAATCTATCAATATTTGTGTTTATTTTCTTCTGCATTTTTTTTAAATGGAAATAACTAAAATTTCAAAAAGAAAAATACAGCAAAATTCTGTTTATTTACTTATTCTGGAATACAAATGTTTCTCCCCTTATTTAAGTCTTAGAATATACTCTGAAAATCTCATGATCATTACCCAAGCCTTACAAACTAGAAACTTCATTCCTTACTTATTCAGAGCAAGTAATAATTTTTACATTTGTTTTTCTAATACATGATTTGTACCTGCTGCATTAGTGTTTACAGGCTAAATCCACAAGGAGGGAGTAAATTTTTATTTTATAGTTCCCTTTTTAAACTTGGAGATTTGATGTTTTTATGAATATTTGTAACCATGTGGACTATAAATGTCAACATTAAATGTTATGGCTATTAATAAAAAAGCAAAAAGAAAACACATGTTGTCCCAGTGGATGACATAAAAATATATTCCTACATAGCATCAGACTTTTTCCAGTTAATAGTACTAACTGTTAAAGAACATAGACATTCTCACATGAGAACAATGCTGTTCTGTAGCTATATGTAATGATGTATATGTATACTATATTACATTATGTATATGTTAATCTTATGGCACACAAGCATTTAGAGGCATACACATATTATCGATGAGTAATACATACTAAGCTGCTGTCTATACACATATACATGTACAGTATAATTTTTATTGTATCTCTGGTAACTTCACCATGTTTAAAAACATTCTAAACATTTAATTTTTTGAAACTGTTCTTAGTAGACTATATAACTTTTTAAATGCAGACAGCATCAATATTCCCTAAAAATGCATCACTGGAATTACTCAATGATTTTGATTATATGTGCTTCCTCAGTGCTAGATAAAATTCCTAATAGAGGTTGTTCATGTTCACTGGAAATGATTCAAATTAAATGTTCTTTTCTTTCTAAAGGGAATGTCCCCTAAGAAATTGACATAATCAAGGTAAAGAGCATAACACAACAGTGAGGGTATCCCCAGAGGGATCAGTGTAATTATTTGTAATTACTGGAACAGGCAGCTTTTCAGAGAAAAAACACAGGAAGTCCAGGTACCCAAAGAACTTCTTGTTATTTATGTAAATCTTGAATTAAATATATTGTTTCCAGCTTAGAAAGTGTTTTTTAAATTTATATTTAGATAGGAAAAACGTCATGCATCATATTGCCTGAAAAAGCTACATTTAATGAAGCAAAATGAGTAATAAAACTGTGTTTCAATGATGCTGGAGATTAGAGGCAAAGCATCTGCCACTGTAATTTCCGAAGTTGGAGCTGGCTGGGATAACCTTAAAATCTTTGCATTAATTTTGTTGTTTTCTAGTCTTTCCATTAGAAGCACTGCATGTGGCATGTAGGCTACAGACTTTGCCACCTTTTATAATAGGTGTTTGGGGAAATTAGAATAAATGCTCCTAATGGAAATTTAAATGCTGTGTGTATCTTTTTTGTACTGTTACATGCATTTCTGAAAAAAAGTGAAATTAATTTAATGGTGGAATCATGAATTTTTTACAAGGACTTGACACTGGTACTATTGTGCTACAGTGTGTAAATAGGTTAAGAACATATGCCTGCACTGGATACTTAGATTACTGCAATATTTGAAATAGATGTCAGCAAAATAACAGATGATCAGTACAGTAGGACACTTTTAAACTGTATCCATGATAAAGTCAAACAAAATTTATAATTTTTTTTTTAATATTCCTTAGCAATATATTATTTTCCATTTCTCATCTGTTTTACAAGACAGTAAGAATTTGTCTTTGTATCTTTCTTGTGCTTTTTGGGCCAACTTCTGATTTCCATCTCTGCTCATGAAATTGCTTGCGCAAACATCAAACAAAGGATAATTATTGTGGTCATTCCATAACGTTGCGAGTAGAATGAACTTTTTACACATGCACAGAAGGCATGGGAAAACATTACCTTTTGTTACCTCTACATTGCCATATAGATATCTTTTTCTATTCCCCATGTAAAAAAAAAAAATCATCCATTTTCAAGAAAGATGTAGAAGTCAGTTAATAGTGATTTTTAAATCATGAGTTTTCACAAGTGTAATGTTCTTTGGATGGCATATTTGTGCTCAAGCATATGTTCCATCAGAAAGTATCCTCCATGGAACTCCTTATGTGCACACCATCACAGACCTACAAGGCATTTTTCTGCAACGTTTGATGTGTCTAACTTGAGAAGTTGTGCAGCTCAAATGATAACTCTTAATTTTGTGGGTAAGTGTGTTGGGCAGCAGGGCATTTGTTAACCGCTGAATAAGCATGTTTTAGGAACATTATTGGGATGTATGCTTTAGCACTCATCTAAACTTAGGGATAAAAGAACATGCTTTCTTAAAATGCTACAAAAAAAAAAAAAGTACCGTTCTTTAGGATTGTATTTAATACTAAAGTTTTTCCCTACTCACACCTCAATTAGCATGGCTGGTAGTAGAGCTGAACACTCTCGCGAGATTAGTGTTTTTCATTTCTCTTGTCTAAGAACTGCTGCTTCCCTCCTGTTCCTTTCTTTTGCCTTTCTTATGTATATGTGACATAAATACACACATCTGTATGTACATACAGTGTATATGCATGTATGTAATTTTTCTGCATTACAAACAGTTGATCATATTTGTAACAATGGTTGTGTATTTTGTAAGCCTAACCCCTTTGATGGCTGATAGGACTTTTCAAATGACTTCACGTGCTGCCTATCAGTTTTGACTCAAAGCCACTGAATTGCTGTAAATGAAAGTTAAGAAAAAACAAAACACATCAAAAAAGTCACACTGGGTTTCATTACACATACTATTTTAAAAAGTTTCCTAATTTAAACTGATACAAAAGACTTGGACACTCCTTTATAAATACTTAAAATTTATTTTACCATATTACTGGGTATCAAACATTAAGCAAAAAAAGAACCATTAATGTTCTCAGTTTATTTGTTACATACAAAAACATTTTAGTGTTACATCCAATGACAACATATTACATTTGAATACGTATATGTCCCCTTGACCGTATATTATCAAGATATTTGACATAATACTGATTCCATTCAGTTCAACAGAAACTTTATTGTTCTTTTAATGTGATGTTTTTCTTCCTGTTTTTATATTCTGCTCTTAGAATGCTCGAATCCTGATACTTGACAGGAACCCTTCGATACTAAGGCATTGCAAAGTGCTAACCATGAAACTATTCAAGATGGCAGCATTCAGGTATTAGAAGTGTGAGACTTCAGTACTGATATTTTTAATCTTTATGATGACTGATTAGCATGTGTATCCAGAGCCATAATAGATTGCATGACAGTTAAGATTTTGCAGCTGTGACATATACGTAACATAGCATACAAAAATCTTGCTTGAATGGAATAGTGTACAGAGTACATGGTTAAAAGACTATTGCTTATGTGGATGGAAGAGAATAGATATAATTCTCTACTCCACAGGCTTCTAAGAAATCATGTCCCTACTATCCTCTGGTTTGAAAGTTTCCTAAATAACAGCAAAATTTTTTCTTTTGCACTTCTTGTTCACAAAGAAGCAGCAAAGAGTAGAGCTTCAGATGTCTGTCGGCTCTGTTACACTTCCTATTATTCCTTGGAGGAATGATTTCCTATGCTAAAGTGGAAGATCACTGTAAATTTTTAGTGAACGAAAAAAATAGCTGTTTCCATAGCATTTCTTAAAGTATAGTATGTCCTATT
Source organism: Chionis minor (assembly GCA_013398295.1). Lineage (NCBI taxonomy): Eukaryota > Metazoa > Chordata > Aves > Charadriiformes > Chionidae > Chionis > Chionis minor. The sequence goes on from VZSF01007210.1 coordinate 87,173, forward strand.
GTTCCTTCATAGACCATCAGCCCCAGATACAATGCAAACTCCATCTGTCATAGGCTCTTTGCTCCTGTTCTAGCCTAGCAATTGGAATCCGGAAATTTTCAATGAGAAGTAGTCCACTGGAAGATTCTCCAAATTATCCACCTGACAGCCTATTTTACTGACCTCTGGACATGCTTCAGAATGTGTTTATACAGGCATTTTTCAAGATGTTCCACTACAATTGAGTTTGTATTGCCACAATTTGCTGACAAACTTTGGTGTACACTATATTACTTCTGTTTCTACTACCCAATTGCTATTATAATTGTCCCTACTGCTAGAGAGCAAGATATGAAAACCTTAAAAATAAAAAGCCAGCCAATCAGTGTTCACAAAACAGAATGAAAATTCATTGACATTGTTTACAAGTGGGCTTGATGTTGGAATTTTGCACCAGTTATATTGTCTCTTTCAGTTTCTGTTGTTTTACTTGTAAATTATTGATAACTAAAATAAATGTCCTTTCTGAAATAAATATAGTTCACTGAAATGCAAATGCACAGACTAGTCCTGTTCAGACATTTAAAAACAATTGAGAACTCTATGATATCTCCCAACTTTACACTGAGTAAAACCTCATGATGTGTTCACAAGATAAATTCTTATTTCTTTTACCCCATATGAAGTAACTCAAATATAAATGGCTAAATGACCTAGGTCATAAAGTGAGATTGGCATTACTGTCTCTGAATAGCAAATATACCAGTATAGAGGTATACAGTATTACAAAACTGATGGGACACTAATAACTGACACCTAAAAAGAATGATCCTGACCACCCTGAAAACAAGTAGTTTACACTGAAAAAACAACTTCCAGATTTCTAAAACTAGTGCAAATCCCACTTCTGTTGTCTCACTTGTCCCATGTTGTGAACTCAGTTGTTGACTGAAGTGTAATGTGGAATAGGGATTTGTGACCAGCGGGCTATGGAGGAAGACTGTGAACCTACCAATGTAAAAGCAGCATACTACCAAAGTGAAAAATAGCTAAGAATGGATACATCTACAAGGTTAAGTCACAGGAGGGGCAAGAAGTAAGCTTGGTCATGCATTCTATTTCATTTTACATCTTTTGATGGCCCTTTTAGAGAGTGTTTCAACTAGTTCTGACTCCAAAATGGATCTGCTTTAGAAGGTGTTAACTCTTAAGCACCATGGACCAAAAGCAACTATTAATACTTGGTCAAAGTGCAAGGGACTGTGCAAGGGGACATCCTCTTACTTAGTAATATGGACATCAAACTTGTTAAACACTGTTAAAAAAAAAAAAGATTTTTAGAGAACAATTTGCTGATAAATTGATAGAATAATGCATTGTTTCTATCATACAGCAATGTACAATAGAATAACACTTTGTTCAGGGAGAGAAATCCCTTTTCTTCATAAAGGAACACAGACTTTTAAGAAAGTGTACTGCCTCCTACAAATATATTCTTACTTTTTATTGGATATGTATTCCACAATTGTGAATGGCATTAATAAGCATTCATTACTGCATACTGCACCATTCAAAGTTCAGAAGTTTTGAATATTTGAATTTTTTCCCTTGATTTTTAATTTTGTCATTTGGCATTAGACTTCTACTAAAAGATTCTTGGTATTATAACTAATGTATAATTCTATTTTACAATAAAACTGGGAAAAATGCAATTTTTTCCCCCAAAAAATAGTGATAAAATATGTCAAAAATAAAGGAGATGCAAATGGAATCAATATTGATGTTATTCATTTTACTTATATATGGATTTCATGTAGTGGGGCTTAGATTCTATGACTCATACATTCTCTAAGTTCCATACCAAGACATCAAAAATGAGATGAAGATACTGTTTTAGTCAAGATGAGCTTTTCACAGAAAGTTTGGGTTTGCTTGTTTATCTGTTTCATATTTTGTATTTATTTACCCAGTTCCATAGGTTATGTATTGGCTTTGTCAATTTTGCACTTTTCCTTAAGGACTAGAAGTGTCTGGTGAAGTTCTGAGTGTGTGTTTGTGTACTCACTAGTGTGAGTATATATAGAAATATATACATAGAGAGAGAATTGCCTGCATCTTCAGCTACTGTAAAATATATATATAGAGAGATTGACTTAATCTTCAGCTTCTTGACAGCGTTAACATTATATTGTCTTGTCATACAATCAAGTCGTCAGTTCCTTTCACTTCTTATCAGGCAGCTCAGTGCAGCATAGTGATACAACTACCAAAGGGTCAGCTGCATGCCAAGGCTTTCAGAAGGAAGCTCAGAAATTAAGTGCTCTGTCTGGAAAAACGGGCTGTGAAAGCATCCAAGAAACTGATGGACTGGAACTGCTTTAAAAAAAATGTTGCTAAGCACAAAGTACTTCTGTGCCTAAATGCCTATAAGCCATAAAACACCCTTTCTGATACAGTTATTTTCAACTCTATATAAATATTCAGTAAACTATAAAATTTAATTGTATTTCTGCAATTTTTGTAAATCATAGGAAATCATTTCAATTTTCAGCAAACTGCTTCCAATGTTCAAAAATCTGCTTGGTAAGTATTGTTAGGTGTATGTAGTTTCAGAGAGATTTTCCTGTTTAGATACAATGTCTGCTAGCAAGGTCTGTGTTTCTAATGTATTGGTTCTACTTCTGAAGATGTGTATTTATGAAAAATATATAACCAACTTTTGGCACTTTACCGTATTTTAAAAAGATCTTGAATGTAGAACAGCAAAGATACTGTAACATGTATTTTATTTTTTATCTTACCTTGTTTTTTTAAACTCAGTGTTGCTCAAGTTTTATCATTTCTTCTAGGTTACCTTTTGTTTTTAAATACATGCACATTTTTAACGTACAAATAAAATCCTAAAAGAACTGAGAGTGCTTAGGGAAGTACTGAGAGAAAGTGACAATGATTTAGTGTAACCCAATCTCAACCTCCCCTGGCACAACTTGAGGCCATTGAACCAGCACCCCCAGGTCCTCTTCTGCCAGGCAGCTCCCCAGCCACTCTTCCCCCAGCCTGTAGCGCTGCATGGGTTTGTTGTGACCCAAGTGCAGGACCTGGCACTTGGCCTTGGTGAACCTCATAGCACTGTCCTCAGCCCATTGATCCAGCCTGTCCAGATCCCTCTGTAGGGCTATCTTGCCCTCAAGCAGATCAACACTCCTGCCCAACTTGGTGTCACCTGCAAACTTACTGAGGGTGCACTCGATCCCCTCGTCCACGTCGTTGATAAAGATATTAAACAGAACCGGCCCCAATACTCTCTTTAACTGCCTCTTCACTGAGCTGCCTGTCAGAAATACCCTCTCCTTAGCTTGCAGGAAGCAATAATGAGGAGGCACCCTCAATGAGAGGTCCTTGTCAAGATGCTGTACACCTCTATGCTTCCACAGCTGCACTCTCAGGATGTTTCCTTAACAAATTCTACTGAAGAGAAGTAAAATATAGTGAGGTAGAGAACGTGTGCAATCCCAAACTGACCTTTCGACACTTTCAAAATAATGAGGTGAGAAAGGTGCTAACATTGTGTCTCAAGCCTGTTTTACCTTGCCACAGGGGAAAACAAGATAACAGGCAAGGATGAGAGGCTCCTACCTTGGTCTTAGAGGAGGAGACCACCAGCACCAAAGAGCAGGATGCAAATGAAGAACCAAGAACTGAATAGTAACCTTGGAAAACCCTGAACATCAAAGCAGGCAAAAGGTGTAATTGAAAGAATGGACCTGCAGGTCAAGCACTGTGAGTAAATCAGCTGAGGAACAGCCTGTGAGCTACTCCATATAATGAGATTTTTAGAGTTTATTGGATGTACATTTGGGATCACATGCTAAAACAATCAGTGAATTAGTTAGTTGAAAGCCACCCAATGTAATGTCTGAATCACTACGCTAGATTTATGCTCACATGTTTTCTGTCCTGCTGAGTACCTCTCCAGGAAGTATTGTTAACATTATGTTAAGTAGAGGCAGCTAGGGAGAATGGGAATAATACAATAAAGTTTGGAATCATTCTATAAGAAAATAAATTTTTGCTAGGTGGAGAGTGCCTTTGTGTAGCAAAAATCTCAGTTCTTCCTGTATTGTGATTGAGAAATAAAGATCTGTAACTACCCTTCAGCAGCTATTTGCCATAATGCTAAAATTAGCCCTTACGATTTAATTTTATGAAGTTTTCAGACGTATTTTCCATTTTTTCTAGTATTTTCCATGCGTTCTAATTGCTTTCAAATTATTTGTATGTTTGTAAAACAAGTTGTTACATGGTTGAGGCACAGAGATTTTCAAAAAGAGAAGGAAAAATACTAGCTTGTTTGATATTGGATCTCCATTTATGAGCCAGGGGATGGAACTTCTTCCCTTCTTTTGTGACCTTTGTGAGTGGACAGTTAGAGAAACTTACACAGCAATAGAAGTTATCTTCTCAAGAGGAAGACACTCAGAACTTGAAATTTAAATTCTCAATGAAATGGACACAAATTGTGTCCATTCACAAATTTTGCTGATATTTTGCTGATGATTATGTGCATACAGCTCAACACTGCTGACTGACAGACCTTTTTTAAAAAACTGTATTATTTTCTCCACATTATTCCAATAACACATAATCCGCTCTTGAGTCTCTCTGTAATTAAATTTCAATAGTTTTTCAAATGAGAGGCTTCTGGAAGAATCTTCAAAGAAACTGTTTTCCCCTTTCTTTTGTTAAATTATAAGTAGATATGTCATCATCAAAAAGCACAGCTCTCTTTCACTAGGTTACTTTAATCTATTCTCATGTCTGGCCAAATGCAGGACTCGCACAAGTGATTTTTTTTTCCCATAACAAAACCTGAAAACTAGCTGCCTTGACAGCAGTGTTTCTTTCACAAGGTTCTTAATGATTAATCCCTTCATAATACTTTAGAGACGAGTATAATAAAAGTCAGAGGGTGAACTAGGAAAGAACTATCCATTGCAGTATTTCTTGCTCTGCCAATAATTGTTGTATTTTACACTAACAACACTGAATTCTATTATTTTTATGTAATTGCTAATGAAAAGTAATAAAGGAATGTGCCAATGTCAACACAACACTCATGATCTTTGCAGTGAAATTTGTACTGCTTCCTCAATCTCTTAAAAAAATTTCCTACTTGATAGGAGAAAACTCCATATTTTGCTCAATTTTCTGCTTTCACTGGTTTGCTGTGAACTTATCCATCTCCAAACAAATTAAATTGAATTAAATTAAATTAAAATACCCTTTTTGATGTTTATAACTGTTTCTTTACTTTTTAAATTCTGTATTTCATCAATATTATTGATTCAATCAGCCATGGCGTTAAAGGATGAAGCAGAACCTATAAAATAACCTGAATCTGCTGTTTTGTTTAATAATGGGTTTAGAAATATTGCAGATGCACTTGTCTGGGAGAAGAACTTTTCTCCTTCTCAGTGTTTACCAATTATTCAAAATAAGTAAGGAAAGAAACATTTTAGATCTCAGAAAAAAAATTGTAGATAGTAGAACTATTTTCCACTGTTTTGAAAATAATGGATGCCAGGCAAAGTTCATAATAAGCAGTGTGAGCAAGGCAAGGTTTTGGTAGCAGGGGGGCTACAGGGGTTGGTTCTGTGAGAAGCTGCTAGAAGCTTCCCCTGTGTCCCATAGAGCCAATGCCAGCTGGCTCCAAGACACACCCACCACTGCCCAAGGTTGAGCCCATCAGCAGTCATGGTGGTGCATCTGGGATAACATCTTTTAGGAGAGCGGAAAAAAACCCCATACATGTGCAACTGCAGCTGAAGAGAAATGTGAGAATAGGTGAGAGAAACCACCCTGCAGACACCAAGGTCAGTGAAGAAGGAGGGGGAGGAGGTGCTCCGGGCACTGGATCACAGATTCCCCTGCAGCCTGTGGTGAAGACCATGCTGTTCCCCTACAGCCCACAGAGGTTAACGGTGAAGCAGATATCCACCTGCAGCCTGTGTAGGACCCCATGCTGGAGCAGGTAAGAGGCTGTGATCCCATGGGAAGCCAGTGCTGGCACAGGCTCCTGGCAGGAGCTGTGAATTCATGGAGAGAGGAGACCATTCTGGAACAGGTTTGCTCGCAGGGCTTGTGACCCTGCAGATCCATGCTGGGGAAGTCTGTTCTTGAAGGACTGCACCCCATAGAAAGAACCCACACTGGAGCAGTTCATGAGGAACTGCAGCCCGTGGGAAGGACTCATGTTGGAGAAGTTCATGGAGAACTCGCTCTGATGGGAAGGAGCCCATGCTGGAGCAGGGGAAGAGTGTGAGGAGTCCTCCCCCCGAGGAGGAAGGAGTGGCAGAGACAACATGTGATGAACTGACCACAACCCCCATTGCCCATTCCCCTGCAAAGTTCAGGGGGAAGAGGTAGAGAAAATCGTAGTAAAGTTGAGCCCGGAAGGAAGAGAGAGGGAAGATGTTTTAAGATTTGGTTCATTTCTTGTACCATATTCTGATTTTGATTGGCAATAAATTAAATTATTTTTCCCAAGTTAAATCTGTTTTGCCCCTGATGGTAATTGTTAAATGGTCCCTCCTTGTCCTTATTTGACCCACAAGTCTTTCATTATATTTTCTCTTTCCTGTCCAGCTGGGGGGGGAAGCATGTGTGTGACAGAGATAACTTGTGCATGTCCTTATGTCCCCAGAGAACGTCACAAGCATCCTCAATTTTTATTTCATATTATGTAAGTCTGAGGGTCTTCAGCAGAGGTATCACAATATTTGAGATGCCTAGGAAAAGAAGGGG
>VZSF01007210.1:93968-108101 GCA_013398295.1 Chionis minor
GGGGGGGGGGGGGAGGGGAGAGGAGAGAAGAAAGAAAAAAAAACCTCATATTTTTTTATATTTTTAATATAAATATTACAGTATTAATTTGTATGTATTTGCATCCAAACACAGAGTGTTGCAAGCTGCTAGCAACTTTTGTGTGATGCACTGAGGGTATGAGGCATTTTCAGAGCTACTGATGGGCCCTTACAAACTGAAAAATTTGAGGAACTTTTGTTGTAATTTATAAGACAGAACTCTTTCCTTCTGAAACTGTACAACAGGCACAAATATTTCATAGACTTACTCTAATGGGTCTTATGTTTCTTCTGGTACCACTTTTTTTGTTAGCTGAATAGTATTTCCGCATTGCACCTTTGCCTGGTTGTCTTACAGGTCAGCGGTTCATCAGCTGTGTCCTACGGCACACATTGGTGGCAGCTACAGCTCTTGGACTATGATTAATAGAAACCCCTTCAAATCCTGCTTACATACACATCTTCCCCAAATTTTTACTCACCTGATTAACTCCAAATAATTTGCCACTAAACAATTCATTTAATTTAATAATCCACAAAAAGCTGAAAATAAAAATGTTTCACATCACAGGAATTATAATATCTGTCTACTATAAGCCAAAAGCATATCAATTAAGAAATGGTACACAAGAATTTTAGAGTATATCCGGTTGCAATTACATTTTATTTACATATTTATTGTTATGTTACTATGGGCCTCACATTTCAAAATGAGGTTCAGTTTTTCCCAGAGCTGTTGCAGTCCATATTTAAAATAAATAAGTTGGCAATTTAAAAATCCAGTGTGTCACAGACATTGTAAAACATGGTGTATTAAAATTTCTTTGGGATGCGATCCAAGTTGATAGATCATTAGAATATCAATTAATAATTTTCATCATTTTTTATAAAAAGTAAAGTTAATTATTTTCTTGTTTAGTTGCTTATTTTTGAACCCTTGAATATATTTTTTAGTAATATTGTTAAACTCTGCTTCTTCAGCTCAAGCAAGTGCCATAAAATAAGGGAAAGTGTCAAAAACTTGTGGTTTTGATTACTTTGTGAATTGCAGCATTGACATGCTTTGAATGATAATAAGCTGTTCAAGAAACATAGATAGCCAGATCAAAACATTTATTCTCATGTTGGGTTATTTTTTCATATTTCACCTCATCTATTATCTAAAATTGGAGAAGGGAGGGACTATTTATGCGCTCTTTTATATCTAAATTACATTTATGAGAAGTGTAGATTGCATGAGTCTGGATCCAGAAAGGCCTGCCTTTTCATGAGAGGGCTTTGGATTTGGATCATAGCCTGGTATTCCTTTAATTTTCAGTTACTGAGCAAAGGGGCTGTCAGGGATAAAGATATAATTTTCGCAGTATCTTCCAACAGAATCTGCAGCAATTTAAAAATGAAGTTAAGCAAAGGTGAGCTTAACCTACACGAGAAATAGGATATCTTCCAGAACTGTATGGAATTTCTTTTATTACATCTCTCTTCCTCCACTTTGTGCAGCATTCAGGCAGAGTTAAGTACAGGAAAGACTGAACCCAAGCTTCCATCACTAGAAGTCTCCCAGAACAAAAATGTGTACAGTGGTGATCAAAAACAGAAAAGGCAAATGTGACCCCAGGGAACTACAGATTTTGCTCCTGTACTTGCAAATGTTTATTAATTAAATCTGAATTATTATTAAAGTGTTTATATACAGAAATTTGCAAATGACATACTAATCCACAAACCAAAATAGTGCCACTGTATTTTAGTAGTATTTACTATTTCTAACTATTTTAGACATAAACAGAACAGAAAATACCTCTTCTGACTCAACTGACTAATCACAACTACAAACATCACAACTACACACCACATAATGACTTTGGTTGGATGAGTGGTGGATCATAATCTTTTGATGGGGTATTTCATGATACACAGGAACATTCTTTCAAAGCTGAAAAGGTACTCAAGCAGAGTATTGTTTTTTCATTGAGTCAAAGAGAGAAAAAAAGAGTACCATAGCTGTGTAGTGAGATTCATCACCACTAATTTTGTGTGTGCATTTGCTTGTTTCCCTAAGCAGCTCCTCCCTTTGTGTGATAGCTTCTGTGATTCCATGTGAGGTGCCCAGTTCTCTCTTTGTGTTGTATTCAGATTTTAGACATTTTAGTCAAGGCTGATTTTAGTGTTGGATGCTTAAGTGACAGGCGCTGCAATGCTGTGACACTGAAATACTTTGTGGATGAGGATAGTAGGTACTTAGGAGTAAAAATGCTTGTCCAGTATCTAAGAATGGGCCTTAAAAGAGGGAATTTGGTGAGCATAGGGGTTTACCAAAGTATTATCAAAAAATACTGCTTGCTTCTCAGTTATTCTAATTAAATGGCATAACACTGGAAATACTCTAGCAAACTGTATTCACAAATTTTATTTATGGTATTCATACATAAAATAAGTTTTATGTATTTCCCTGTGATGAATACCATTATTATTACAAGGAACAGTAACAGTAAATATTACAGTTTAATATTAGTTAAATTAAAAATACAGCTGAGTATTATGTAAAGGTTATAATTATTTGAAAAGATTATTTAACTCAGTCTTCAAGCTCTTCCTCTAGCCAACATGTAGCATGTGTTTTTATTTATTTTAAAGGGAAATAGTGTGAGACACAAAACAGTTCTTATGCTACCCTCTGCTTCACTCTGTGGAAAAAGTTGATTAGAGAAATCTACTTTTCCAGAGTAGAAGAGTGGCTTTCTTCCTCACAAAGAGATAAGTTATCTGTCATTCAAAATTCATATTCATCTCGAAAACAATATATTTTCTTAAATATCACACAGAAATAAGATAGCCAGGTAGTTACTAGGTCAATACCTATTTTCCTCCTAGTAGATGCCTCTCCATCTCTACTCATCTATATTGCCAAAGATAGAAGTGGAAGTATTAGCGGATCTCAAACTCACAGACATAGGGTGAAAAATGCTTATTTTACTGTGCTGGAAAACTATTTATCGTGAACACCATTTTTATATGCTGGTAATGTCTAAGCAGAATCCCTGGTGTGACTGAAGCTGTGCTCTAGTGACAGCTGTGTGACAAGCAGTAATTGAACATATTTAAAAATCCACCCCGTGTACTGAACAGATTTCAATGTCTGCTTTGTTTAAGGTCCACTGAGTTGTGAAATGGTTGCTTCATTCACACAGATGTTAGTATCTCCAGGCTCTTCTTTGTTGTTCCTCATTTACATATTTGCAGTAAGTTTGCTGCTCATGAAGTCAGACACAGCTACTTGTCACTACTCTCTGTTAGAATAATGCGTGTTCCAGACAAAATACTAGAAACTGTAATTACACCTCATTAAGATTTAAGGAGAAAAATAGTAAGAAACATACCAATAGGTGTTCAGTCAGCAGTGCTTCATTAGTTTCTTTACTGTTTAAATACCTGGCTCTGATGAATATAAATTACTTAGGGAAAACAATATAGTTTTGAATGGTTTAAGCTTCTCTCTCTGTCTCTTCATGTATGAACACATTCTGAAGTAATGATCCAACAAGATACTGGAGTTTTATATGGTAATTAAATGCTATACTTCATCACTCCATTACAAAAATTGAAGTTTTATTTAGTTTTATCCATTCTTTGAGTATCACAATATGATTCTGAATGCTGCAGAAAACTTAGTGAATAAACAGTACCGATAAATTAATTAGTAAATAACAAAACGAATATAGTTGTTGACTGATTAAGCTGCAGGCATTAAATTCTGGTATCAGTGACTATTCATTTCTGGGAAAAAAAGTTCTATATCAAGATGTGAAAGTACCACATGTTTGCTGAGAAGAATGATTTGCCTTTACAAGGTGTAACAGAAGAACCAATTCAGATCATAATAACCTTGTCATGTATTGTTTAATATCATTATGGAAGTATCGAACGACTCAATGCGTATTACAGTTGTAACAATACTACAACAGCTAAAACCAAGATCTGGGTTTCAGAAGGCTGTGATTTTTGTTTATAGATCCATGAACCACTCATGTTGTAAAAAGTTCTTCTTTTCATTTTTTTTTAAATTCTTGATATTATAATAATATTCAATCTAAAATGATTATACTTACATCTTACAAGGTATCAGCAAGTTTTTATTTATTTTGTTAGGTTACTAGTAGACTAGAATATGTTCTATTCCTGGGTGTTGAGTTGGCCCTGGCTGGCTTCCAGCCACCCACCCAGCTGCTCTCTCCTGTACCTTAACAGGTCAGGGGGAGAAAATAAGATGAAAAAGCTTTTGGGTTGAGATAAAGACAGGGAGATCAACTACAATTACCATTGCAGGCAAAATGGACTCAACTTGAGGAAAAGAAATTTAATGTATTGCCAAATAAAATAGATTTCACTAGAGAGAGACGACGACAAAAACTAAACCACCTCACTCTCTCCCCTCTTCCCCCACCTCCTTTTTCCCCATGCTCAATATCACTCCTTCATTGCAGAGTCATCTGTCTCCTCCTCATCTCTGAGGGGTGCCGGTGTCATTGGGAATGGGGATTGTGGTCAGTCCTTAAGAGTTTGTCTCTGCCACTCCTTCCTTCTCATGCTTTTCCCTGGCTCCATTGTAAGTCCTTCTCAGAGACTGCAGTCCTTCAGGAAATATTAATCTCGGGTCCTCCATGTTCCTCCTCACAAAGGCCACCCCTGCAGCACCCTGCCGCTAACACTTTGTCACCTGCGTCCAATACAGCCTGGAAATTAATTTTTCCTATATTGCATATTCCAAAATTATTTTCTCAGGGACATTTACTTTAAAACTTATTCCACCTGCAAATGAAAATATATGAAATAGTATAAACCTAGTGTTTTGCTACTTACAGATGAAGACTGAGATAACATCCCACTAGGTTAAAAGCATTTTTGCCTCCAGTGAAATGCTGGGGCACTGGCTATAATGAAATGGATAAGGTTAATTTCCAATTATGTGGTAATAGCTTAGAGGGGTTTCTGTTAAAAAGCTTATTGTGTTAAACTGAGAAAATTCTGTTTGTTGAAGTTACTCTGTTCACAGCATAGGTGACAGCTGTGCCCAGCCTTGTAAGGGTAAGGGAATCATTGCTACTTGGAGCACTGAAGATTCTGGAATTTTGGACTTTCTGGGAGGGTTTGGGGTTTTGAGGGGGTTTGGTTTGGGGATTTCTTGTTTTGTGGTTTTTTTTTTAGTGGGAAGGCTTGTGAAATATGGCTGTTACGAGAGGGTATCATGATTTAAGACCAGCCAGCAACTAAGACCATGCAGCCTCTCACTCACCTCCTCTTCCCCTACCCCTGACCCCACGAGGCTAGGGAGAAGAGAGAGAGAAGGAAGGGAAAGTGGAAAAAACCCAAAACCTTGTGGATTGAGATAAAGACAGTTTAATAGAACAGTAACATAAAAGGAAGAAAAAAAATAATACATGAAAAAAAATAAACATGATGCAAGTCACTCTCAACGCCCCCGTAGATCGGTTGCCCAGCCCGACCAGAGCAGAGGTCCTGGATTCCTCCCCCCAGCCAACCCCCATTTTTGTATTGAGCATGACATCTATGGTACAGAATATTCCATTGGCCATTCCATTGTTCTGTCTATGCTCCTTCCCAGCTTCTATGGGACGCTGACAAAAGTCCTTTACCAGTGTGAAAAGCACTTGGCAACAACTAAAACAACAGGCATTATTTACATTCCTTTTACAGCAAATCTGAAAACACAGCAACCACCAGAAAGAAAATTAACTCTATTTTAGCTGAAACCAGGACAGAGGGAAACTGAACTGATTTGTGTTTTCACTTAATTCTAAAATATTATAGGCAATTACTAAAAAGATAGACCAGCAGGTCACATGAGGAGTCCAGTGCTACTTCTACCTGAGAGTTTACAAAGTAGAACTAATAACATCTAGCAACATGTGTGCATGGGGATTATGTAAACTACTATGGCGACGCTTAGCACTCAACAGGTTAGTGGGAACTGCTGAACGAGAGTACAATAAGCAAAAGCATCTAATGGCACACCAGCTTATGATAATTAATGGGACCACAGCCAGCATGATCAGCAATGTGTACATTTAGCAGGAGTAGCTAAATGGAAAAAAAAAAGAAAAAAAAAAAGCAGTATCATCAAGATCAGCAGGAATTCATGTGAAACCTCACTATCCAGATTGACTTCAACAGAGAGAGGTTGGAGAAACTTGCAAATTCAGCACTGGTGTGAGAAACACCAGAGTTGAAGAGCCTACGTAGAGGAGTCTAAGCCAACGTTAAGAGCATCTGAATGCTTTAAAATCATGAAAGACATAGGCTTTGACTGAATTATTTACACAGGCATTTAGCACTCTTTGAGATTCCTTCTGGTCTTTTACTAACCTTCTTGCTTCTACTTAGGTCATGAGTCTCCTCTGTCCTGTTTACCTGCCTCATGTGTCTGTCTTCAGTATCCCAGAGCATTTCAGGTGTTGCTAGATACTTATGTCTGTCTCCTAGTTGATATATTCAGTGAAGCCAGGAGGAAGTAGTGAACTCATCCTGAAGCAGATCTTTAATGTTTCAGATCTGAGACTTCTGAATGAAGCTGGCAGGTATGACACAGAATCCACACACTTTCATGTACTTTCATGTACATTGCTTTCATGTACTTAGACGTACTAGAGAGGTAGCTAGACGCCAGCTAGGTTATGCTGTGGTATCTCAAACGAAACAAAATGTCTGTTTTAGCCTAAGATTAAATGAAAGAAATCTCATGTCCGTTCGCTATAATGGGAATTAAGACATCTAGCCGACAGACAGAACCTTAATATATAGATATCTAGATTTAAGTGACTTACTATCAAATGTGCTACTATTCAATGGGCAAGATTCATTTGCTTTACCATAGTTGCCTGATGCCTTTTCAAACATTAAAGGTTATGTAGCCTAGCAACCAGCTGACACTCTAGATAGGGCATGGTTCCCCTGCAAATCTCCCATCCTATAGCCATTTCCCATACAGGAATCTCGAATATCTGTGATGTGTAAACAGCACTAAGTTCTTATGTTCTCAGGTTTAGGTAGCTAAATCAAGCCTATCATATTTTTCTTTCTTTGTGTTTTTCTTTCCTTACATTAATTGTGTATTTGGATAGCTTAATTTAATTTCACAAGTTTCTGGACAGAGATGTGGAGTAATATTTGTTATGTATTTTTAAGTAAAACATCTTGAATTTTATCCAAGCCTATCTTGGAGGGTCAGAAGTGGAAAAGCATAGAGGGGCGAGGTAAAACAGAACCAATTTTCTCTTCAGTAATTTTACTTTGCAACTAAGCCTCTCCTAACTAGCTGAACTCTCTGAAACTCACTGAAATTAGCAGCATATTGTGGAGACACTGTTCACTGTCAGAGTGATAAGACTTCATTAGCTGTAATTTATGCCAAGGAATGGTGTGCACAGAGGCTCTTGCTCATACTTATTGCTATAACAATCAAAGCCATCCAGCTTTGTTAATTGGCCTGTTGGAGGGTCAGAAGCAGAAGAGTGGAGAGGGGTTGCACCTGCAGGGAAGAACAGACAGGACAGGTGACTCAAAACAGACCTACAGGGTATTCCATCCCATCTGTATCATGTTCAGTATCAAAGAGTCAGTCTCTTTCTTCGATGGCTGGTATCCAAGGAGGACTCTGTTCATCTGCCTTTGATCGTGATCCATGTGTTCCTGAATTCAGATGCGGACTCCAGTTCCCGTCCGTCGCAGAGTCCAGTCTGGGACTTGCCCACTGTCTGCTGGTGATGCAATCCTCATCCTGGGAGCTTGATCCTGGGACCTTGATATAGTTTTGTACATCTTGTATACATTTCATTATTTAATTTTTATTGTTTTATTAATATTTCATTAAAGTAGTTTAATTTTCTTCTAAACTCATTGGTCTCTTCTTTCCTTCTTCTCCTTGGAGAGAGAGGTGGGGGAGAGCATCAGTAATTTGTCTCAGTGGCCAGTCTGGCCCAAACCATGATAAAGCCTCATTGCTGTTTAAAATGGCAGCAGTCAGTGTAGAGAAAGAAGCTCTTCGTACCTTTCAATTATTGGTCATTATCAGTGATTATCAATGATTTGAGCCTTATATTAAAATCTCTGATGTAAAATAATAAAAGAAAAAACCAGGAAAACTAATGAAGACTTATTTAACTTCCTTCAAAGTGAAATGGAAGCAAGGAAGATTTCAGGAGAATGGGAGATGTCAGAAGTATACACAGCCTAGTCCAGAAAAGAGGATAAAAATAGGTCATATTCTTTAAGACAGGCAACATTGTCTGTTAACTCTGTAAAGTCCTGGACCCTTAGGAGTTTCATGGTTTTCTCCCTGATTCACAAAAATGTCCCTTTGTGTTTTATATTCAGGTGCATTGGAAGACATTCCATTCCCATCTAGTCAGCGATATTTACTTGGCTACAATATTCTGTCTCCCTCATGTTTTATAGCCTTCTAACCAATGGGATTCAAAAGCCCTAGCCACAGACCTATTTTCCTTGCCATCTTCAATGAGGTTTGAATTTTCCTGGACTGATGTATAACTTCGATATACATGAAACACTTAAATGTGAAAAATACTGTGTGCTGCTGTTCACCACTATCACCAGTGAATTAATTTTAGAGCTGTGGGGTTTTTTTTTGGTTTGGGATTTTTTTTTTTGGACGTTTCATTTTAATCTGTAGTTTTAACTATGTTTTTCGTGGCCTAAAAGATCAGCTCTATAGAACAGTGTACAGGGATAGCCTCAATGAAGTATTATTTGGTGTTATGAACATTCCCTAACCAATTTGGATTTACTTCTTTACCTTGTCTTTTTAAGGGCCAATCACGATTTATCAGATTGATTCATTACCCTCATCCTTCACTGACTCTCCATAATGGCACCCACATCATCCAATATATTTTTCTGATTGCTCGAGTTCACATCACTGCAAACTTCTACCACTTTTTTTCTGCTGGAAAGCATGTGAAACCACTAGAGAGAACAGGCTTCTTAAAGAACTGAAACAAATAAAGTTGCAGCAAAGTTGCTTGTTTCAGTTAAACTATTGACAAAGTTTAAAATACAATCAATAGGGCAAATCTGAAAGTGTTATTAACCACCTGCAGTCCAAACCATCCTAGTCAGCCTAACTTACTTCTTCCTACAAAGAGGTACTGTGGATTAAAAAGAAGAAAGGTCAAATTCTTCTTCCAACTAAACCACAGTATTGGAAATAATCAATCTCGCTTGTGCTTTCTTGGGTGGAATATAAGTCTAATTATAAATTGTCCTATAGAATTAAACCACAGCAAAGATGCCTCTTTGGTATGTGTGAAATATAAACACTAAATGTGAAAACTAAAGGTTTGATAAAGTACATGAATAAATTATGAAATAAAGCATTTCAATATTAAATTTCCACAGACTTTAAAAATGGGGCAGAATGTTTCACTGAAGTAGCTGCCAGTCTGTTAAAGTTTGAGAACTTTTGTGCAAATAATTGGCATTGAAATTATGACTTTTTTTTAGATTTTCGTGTGGGCATAACAGTTAGGCTAAGTCACTACAATGTCATCTACAATAAGACTCCACAGTGGAAAATGACGGACATTCTTAGGAGGCCACTTCCATTACTCTGCTTCTATAAGGCTTCACTGGGACCAACAAAAACATGGATAATAATTGGCTAGTACATCTCTGAATTATATCTTATTAGCATATACATCACTCATTTTGGGACATAAATGAATCACTCAACTTCTCTTGCTTTTTCCATCATTGTTTATTACTATAAACTATAGACATCAAAATATAATACGGTTACAGATAGAAAGCAGAAAGCTGTATACATGTTACAAAAACAGCTCCATCTCCCTTTTCTGCTTTTTTTGTTTTTTTTTTTTTAATTTTGTTTTGTTATGTGTTTGTTATGAATAATTCAGGTGGGATCTATTTAATTAAGTGTTCTGTAAGTTACTTGGTCATCTTTGAACACTGAAAAGAAATTGGTATCTCTCAAGTGATGTTTATCCCATCTTGAAATCTTAAGATTTTTTTTTAAAATAATCTTTTGGTAGGAGTTCTGCGTAATTTAGATGAAATTAAGAAAACTAGCCTATTTGCATGAAGCTAAAGCTATAATGATGAATCCTAGTCTTCATTCTTTAATTCTAATTCTTTTGAAATCAAGGTCAAATATCTCTTGAGTTTAATAGAAAAACTATCACATGAAAAACTAGCACATACGACCCACTCCTCAATCTCTATGAATTTAATAAAATATATCAAGTAGAAGTTATCTGACTAATCTAAGTAACTATTTTCATATTTTTGTCTTTTCCAGTTCTTCTGGAGCAAATGAAAGAGAAATTACTTGTCTCACTATGTTTTACAGCTATATGTAGTCTCAATTAGCAAACCATTTTCTATCATTTGCTGTATTGAAGCACTACAATTTCCCTTATTTGTTTTCATGTTTTGAAGACATGTTGAGTTCTTTCAGTTATACTCCTGTCATGTATTTTATCTGCCAGCTAGATAATAGAGATTCTAATGACTGTACATGATTAAGAACCCTCAGTGATGGATGGAGTAATTGCTCCATATTTTATCCTGCACAATATTACTGCTGAGAGCTGACTATTCTTTCTGTGGTCCACTGGCAGCTGCTAAACTTAATGATGAAAAATAAATTGTCTCCTCCGGACAACACTAGTGTTGTGGGGGGAGGGGTTGTTGTTGTTGTTCAGTTGCTTTTTTAGTTAAGATCATTCATATATTTTAAAGAAGGTTTTCCTAACTTAAGACAAACAAATGATTTTCCTTTATACAAGTTTCAGATCACCTCAAGATTTGTTACAGGCAAGTCAATCAATGTATTCCCATATTACCAGCAGCAAACTAAAGGAAAGAAAGGTTAAGTGGGCAGGTGCAAGATGTGTGGTGATTCATCTTGCCTGTCTTCTGGCATGTAAAAACAAGATCTCCAGTGCAAGTAGTCTGCTAGGCTTTTTTTATCATTCATGCGCAGAAATAGTCTCCTCCATAGGGCAATTCACTTCTGTGTACAATACCAATCTTAAAAGGAGATGAACTGCCTGTGGAAATGCCTGTTTCTTTTCATGGATCATAGAGAGAGCTTAGATTACTAGTTTATCCTGAACACTTAACTGTTAGCTAGCAGAAGTTAGATGAAGTGAATCCAGGACATAACATTTAACTGAAATACAAACCCATGACTTGTGATATTTTAATATTAGTTTCATGAGAAAGACTATAATCTTGACAATTTTAATAAAATGTGTAATAAATACAAATTAAATTCAGGCTTTATGCCTTTATCTGTCCACATGAAGCTGTCTTATGCCATTTGAGATACCGTACTGACAAATTAGATGTAGGATTTAGAGGAAACCTCACCTGTCCAAACTAACAGCTAGAGGCCACCTAGAATATAATAGAACATTTCAAATGGCAATAGTACACTTATGTTTGTACAATTGAAGGCCGCCACTAACAAGCCCTGGACTCCCAACAAAACAAGAGGCCCTGTGACTAACCCAGGACCCAGCCAATTAAAAATTGAACAGCTGTACCTGTAAATACAGTCTAGCAAGCTCCAGTCAAGGCTAACGTTATCTGGAACCCGTTGAGCTCCACATCCAGTGCCAAAAAAGTGGACATTGGGTTGAACGTAGCGAACAGCCATACATGCACACAGCTGCTCGCTCACACCCACCCCCATAGGACAGGGAGAAAACTGAAGGGAGATGAAAAGACTTACAGGTTGAGGTAACAACAGTTTAATAGGTGGAGGAAAAACTATGCACAAACAAAAAAGAAAAGAAATAAAAGAATTTATTCCCATTGACAATCAGATGTTTAATGACTTCTTGGAAAGCATGACATCAGCATGTGTAACAGTTTCTTGGGAAGACACACTGTAACCAGTAATGTACCTGTTGCATCCTCCTTTTCCCGAACTTTTATAGCCGAGCACAACATTATATGGTACGGAATATTGCTTCGATAATTTTACGTCAGCTAACCCAGTAGTGCCTCTCTCACCTTCTTGCACATCCCCAGCCTGCTTACTGTGTGGCACAGAGTGGGAAAAAGAGAAAGGCTTGATGCTGTGCAAGCACTGTTCAGCAACAGGGAACGCTGGCAAGGAGATCATGCTGCCTAACCCTCCTGCTGAAGCAGGGTCAGCTAGGACAAGTTGCTGTGAAAGACTGTGCTCAGGTGCATTTTGAATATCTCCACAGATGGAGATTCTACAACCTCTCTGTACAACCTATTCCACTGTTTGACCACTCTCAGAGTAAAAAAGTATTTTCTCATCTTCAGATGGAATTTCACGTGTTTTGTGACTGTTGCCTCGTGTCCTAGTAGTAAGCACTACTGAGAAGAGTCTGTCTCNACAAGTTGCTGTGAAAGACTGTGCTCAGGTGCATTTTGAATATCTCCACAGATGGAGATTCTACAACCTCTCTGTACAACCTATTCCACCGTTTGACCACTCTCAGAGTAAAAAAGTATTTTCTCATCTTCAGATGGAATTTCACGTGTTTTGTGACTGTTGCCTCGTGTCCTAGTAGTAAGCACTACTGAGAAGAGTCTGTCTCCTTCTTTTTCATTCCCTCTCATCAAGTGTTTAAACACATTGATGAAGTCCCCTCTGAGCCTTCTCATGACCAGAACAGAGTCCAAGTTCTCTCAGCCTCTGCTCATTGTACCACATAATCCAAGTCTCTAATGAAGATGTCAAATAATACCGTCTCCAGCAATGATCCTCTGTAATCCGCTGTCACGTATACTTGGAACGAGTATATATATGTATACACACACACACACACACGTACATCTCTATATACTTGGAACAATTAATTACAGCCCTTTCGGGTCTGTACTCCACCACTTTGGCTACAAGCAGAGTGGTGGCAGACTGTAACAAAGTCCTGGTCAAGGTCAAGGTAAATAATTTTTGTCTCCTTGCCCAGGAGGCCAGTAGTTTCCTCACAGCATGCCATCATGCAGGGGAATCATGAGTTGCCTTTGGTGATGCCCCCTTCTGTGGTCAATCATTTTTTCTATTTTTTCGTGTGCTTGGAAATGGGTTCCATGAAGATTTGCTCCATAATCATAGAACAGCCCAGGTTGGAAGGGACCTTGAAAGATCACCTGGTTCAAACTTTCATGGGAAAGGGGGCCTACATGAGATTACCTAGCACCCTGTTCAATTGCATCTTGAAAATCTACAGCGATGGGAATTCTGCCACATCCCTGGGGAGTTGATTCAGTGATTGATTATTCTCACTGTAAAAAAATTTCTTATGTCTAGATGAAACCTCCCCTGGTTATTTAACAAACAGGAAACACTGAGACCAGAGGTCTGCCGTAAGCCCTATGCATCTATCTAGCAGTCATCTTTTCTTATTAACATACAGATAAACAATAAATGTGGGAATAATTAACGTATGTATTTTAACATATGAAGCATTCCCAGGAGACGACACCCTTTGTCTCTCTGTCCTCATCAGTATGAAGGAGTTCAAACTCAAATCTTCCGACTTCCAGAACACTATTAAGGACTTAAACTAAAGACAAGGGTTTAAATAATCTTCATATACCCTTTGATGAAGCTGTATATCCTTCATTAAATGAAGGAATGATAGTTATAAATGGGAAATAAATGNGTGTGCCGTAAGCCCTATGCATCTATCTAGCAGTCATCTTTTCTTATTAACATACAGATAAACAATAAATGTGGGAATAATTAACGTATGTATTTTAACATATGAAGCATTCCCAGGAGACGACACCCTTTGTCTCTCTGTCCTCATCAGTATGAAGGAGTTCAAACTCAAATCTTCCGACTTCCAGAACACTATTAAGGACTTAAACTAAAGACAAGGGTTTAAATAATCTTCATATACCCTTTGATGAAGCTGTATATCCTTCATTAAATGAAGGAATGATAGTTATAAATGGGAAATAAATGGGAAACATTAAGTGCGGAGAACATTCTAAGGGGGGGGAGGGGTAAATGCTCAGCTGTGTTTCTACCCTCTAGAGTGAATTGGTTTTAAAATGTGCACTAATA
>VZSF01007211.1:0-33323 GCA_013398295.1 Chionis minor
GGGCGCGGGGCCGCGGCGGCCGGCGCGTTACCTTTGAGCCCGAGCGGCGCCCTGGAATAAAAAGGGTTTTACGAAAGTGGCGCGAAGACAATATCATGTGATCCCAGCCCAGGGCGGCTCCTTCCCGCACCGACCAGCCAAAAAAAAGAGAGGAATAAGAGGGGGGGGAAAAAAAAAAAAAAAAAAAGGGGGGGGGGGGTTTAAAAAAAAAAAAAAAAAAAGGGGGGGGGGGGTTTAAAAAAAAAAAAAAAAAAAGGGGGGGGGGGGTTTAAAAAAAAAAAAAAAAAAAGGGGGGGGGGGGTTTAAAAAAAAAAAAAAAAAAAGGGGGGGGGGGGTTTAAAAAAAAAAAAAAAAAAAGGGGGGGGGGGGTTTAAAAAAAAAAAAAAAAAAAGGGGGGGGGGGGTTTAAAAAAAAAAAAAAAGTACATCCGCTCCCCGCGCCATTAGCATAATTAATTGTGTCCTGCAGCTGCAGCCGCCGCTCCCCGGCCAATGGCAGTCACCGCCGTCCCGGCCCTGCTCGCTCTCGGAGAGGCTGGCGGTGGCCGGGCGCCGCGGGGCCCCGGGGATTTACGGGTCGGGGGCCGGTGCCGGTATCGCTCCTTCGGGGGGGCCCGGTGTGGCGGCTGGGGTGGGGGAGGAACACGGCCGGTTCCCCGCGTCCTTCCCCGCTTGGGAGCCGCCGCAGCGGGGTGTCCCCGTGTCCCCAGTCCCTTTTCCCCCCTCCACCACCACGCGTGGCCGCGGGCACTCGTCACCCCCAGGGGCGGGGGGGGAGGAACTTGTAGCTGGTTTGAGGGGTTTTTTTGGGGGTGAAAAGCCCCGAAATGATGTGGCGGCGGGCCCGGCCCGGCCTAGCGTGGCCTACACGGTGGCAGGCCCGGGCCGGGGGTGCCGTGCCAGCCATGGCGGCTTCACCCCTTCTGTCGCCTTCCTACACCTGAGCCCACCCCCCGCTCCGAGGGGTCCCACCGAGCCCCCCACCCTCCTCCCCGAGGGGTCCCACCGCAGACCGGGCGGCCTCGGGGACCCCCCGGCCCGGAGAGGGGCGGCCAGGCCCGGAGGAGCGAGGTCGGCCTGCCTCAGCGGGCAGCCCTCGCCAGGAATGCTAAAAATGTGCTAATTGTGCCCTGCCAGCGGCCGCCGTTCCTCAAGGATTAGACGTAATCATCTTTTTTTTTTTGTTGTTGTTGTTGTTACTTGGTTTGGTTTGGTTTGGTTTAAAAGGAGGGGAAAAAAAGGAAAAAGCCAGAACGGATCAATAACCGACAGTTTTGCCCCGCTTCCCCCTCGGCCGCTCCCTTGGGTTCGGCGCAAAAAACCAGGAGGTTCCTGATGGAACCCCAAACCGGCGGTATCTGAAGTTAAGAACAAAAAGGTCCCCATGGAAACCGGGGAGTAATCTATCAGTATTACGTCCGTTCCACAACGAGAAAAGGGCTTTTGTCCCGCCTGTATTTACTACTGTTTAATTTCTTTTCTAAAATTCCGCAGCCTGGTTCTTTCAGGTTTGGAGGGGCGATTTTTGCCCAGCCTCCCCGGCTTCCCTCCCCGCGTGCGTGTCCGTGTGAGGCCTAAAACAAAGCCGCCGCCGCCGTTTCAAAGCCAGCCGGGAGGGCTCTCCGCAGGCAGACCCGTTTCCGAGGCCGTTTGTATTATTTGTTCCAGAAACTGCAATTTGTTGCTGCATTATCAGTGGAAGCGCTCGGCCGGGTTGCGCTCCGCAAACTTTTTATGTTGCAGCGCCCGGGGATAGACAGGGAATTTACCAACTCCCGATTCAGAGCTGCAGGGAGATTTTTGTGTAATGGAGGAGGCGGTAAAATTCAAAGTTTAAATTTTCTCCTCATTAGGCAAAGCAGCTTTCTGAAGTCCCGAGCCACAAACGCTGAAAGAGAGCAAAAAGCTCAACGCTGAAGTCAATAATTTAGCACAGGGGTGTAAATTTGTTATCGATGCCCCTGCAGAAACGGAACAGTTGAATTGACACAGTGATGAAAAATACAAAAGTGTCCCAGAAACTCATATATGCGCAACAGGATAGGAAACCTTCCCAAATTAAAGACACTTCCTGCGTGACTCTATAATAAACAAAAACTTTTTAAAAGTTGTAGCAAATAAGCACTAAATGTGACACCCTACTTGAAAACTTTCTTCTTCATGGAAGAATCATATGCTTTCCAATGATATTTTTGATTATTTAATACGTATCCAAATCTTACACATGAATAAAGTTACGTGTGAGTGTAGCGGCTTTCACTCAGCACATGCTGCAAATTGATTATCTGTTTTCTGTCAGTTCAGAAATAAATTAGTCTTTCAACGAAGAGAGCCTGAAGATGGTGAAATAAGTCTACGTGAAGTGTTACGCAGATAAGATTAAAAGGTATTTTTACATCCTCCTGCTGACCTTTGACTTGTATTTTTGTGTCTCTGGGAAGGGAGCCTTGGGGTCTGCAAACACGTCGGCTGCTAAAAAAAAGTCACGGTCACAGAAAGAAGCACCAGGACGTTTCTTAATATCCGAAATGGCGTTGTCCGGCCGAAGTGGTGGTGGATCAGTGGTGTGTGGCAGGCAGGGCGGCTGGTGCGGCCCCGGCGACCGTTCCGGATGCACACGATGCGCCAATGGCCACGTGCTGCTCACATTGCTGGGGGTTTGCTGCAGGTCAGGAGGAGCATTATGAAGACGAAGGTCCAATCCCTACACAGAAATGCAAAAAAAGAAGAAAAAAAAAAAGTTTTTTTTTTCCTGAAGATCACTTTCAGAATTTATTGTGAAATTATCTCGCTCACTTTTTTCTTATACCAGGTACAAAGGAATTTGGATAGCCTTTTTCTGTAATGGAATCGCGTGCGCACACACATGCTGAGGAGACATTTCTGTTGCCCTTGTTGCGCTTTTCTTCTCAGCACTGCAGCTAATTCTATCCTCTCTCTTCTTGGTTACTGATTCATTCATACTCCAGCCACTGTGTTCTAGGATTGCCTTGGACCGGCTCCTCCGCTTCTCTTTCCTTCCAGAATCAGAAATGTTGCCCGACCCTTGTCGTGCTGAAGAGAGCGCACGGAATTGTGCTGAGCTCTCTGGACACAGAAAAGAAATGAAAACCAGAAAGAAGTAAGAGGGATGTATCTTTGTGAGATGGTTTTTCGAAGTGAACTATCCGAAGACGCGTATCGCTTGCTGTGCGGGGAGATTTCTGTCAGGTGAATAAAATCGATCGCATTTCTCAGAACTCAGGGAATAGTTGAAAGTCTTGGGAAGGTCTTCTACTACGCTTGCAGAACAGCGGCGCGATATCAGTGTCCAAACCCCTGTTTTATAGCCAGGTCTGGAGACTTTCAGACATCACGTTTTATACTTTTGGGAGAAACTGTGCAGAGAGATTTGGTCGTCTTGAAAAGAAAGAAAAAATCCAAAGGAATATTTAAGAGAAAACACTTTAACCGTTTGCTACAGAGTAATTCTGCTGATCCTGAGGAGGCTGCTAACTTCTTCTGTGAATGCTCACACAGTCACGACTTTGGTAGATCTTTGCCGGAGCCGAGTTCAAGCCTTAAAGATCTGTCTTCATTTGTCTGCTGCACACCTTGGATTTTTCATGCAACTGTGGATTACCTGTCGTTTGCTGCTAAACTGTCCTTGCTTTAAAGCATCCAGCTGAAAAATACGTAGAAAGAAAATATAAAAAAGGAATAATTTGCGATTGCAATTCAAATTTTTCCTCAATGTCAATGAAAAATTTAACTCAATATTAGTTTTCTGGATATTTCTAGATATTATATTTTTTAGTCCCTACATACTTGCACTTCTCTATGAAAAATGACTGATAATAGAGGTTTTATTACGAAAGATCTCACACTTTTCTCATCATATTAGTAAAACAGATTTAGAACCTTTTCATTTCTATTCACTTGATTTGTAAAACTATTTCAATACAGAAAAATAAGATACAGATAAGCGATGTTACTCTGTGGTTTTGTTGTATGAAATATGCTTATAAAAACACTAAACCCTCTCCTAAATAAGACCAATCTACATGGAAAATGAGAAACAGATGTGTACTAATGGCATGGACTTTGTGTCTAACTTTTTTTTTTTCTTTTTTACAATATTGGTTGCTGCGATAAATAACGTAACGTTTGCTGTATCCCTGATATGCTGCAAAGGACTGCCACATACTAATGTCTCAGACTTTTCTTTTTAAGAGCTCTTCAGCAATTTATTATAAACGTGTTTATTAAAACAAAATGTAAAGAACAAAAGCTCTGTCTCGTATTTATTTTCATGGTTTGGTAGCTATGTAATTATGCTAAATTCTGCATTTAGCTTTCGAATCCTTTTCATTTCTTTTGTATTCATATTACTTTCTAGCAGGCTGAAATTAAATTTCTGGGCAGCGCTTTTAGGCAGTTTCTGTAGGTTTTGATTCTGTGGGTTGCTTCCACTTTCATTAGCATCATGGGGAGTTAAATGACCTCATCCCTTCACAGTACTGCGCTCTTCATCTATTTTCTTTCCAGTTTCAGGTGACTTCGGTCCTGAAATCTGGGTGTAAGTTGTGGAATCGAAGAGGCGGTTATTTGCATGACTAATGGATCCGTGTTGGCGTTCACAGCACAGGGCCCTCTGTAACACCGCGCTGCCGGATGAGGAATGCTTCCCGTCTGGCCATCCTCAGGAACGGGGTTTGCCTTCGTCTTGCATCAACATCAATTCTTCGAAGACAGAGTTTTGAAGGCGCCCGCCGTCTCTTTTCGCTTTCAGGTTCTCTCGGTAGGTTTGGTTCTTGTTAAACACACCTACAGACACAACGGGCATCCTTCTGCCGCTTCCAGGTGGTGGATTATACCTGCCCAAATTACCTCGTTAGAGCCTCAGTGCTTTGCGATTTGCCTTTCCCATTGGAAGCCTTTTGAAATCGCGTTACGATTTCTCTGCTTCATTTCAGTCCAGATGTACATACCCTCCCCACAGGCTGATTTCCAATTTTGCCAAACATTACAGGTGTTTCGATGAGTTTTCTTATTTGTAGGTATAACCTGAGATGGTGACTCACACGGGCGCCCCTGCGTATTAAACATGAAGCGCAGTTTTCTATTTTGTCACAGCGCAAACTGCCCCGTTTGTAGAATTGCTCCGCATATTTTATTTCTCCACAGCTGGCGATCCATATATGTAGTGACCTGTTGAGAGTTTGTGTGAATCCTAATTTTTGCACGAGCCACCCATCTAAATATGCACTTAAGCCCTTAAAACCATGTAAATAGCTTAAACAAGGGGTGTATAAATTTGCAAACCACGAAAGCTCTGTCCTGAGGAGCAGTAATCTTTCCACTGAAACAAGTTACGGCGGCAGCTGCCCCGTGAACCAGACTCTCCCAGAGTTGTGTCCATGTGCTGGGTGACACCGCAAAGGCAGGGAAGCCTCCGGTCCCTGTCCTGCGTGCCAAAATTCTCCTCCAAGTCAGCGGAACGAAACAGGACTTGCTTAAACTTCCTCACCGCGCGTAAATTTAAGAAAGCGCTCGAGTCATTTCTCGCTGAGACATCTCCTGCCGAAATATGCTTCCCTTACACCGTGTGACATTTGAGAAATGAGTCGATAAAATACCGCTTGACTACAGGTTATACTGAAAATTCTTTCTGCGTTGAGCTCTGTTACTCCATTTCCGTAGGATGCAGCGCAGCATCACCTACGTTTTTCTCTGCGAGTCTCCGGGTATTATCGACGTTTGGTCTAAGGACCTGATGAGGAGACCCAGAGACCCAGAGCTCGTCCTTGTGCTTCCACCGTGTGACGCGATCTGTGTGCCGCTTTCTGCCCAAATGTTCCTTCTGGGGTAAAGGGACACAGGTGCCTTTCCCCCGCTGATACATCCGCCTGGATGCACTCTAGGGGGTCGAGTGGATATTAGATTTTGGGAATTGTTTTTGACAGGCAGCCTCTAAAAGAGGCGGAGAGGGGGTATTTGTACTTAGAAGAAAATTGGCAGTGGATGCACACACCGTATCGTCATGCACAGCCAAAAAGCCAGCTGGTGCTTTTTTTTATTTTTCCGTCGGTGAATTCCTACAGTTGCGTGCAATAAGAAATGCTGGGATTCCTCTCTTTTTTTGCAGGAGAAAGAGGAGGGCGTTGCAGACAGAAGCGCCGGGGGCGCCTGTTAAATGCAGGTAAAGCACCCGCAGGGTGCTCGTTCCCACCGGCACCTGGAGCATCCCCAAGGGCTTCTCCTTCTGGGCGGCAGCAGATCCTTCTTCAAGAGCCTTCACCAGCGCCGGCGGCAGGACAGCAGGTGTCCCGAGCAGAAATCAGTGTATGTAGCCATTAAATTCCAAATCCTGTCGGGATGAGCTCCCGAGGCGGGGGGTGAAGTAGTTTTTACATCCATTTGGGGAGACATTCTGTTTTACATCCATTTGGGGAGACATTCCGGCTTGTCAAAGTTTCCCCGCGGTGATTTCACTTCCAAACACTTGTGCGGGAGCTGGGCAGTGCTCTGAGGTGTATCGCAGAGAGGCTGTCGCCTCTCCCAGTGGCATTTTGGAAATCCAGGGAAGAGCCGAGCTCATAGCGCAGTTAAAACGTGTCGAGACCTCAGGCTGGCTGAACACTAGGATGTCTACTCCAGCCTGTGGAGCCGCTCAGGATTAGAAGGGCATAAAAGCAGCTTAAACATTCTGTATGTTCCCAGAGCTGCGGCTAGAGGAATAACACCGAATCCCACCTCTCATCCCAAGGCAACGCTTTTTTCCAGTGTGTGTGTTGCGCATGCTCCAGGTCCCTGCTAAGAAGATAAAACGCATTAACCGTAGTTGAACACATTTTTGGAGGTGCGTACTTAAAGGATGATCCTGTTATCCCACGCGCAAAACGTTCGGCTGGAGAAGGAAAACATGACAGGAAGTAAACAGGCCTTTGCCTGAGGAAGAAGGTGTCGTTTATCTCAGCGCAGGGGGAAAATGTGCTTGCTTCCAGAAATGAAGTCCACAGAGCCAGCCCAGCCTGGGAATGATGTGGAGGACGGATACGGACAGGAGTTCACACACAACGATGCGAAGCTGTATTTTTTTTGGCAAAAATACCGTCCTTTCTAGGAGGGAAGCTCCTTTCTGCGTTGGAGAGCAGTAACTGCATGTCTGACTGAGGAAAGGGGGTAGAATTCCCCCTCCGAGACCTGTCCCAGCTGCGAAAACCTCCAGAAAGCGGCTTTTCCGCTCTGCCGGCACCAGCCAGCGTGGCTCTGCCCCCAGGCTGCAGCGGGGCTGCAGCACATGCCCCAGCGGGCAACCATCCGCGGCCCCAGATCACATCCACCCGCTGCCACCATGGGGGCAGAGAGGGGGATATTTGGGGCGAAACCCCCTGAGCCCTGGCACCACGTCTTGTGGCCTGCTGGCTACTGGGATGCACAGCAGCATCTCTGCGGTGGCAGCCCAGGGTCCAGTTGTAGCCCAGAGTCCAGTGGCAGCCCAGAGTCAGTGGCAGCCCAGGGTCCAGTGGTAGCCCAGAGTCTGGTGGTAGCCAGGATCCGGTCGCAGCCCGGCGTCCGGTGGTAGCCCAGATCTGGTGGCAGCCCAGGGTCCAGTGGCAGCCTGGGGTCCGGTGGTAGCCCAGGGTCCAGTGGTAGCCCAGAGTCCAGTGGCAGCCCAGTGTCCGGCAGTAGCCCAGGGTCCAGCACCGCAGCAGGAGCCCCTCTGCCCATCTCCTCAGAGAGGCCTCCAGGCAGGGGGATGTGCCAGCAGATGCCATGTCCCCTGTCCTGCCAGTGCTGCCTCCCCTTCGCCTTGTAGCCAGAGGGCTATGAGAGCAGCCCCTGCCCTGTCGGACTTGCCAAAAATCATCCCTCCTGGCACAGCCTTTCTAGAACTTGGAGTTGTTAGTTCTGGGAAGCCGCCCCCTTCCCTGTGTTTGCATAGATTAACTCCTACTGTATAAACGAACCTATTAAGTCTATTTTCAGAGCAATGCTTCTGCGGTGTAATTTCATTAAGCCGAATAGAACATGGAATTGATGTGGAGGAAAGGTATTTTTTCATGGAAGTCACGTGTCTCAGGACACCGGGTTCTGTTAATGTTTAAGAACGGTTTACCGTGCAGCTCATTACATTAAATTATTTTCTGGTTAAACATGAGCCATATGCAACCAGCTGAGGCAAATTTGCAGTTTACATCGCAGAGCTGTCAGCTTTGCAAAACTGAGTGAAAACATGCGCATTGTTGTGATTCCGCCCTTGAAGCAAACTCAGCAACGTCGTAGCTTTAATAACATTGCCCACCAGTTTTGGCAAGCATAAAAGTTAAAATTTACAGGCAGCATGTAGAAATTCTCAGCGGCAGTAACTTTTAAGAATTTATACTAAACTGAGTTAATAAATAAGTCACCTAGTTCCCAAGTCCGCCTATTGTGTATACCCTTTAGTTAACTCTTGGAGAAAAATCATGTATTATTTTCTTTAGATTTTCATGGAAATTATAGGCCAATTCTGCAAACACCTAAACATGCAAGTAGCTTTATTTATGTGAGTAAAATTACTCCTGTGTGTAAATATTTGCAGAGTGAGATTTTAAAAGTATATATCAACTCGAAGTATGGTTATGTATAAGTCTCCCTGTTCAATTAATTCTTGCCAGGACTGACTAGCAAGAATGTGGCGTTCCGTAGGAAAAACGCCTTTGTGCCACATAAAATGGTGAGAGATTTGTGGAGTTCTGCCTCCTACAGGTCTGAGGCAGAACAAGGTGAGTTTAGTAGGAGCAGGACTCAATCTAAAAACAGACATTCTGCAAACGGCTTCATCAACATAGCCACACTTATTTCTCACAGAACACCACCTTCTGATATTTGGTTCTATCACAAATATTTTTTCTCCTATACAATCATTAGAAGATACTGAAGAAACTCCAGACCAAAAAAAAAAAAGCAATGGAAAAATGAAGAGTCTTGATGCAGAATTATAAAACAAAGTGCAAAAAGGCTAGCAAAATGCATTTACTACTGATTTTTTTAAGGATTCAAAATGGATTAATTGAAAAACTTGGAGGGGAAAAAACCCCCAAAGATGCACGGAATTGAAGGGCAGATGGCAAGAAAGCAGCCGGCACGCTGGGGCTTCCTTCAGTTCAGCGTGCGTTCGCATGCTCAACTGAAACGCTGAAAAGATAACGGCGGCAGTAATTGCTGCCACGGAAATCATATCTGTCAGCGAGGAGATAGTTGCAGGAGGTTTATGAGCTCTGGACGGGAGTGAAACTCTAACTGCAATGTATATTATGCAAAACAAATTCCGTGCAATTTCAGCTCAGAAATGCTTTTGAGGTCCCTTGTGACCAGGCGCTGGGTCGTGACCCAGGTCTTGAGAAGCCTGAGTTAGTAGATGTTAGTTTTCGTTGGGGCTTTGTTTACCGTGGACTTAGACATTTTGTATTATTAAGAATCTGTGGCTTATGAGGACATTCTATTTATCTTGCCAGCCTTTTTTGATGGAAATGCCTGAATTTTTTTGGAAACAGGGATTTTATTGTGGATTCTTGGTGCCCCTTGGAGAGGCTTATTTTTGTGGACAATAGTTTTCCTTAGTGTCACTACCCTTTTGATTTCCCAATGGTCACAGGCTCTCAAGGTCGTGCAAAGTGCATCCTTTTGTTATAATGGACCCAGAATTTTGTATAAAAAGGCAGCAAAAAGATCTCTGTTTAGTGATTGAAAGTATATGTTGTGCCACGTACCTCTGCGTTAGATTTTGGCTGTTATGCTTAAAAAAGCCTGTGTAATTTGGAAGATGAACGGTTTAAAGGCAAATTACAAGAGTACGCTCGGGGTATTTTTTACTTTTTTTTTAATTTGCCGCACCTTCCCACGTAAAACTGAGACACAGATTCTGAAGCAAGATTTTCCACGTGAACCTCTGTATAATTTAAACGTTCAATGTATCAGAGATATTGTACCTTACACTGTGATGTGAAGCATTAAAACAATATGTCTTTCCGGTTTGTTTGTTTGTTTTGATTTAGCTTGACTTTTCCTCTCCTTTCCAAATTACTCACTTAGCAAGATCCTGTCCTCTCGCATTCCCTTGATACCAGCCATGGCTTGTAGCATCGCTGCATTTGGGGAGGACGCTTCGCCCACCTGGAAGATAAATAGTTGTCTCTGTACTAACCAAAAAGCACAAAACTTTAGTGTAAAGTCATTATTCAATGAGAATAATATGACATCGAACATGAGTTTTTTCCCTTTGCATTTGTCTGTGTTTGCAACCTCCTGTCGACCTCTGTAACATCAAGCTTTGATTAAATGTGAAAAAATACATCAAGCTTTAAGAGCATTTCGATTCTTTAACTGTTCTTTCCTTTTTGTTGCAGGACTGCACCAAATTCCGTCTAAATTTCCTCTCTGCTTTGTAGGAAATCCATGAACTTGCTTCGCAAACTGTTTGGAAACACGACTAGGGATAAGGACAGTTTGTCTCCAAAAGGTTGTGGGCTGTGCGAGGTGCCTCAGGGCTCGGGAGGTCACCGGTAGGTTTGGGCTTTTGGGGAAGTTTTTCGCATGCCTGTTAGGCTGCCGGCTTTTCTCGTGCTGCTTCTTCCAGCTTTTGCATAATCGGTTTTAGAAGTATTGTATCATTTATTCTCACTACAAAATCCACAGCCAAAAATTAGCGTTAAAAAGATCACATGCATTAGCGACTTTAAAATTACTGCTTTCAGGACGGTTTCATTGTCTTTTTTAAAAGTTATTATTTTCCATTTTTCTGCAGAGATGACCAACAGTTGCAACAGAAAATGTTTCGGTACTTTTAGCATCTTTCCCCACAAGTTAATTCTCACAATCATTTTAATTGTTAAATTATACAGTTTAAAATAATCTTAAAAAAATATATATACTTCTCCATTTTCCTGTTAAAGCTACAACTTTTTGAACTGGGTCTTGGTTTTTTCCCCAAAGAAGCTTTTCTTACTTTTTTTTGAAAGTTTCCAAGAAGAAAGGAGAAAAATCAGTTGATTTCCCTTTGTCTTACAAGTAGTACAGGAGCATTTTCATTGCCTAAACTTGCTGCACTAAGGCAGTACTTTGACTTTGCTCTGCAAACCTCTGAGGAATATTTATATACAACCAAAAGTGCACATTTTACCGGTACACATTTTTATTAACGGATTTTATTAGAGGTAACTCTAATTATAATGTTTTGCATAAATTACCAGGCAATTCCCTGATACAAAGCCTATTAAAGTCAATGGAATCTTTTCTCTTCACTGATTTCAAGTTGAATTAGAAAAAGTCTTTGAAAAAGACTTTAACAACAATAACTTTTTACATTTTGTATAACAATATAGGACACAATAGATTACTTTCACAGACTATAACGTGAGGCTCACACAAAATTTTATTTATCCATATCTTTTATCTGCAAGGTATAGTTATTTTTTCCATGTTTTTCACTCTTCAGTGGAAAACAGACTACTGGCTTCAATAGCAGCTTTGCTTAATTAAGAATTTAGGACCAGTACTCTTTTTTTCTTCTTTTCTTTTTTTTTCTTTTTTTTTTTTCTTTTTACTTGAAATGTTTTCAGGTCAAAGTAGAGCTGATTCTCTAATTAAGTTCTTACATGCTAACGATAGAGTTAGAAGGCAGCAAATTCACTAAATCCTCCAGTTCTGACAAATCAGGTTATTTTCCCATCTGCTCCTATTTGCCGGAATCACTTTTTAAATCTACCTCTCTGATTCCCACAGAGCCGGCTGAAGGGATTTCATTGCCTCAGAGTGACATATTTAATTTGTAAAGAGATCATGAATTCTTAAAGATTCTATTTCACATAGGGTTTGGGTTTGTTTTTTTTTTTTTTTTAGAAGAATATGGAATTTTCTTAGAAACCAGGATTCCTTTTTTAGTTTAGATCTATTCTTGAGCTTTGGATGATGCAAGCCGTGGGCATAAACAGCTACACAAAGGAAACTGGGATTTTATTGTGCATTCCTGGTGCCCCTTGAAGAGCTTATTTTTGTGGACAATAGTTTTCCTTCGTGTCACCACCCTTTTGATTTCCCAGTGGTCACAGGGTTCCAGGGTCGTGAAAAGTGCATCCTTTTGTTCCTCCTAGCCTAAAATTCTGTATAAAAAGGCAGTTAAAGGACCCTAAAGTTGGTTAAGGCATGGAGGATATTTTGTGTAGCAGAACTTCAGTTGCAGGCTTTGTTAAATTACAGTTAAGATTGCAATTCAAGGGAGAACATGCCATTAAACACATTGTGAGAATGTCCAAACATTAATACACATCTATTCATAAAGCTACAGAATTAATCCTGGAATATCTCTTAGCGTTCAAACAATTAATGACCACCAAACAACAAAAATTCCATGTTATTTTTATATCTAGCTATAATTAGAATTGTTTTAATTAATTTTCTGGTATCTTTTTAAAAGGGCTTTACTACGTATTTGTAATTTCATTGAGAAACACTAACAAATTATTATCTACTCTTTCAGTTAAATTACGGTTCTTAAGGACTTTTTACTCTTTTCAGACTGCTGAAACCTGAATTTGGAGTGGGAAGTTTAATAGCCCACTTTTGAAATTTTGCAAGAAAAAAACAAGCACATTCCTTAAATATTGAAACTTTGCAAGAAAGAAATAAGCACTTTTCTTAAACATGTGTGCTTCTCTTTAAGAATAAAATTACTTATACCGAATAGATGGTGTTGTTTGCAATAGTACAGCTCTAACATTCACACAGCACGCTCCCATCCTTGCTTCAGTTTTTCTGTATGTTTCTAATCCCAGATGGCTCTTTAAGAGGAGATGCCGCCCAGCCCCTAATTGTTGGAATTTGGGGCTTGACAGGATCATGCCCTGGATAAAGCCGGTACTGGAAAAGCAGAAAGCTGGCAGTCGCTTCCCCTCCGCTGCGCACGTTTAAGTAGGCTGAAGCAGTTTTAAAGGTCCGAGGAAGAGCAGGAGCAGCTACTGGGTGGGGAGGAGCGGAAGGAGCGGGAGAAGTGCTGGAGGGGGCTGCAAGGGATGGGGCAGTGATCAAACACAAGGCTGCATCCTGGGGGGAGGTGGGCTGGAAGAGAGGAGAGTCGGTCGCTGATGCTGGAGGCTGAAATAAGACAGCTGATTTATTTACAGATAATAATAATCAATTATTATTGATGGAGCCCACGGTGCGGTGCCAGATTCCGCTGGGCTTTAGGAGTAAGGCTGGTCACAACCTTTAAAGATAGAAAATTAGTTATTTCCCAAAGTAAAATGTTCCACAAAAAGTGTATTATCTCTGAGCGTGTTGTTCTGTTTAGTTTCCTAAAGAAAAAAAAAAAAATATGCCTGTGAAACCTGAAATAGTCAGATTTGGAAAAGCTTCCTGGCTCTTGTCAGTGGAATACCTCATGTTCTCATCTTCTCTTTTTAGACAAATTCCCACAAGGCAGGCAGAGGTTTCTGTAATCCATTCTCCTTTTTCTTTCTTTTTCTTTTTTTTTTTTTTCGGAAAAGGTTCAGTCAAGATAAAGACATTTTGCTTACAGAAAGAGCAGGATGCGTTTCCCAACATAAACACTGCAGTTGGTAAATTAATAGGGTTCGTAGTGAAATGTATACCAAAGCCTTCCAAACCTTCCCTGAAAAACAAGAGAGTATTTTTAAAGATACTGCGTGGATCCCCTCTACTCCCTCCCCTTTGAAAGAATTCTGATTTTTCTAAGGGTGCTGATTTTTCTAAGGGCAAAAGGAGGGCACCTGGAAATAGAAAGAATAGATCCTGCGAAGTATTCCATGTCTAGAAGACATTTTCATTTTGATATCTTGTTACCTTGGAAATGGAAGGTATTTCTAATTTACCAGAATTAAATTAAACCAATTTATCTATCAGGCACTGGAAAGCTCAAATACTGGCTGTGTCTGATGCCAGACTGGCGAGTCACTACTAGAATAGCAGACCAGATTCAGTGATATTTAATATTAGCTGTATTTTCTCCGGTTCAATGCATGGATCATGCTCTTCTATGCTATGACGAGATAATTTTCGTTGCAGTTGGTGGCTATGGCATTTAGCGAGCGAAGATTTAACTGCTAATGAAGCAGCAGTTAACGGCTGCTACCAAACTTCCTCGTGTCATTTGACCACAGGGTTTTCCTAAACTCAACTTGCCGTCGGCACATGCCCACCTTGGCCCAGAGTCTGCAGAGCCTGGAGGAGAGCTTGAAGTAGGATCTCATAAAACAAAGAGAAGCTCATATCAGAACAAAAAGAGATTTGGGATCTAAGAATGGTTAATTTCCATTTCGTTCAGTGCTTCCATTTAATACAAAGAGAGAAGCTGAAAGAATTGAGAGGGAAGGCTTGTTCCAGTAAATGTTTGTAGGTTTGGCCCTTGCTCGACATCAGTCACTCACAACTTGATACAAACTGGAGGTGCTTCAATCTACTAAGGCGTTAATTACATCCTTGGCTAAGTAGATGTTGAGGCTGAAACACATAATAATACGACACACGTTTCTGTGACATAATATATACGCAGAGGATAAACCAGCACTGTGTAGGAGAAAGGCATATATAAAATGCATTTCAAACCACACAATTACATTTTAAATATTATTTCTCTAATTCCATACTTGAAGCTTCGTGTTACAAAAAAGTAGCATCCTTTACTACATATCTCAGAAACTTATTTTATCTTCGGCAGACCGACGGAAAGCAAAATATAATTGCTGTCCCACGCCCTCTCAGCTGTGAACGGGTGACAGGAGACCCCCTCCTCCACTGACCCCCTCAGAAGGTGACGCCGGGCTGTTCTCCGGCAGGATGGGGACACAGGACGGAGCACCTCCGTGTCAGACAACCCATGGGAATCGTAGCTGGCATGTCACGAAGCGCGGGTGACATCTCCAAAGCCCTCTGTTGCTCCCAGGGAATACAGACCTACCCACAGAAAGCTCAGTCTTTATTAAAAGGAGGCAAAGGAAACGCTTCTTAATATACAGCACCGAACCTGCCGTTGCACTGGGAAATCTGGGAACCTGCACAAAAGTCCCATGCTTCACAAGTCGGATACGAGCGGGTGGGATGAGGGATGCTCTCCAAACCAAAACTGCTTCTCCAACCCACTTCCAGTTTAAAACAATGGGTGACTTCATGGACAAAAATATACCTGCAGTTTAACATAACTGTGGTGAGGCTGAAAAGGGATAAATCAAGTCCAGGAAAAAAGAAGAGAAAAACCTGGTAACTAATGAAATCTTGATTGGCAGTGGGAATTGTCAAGTGAACAGCTGGTTTTCAGAAAGGGGCTGAATCATGTTTTGCTCACAGAATATCTCCAGGGTGCCCCTAGCTCTAGGAAATGTGCCTGTCCTAGACCTGAGGATAGCATCCATCCATCCGTGTAGCTCCCACGCCTTCGGAACAGTTTACTTGGAAACATCCCCAGCAATCAGATTAAGAACAGCAACAGTATCCCGTAAAATAATGTCTTTATTTTCTGTATCTTCTTCTCCTATCCACCATTCTGCTTTCCTAAATACTTTTTCAGATGTAATTAAGATCTTGTCGCTCAGGCAAGTGCAACTCTGGTTCTCAAACACAGTCACAGTAAGGTGACATAAACATATAAATTAGTATAAAAGGTGTTGGAGATGTTTTTGAGTTCCATTTAATTCTTTTGCAGTATTATCCCAGTGGGGATTTCTGCTGGTGTCTAATATCTACCATAATTTGTGACCTTTAATATTCAAATATATTTGGTCTCACATGAAATTTCAACAGAAGTAGTTATAATATTTTAAAAAGCTTTCTAACTGTCTCAAAAGACTAGGACTTGATAATTCAGAACCTCTGGCATTTTATCTGGGATGAACTCATGCCATGTGCTACCTAAAGCTGCAAGAGAAATTGGCTGTGACTCGAGTAATTTTTATTAGTGATACTGAAAGCTTTAATTTTCCCTTCTTTTCTTGGCAATAACTCCCAATGTGTCATTTTTCAAGCCACAGACCTGAGAAGATTCTGGCGGAATGTTTGGAGGAGAAGCTAACGAGTCTCGCTGTGGAATTAGTGTCTCTCAAGGAAATTTTCCCAGGAAATTTGGCAGCTGACAATCTTCTGTTCTGCACGGGCATTCAGGCCAGGTACATCGTTTCCAATGTCTGAGCATCTCCCAGCAGCACGCGAAGCAAAATGACTACTGTGTCTCCTATGTGGTTCACCGTGCAGAAATTGTGCATTAGGGAAGAGTTAATAAAAGGAAAATGAAAACAATTGGAAATCTTCTCTGTGTCTTCAGGCAGTGCTGTCCTGTTCCTCCTCCTGCGATAGGATCTCCTTTTTCTGTGGGTTTGTCGGGTTTTGGTTTGGTTTTTTTTTCAGGTTTGACAGTCTGACACTTCGTGAAATCCAGGAACTGGCATTCTGAACATCTGCTTTCTAATGCTTTGACAGTAAACCGCCGATTTGTTGGAAGCGCTGTCTGCCTGGCAGGTTTTCCTTGAACCTGGAAAGCAGTGCTGCCCCCATGCAGTGCTGGCTGCGCGGAACAGGCGGTGGGAAGGTTGATTACAGAAGTTGCCCTCGGTGTTTTGAAAAGGAGCTTGTTTAGCAGGCACGTTGCCCTCCCGAAGAACAAGCTGCCAACCTGCTCTGCATTTTCAGACAGCAGGAGCATCAGTCTGGATACTGACCCATTCCTTCAGACCGGGAGAATGACAACCCAGCTCCTCCTGTGGCACCCGGGTGCTGGACTCCTGAGGTCACTTCTCCTTGCTGACTTCATCACCATCTTTTACCTGGTCACAGAGCTGTTACCCTCCTTCAACTGCACCATCAGATGTTTATTTTTACCCTGGGTTTGGAAACCTTGTGCCGTTCACAAATACTCTTTTCCAGACCCAGCAAGGGTGTTTGAGACATCGCTGCCTCCAGCTTCTTATCTCAGCCCTCTGCCAAAGGTCACTGACCCTGTAGATGTAAGGACAGTGACTCGCATTGCATGCTCTAGTCCTCGTTAAGGAAAATCATTAAGTGAGGTACGTAGATGCGGTTGGTTGATCTGGTTCAGGTAAAAGCTGGGGAGAGAACGGGGCTTATTTTGAAGTGTTGGGCCAGCAGGGATGGTGACAGTGCCTGGTGGGAGAGGTGGGCTGGGGAATAACGTCAGCAGAAGGTACACTTGTATCGGTATACTGGTTAAATTTTTGGTTTAGTGGTTTTCATCTCAAATGGATTCTGGCTGATGCAGGTTTCCAAAGGAGAGCATTGCTGAGGGAGAAAGATGAACGTCCCAGAAAAGGAACACTAAAATGCCTCTTTCTTTCTCTTGTCTTGGTTGTTAGAGCTTGAAAACAGGGTTACCGCTTCTGAAAATAGACGGTTAAACACAATGTAATAAGAGGTTAAAATCCACGACTTGCCACCGCGTTCTGTCTGCGGTTTGATGGATTCTTCTCAGTATTTGCGTTCCTCTTTGTGCAAAGTTTTGCTCAGCTCAGGGCTCTCAAACTGGAGCAACTCTGAGCGAGTTGGGACATGGCTGTCCCTGCCCGCCCAGGACATCTTCCTGTATAGAGCTCCTGCAGCGTGTCGTGTGCGGGCGGCTGCTCCTCTTCTGCTCACGGGGACCTGCAGCCTCCTTTCAATGTTATGGGTGTCACCTTCAAATTATCAGTTACTAGCCTGTAACTGGAATTTTTCACCGTTGGAATTTTCGTTCCGTTGCTGGAAAAGCTGGCTAACCCAAGAAAGCACGCAGCTTGGAATGATCTTACATTGCTTGAAGTATTCACCTTTTTGGTTGGTTGTTTTTTGGTTTTTCTGCCAGTGCACGCTCCTAAAATACAACAGTCCCTTCAAAAAGCAATCCCTTTGTTCCATACCTGGAGACCGCTAACGAGCACTTTTAGGAAAGGAGGAAAGGTAGAGGGGAAGGCACTGAGGGGGAGAAAGTAGGGGGGNGAGAAATAAACCTACCTGAGTGCTCCTCTCTTCTTTCACTAGGTTCTTTCTTCGAGGGCACCTGGCCAAATTTACCTAGGTCACAAGGAGTTACTGGTTGTCGGAGAGGTCCAGACCCTCTCCATTCCCTTCTGCAATACGCTTGTCGTTAGACTGGAAGAGGAGACTCCACAAACACAGGGCTTGATCGGGGAGGCACCGTCTTCTTGCGAGGTCATGATGGGACTGTCTATCACGAGAGCATACCCCTAAGTACCACGGTGTAGCAGTGGCAAATCTGGTGGCTTCGGATTGTTTCGGCAGGGCTGGCAGTGTTCTTTCCAGCCTCGCTCGGCTCCACTCTTCGCCTGCTCCTACCCAGCATTTGGCTTATCTAAATAGATCTCTTTCTTGAAGCAAATACCCGGCTGGCTCGTAGGGTTCCCCTGCCCAAGCTGCCGGAAGCATCAGCTTCCTCTGAGATCAGGCTGCAGCAGGAAACCTGATGGATTTCTCCTTCCCTCCTCTCCTGTGCCCCTTAGCTACCAGCTTGTCTCGGAAGTGTAATACGTAGCACGTAAGAAAGCCCGTTTTCAGGGCAAGCCCGAGAGGGGACAGGCTGCCAGTTCCAGAGACTATGATTGTGACCGAAATTGCTGCAATTACAGAGCTCGGAACATCA
The DNA here is from genome assembly GCA_013398295.1 of Chionis minor. Taxonomy (NCBI): domain Eukaryota; kingdom Metazoa; phylum Chordata; class Aves; order Charadriiformes; family Chionidae; genus Chionis; species Chionis minor. The sequence continues at coordinate 18,619 of VZSF01007211.1, forward strand.
GCACGTTACTGGAGGACTGCCGCTTTCAATGTGGGCGATTCCAAAGGCAGTTATAACTCACATCAGTTGCTTTTAACTCGTCTAATTTACCTCTGTAGTAGAAGAGGACTAAGCTGCACAGAGTACCCGTGCTCCTCTAGGAACGGTGGGGTTTGGTAACTCTTTCTGCTACTATTTACTTTTTGATTGATTTATCCGGCAATTATATTGGCACAAAACACTTTTGAAGATCATGCTGTGCGCACTGTCTCACGCACACGTGCACAGGAGTGATTTACGGGGCAAGTATCCAAAATTTGGCGCCCCCCAGTTGCTGTCCCGTTGGGGTCTCTGCGGCACAGCAGCTCGGCAGAGCCAGGCGGATGCTTGGAGCCGTTTCCCCGGAGCCCCGGCCAGTGTTGGAGTAGGATGGCAGTACCAAGGGTGCTCTGCTCCAGCCTCTCTGGCAGCTGCTCATTCCGTCCCCCGGTGCTCATGCAGTTCCAGAGGGAGTTGGTTCATCGCGCCGACCTGTTCAACACACCTCCAAAATGTAATTTTTCCATGAGCTGAACTGGCAAATTTTAGCATAAAGTAATGGCTGGAGTCTGGGCAAGGGAGGAAGCAGAAAAGTCCAGCTGAGGATGGCGGGAGGAAATCAGAAGTGCTCCTTTTGCTTCCATGCTACTGCACCTTCAGTGCACCTGAAAATTCAACCCTTCCGTACTTCATTAAATGCCAATTTGTTGTTTGGTTTTAGTTCATTCATGTGCTGCATCTGTTAGGATGCAAATGTGTCACAGCTAATTCTATTCAGCTGTAATGCGGTCAGAAATCCAACGTTTCCAAAGTCTGGAGCTGAGTTTTGGGATACATAGTTGGAATGACTCAAAGCTTAGCAATATAATGGATAAATAATAGCATTTACATTTTCTTTTTCTTTCCTTCCTTCCTTCCTTGCTTCCTTCCTCTTCCTGTCTTTTTTTCTTTTTCTTCCTGTCTTGCTTCCTTTCTTCCTTTTCCCTTTTTTTTTCTTTATGCAGCTGCATTTTCGTTTCCAACCCGTTCGTTACATGAATGTACCACCCTTGCAATTTGCCATCTAATAGCCCTGAGCGGCTCCTCACGACCCAACAGGGCGCACATTTCTGCTACGTGCACTCTCGGAGCACGTCAATCTTGTTCTAGAAGGACAACTTCAGGGGAAGTTGCCGTTCTCTTCTGATTAATAAGATCCTTGCCTGTATGACTTCAGGCTCCTTTCCAGGTTAATTTAGTGCTGAGCTCTACGACGGAGACACCTGCTTGTTAGAATCTGCACTGAAACAACTGCACTACCGGCTAATAACTGTGAGACCAGCAAGATCAAAATCCCACAGAGGAGAAAGACAGATTCCATGATTATTCATCCTCAGTCAATCCAAGACAGAAATTCAGGACTTCAAACTGCCTTTAGTTTATGCTGATCCCGCTCTAACGTCAGTGAGAAGTTTATAGGGAAACCAAAGCAGAAGACATCCTTTCTGCAACGTTTGGATTACAGTTTGTTCATACTCATACCATACGGGAGCACCTCAACACAGGATAAAGCGTCTCTGAACTCATTACTGTCCGATTGTTTGATTGTGGTTAAGTGAAATGTTACTGCTGTTATTTCGTTATTGACTTTCCTCATGCACAAATATAAAGCCCGTGTCAAAAATCTTGTTTGTATCTAGCTTATACGACTTACAATACTTACAAAATTTATTATAATACTTACAATACTACTTATAATACTTACAAAATTTTACTTAAATTATCCAGTTCTGAGAACAGACAAGCATTTACCATAATGCTTTGTCACTATGTTTCACCTCATGCAGTTGTTCTTATGGGATTTTAATGTAAATCCAAATAAAACTTGTTACTTCTCTGTTTTTAACAGCAAATAAACTGAGCCTCATCTCCTCGGTTCAGCAATTACAGTGCAATGAAACATAGCTGAACACATAACTCTGAGTAAATAGGATAGTAATGTACTCCAAATTCTTCACTCCTGGAGGTTTTGACTCATGCCCTGATTTAATTTTAGGTGCTATGGATTTGGAGATACCCTTGAAGTTCCTACAGAAGTTTGTTTCCCTAGCAAAACTTAAATGATTCCGTGTAACTGTGTCTCTGCTCCATTTGCACGCAGAGAATGGACTATGACTGGAATATCAGGAATCTCGCAGGTCAGGATTAAAGTGCAATTGTCAGGGTTACCAGAGGCAGCATATATTACCTGTCTATACTACGTATAGCTTTCTAGTAATTCAGCATAATAAGGTCTGACACCTCCACAGTTCTTAAATAACACTTAGCGCCTAAATTGCAGCAGTGTTTCATATACTCGGATCCCAAAGCAAATGTTAAAACGAAGTTAAGTACCTTTGAAGAGTTTGAGTGGTGATGCGATTAAATGAAGAAGCCAGTTTACACCAAATACAGTTTGTAATCCTCAGCCCATAAATGTAAACACTTCGAACACAGGTCCTATAAAACTGACATTATTTTAAAAATAAGTTTCGCTTAATGCCTGAGCTATCCACTTTATTTGGTTTTAAAAAGTATAGTTCTAAAGCGTTTCCTCTGACAAACTATTATCATACCAACAGCTTTAATGTCACACCAGTAGCTAAAATACAGCTGAGCTCCTGCATAGTTTACTCAGTGTGTAGTTACATTGCTAAGACCCTTATTCATACTGAATAAAACCACCTTGGTGAGTGAGTTTCCCACTGCAGCTTTATATAAGAACTGCGAAGGAAAGGTATTCCAAGTTTTAAGTCTTTCTATAAGAAAAATAATCAGCGTTCACATCAACGTGAAAGTATATTGTTTTAAATTTTTTTTCCCCTCTGTGATGGGAAACAAACCTTAGGAACGGAAAGAAAACACCAGGAGGAGTTATTTTCTCCTAATTTCAGCGCACAGGACTTTTCCAGTCAAGCCAATCGATCTGAATCACTGATGTTTGAAAAATTGCCTTTAGAGAGAGCGAAGAGAGTGAAAAATCCCTCTACAATACGGCAATTACAAAAATTCTAGAGGAAGAAGCATTCAAAAGGAAAAGAATGGGTTTCGAAACTTGTTCAAGCACACGAACCTAAATTAATAGGTGCAAAGCTAAACATTTCCGAGGAGGAAACAGAACGGGATTCTGCCTGCTGTGGGGCTGGTGATTTAGATGTTGGGAGCTGAAGAAAGCTTCCAGGGAACAGAGTGTCATTGTGCTTGGAATGCAAAGGCACTCTCAGCTTTGCAGGGAGAAATGCACGGGAGCTGCCAGGAGCTGAAAGCCACGCGTGGAAACCCAGAACGGGACCTCGCAAGTGCTGAGCAGGAACAGCAAACTGCAAAAAATTAGCAAAAAAAAAAAAAAAGGAAAAAAAGAGGTTCGCTATGATAATCCCCAGTTACAGCAGTCAAAGGGCAAGATTTGGGAAAGATCTCGAGCTTCAAGGTTTAAAACAAGGCTTAGGTGAAAAACCAGCAAACTTAAGATGAAATGAAGAGTTGCTCCAGCTCTAAATTTAACCAGCAAGGTTTTACAACGGGAGGCTGAGTAAAGTTAAAAGAGCAGCCAGATTTGCCCAGAGAAGGTGGAAATGCATCAATGCTCGGGAAAACAAGGAGCAAACTGGAAGCTGTTAAAAGTGAGCTAAATGTTGAAAAGTTCTTGCATGCCTGGAATATTAAACCTTTAGAAATACTTTAAAAACCATGTTTTGGCCCAACCATTAAGTGATGCGCTTGATGACTTCGGGGTAAATATTTTCCAAGACACACCAGCGGAAGGAATCCACGTTAACTGCAGAGGATAAAAGGGAAAGCGGGGAAGGGAACCCGCCGCCGTGCCTGCCGCCTGGCTTCCGTTTGCTCTCCGGGAGTCCTCCGGGTCTAAGGAGGTTTCACCGGGAGCGGGTGATGCCCGCCGAAACGGGGCAGCCCGCCTTCCTCCGCCGAGACCGGGAGGAACCGAAATCCGCCACGGCGGCAGCCCCGCACACCGCCCCGGTATCGGGGGGCGGAGGGGCCGGCGGCCGGCAGGGGGAGCTGTGCCCCCGGGAGCGGCCCCGGTGAGTGGCGCTGAGCTCCGGTAAACGCTCGTCGGTCTGTGCGAAGGGATGGTGGTAACGCCTTAAAAAAAAAAAACAACAAGGAAAAGAGACTTGTCTGGAGAGTCCGGCGTGCCTGCTGAACACATCCCGGTGGCACACCGAGCCCACGCCAGTGGCTGCCTTCTCCGGTGACAAAACGGCACCAAACCCACCCCGCGCTGTGGTGTTTAGGGTAAAAGTTGAGTTTCTACTGGCAAACACCCTGGGAGGCGCAATGCCACCTCCGGTGGATGGGGCATCTCCAGCACTGTTCTAAAGCAACAAGGCGAGGGTTCCAGAGCTGTGGAGAGCTGCTGGGAGGGGTCTAGAGCCACTCGGGATGTGGCCAGAGCTGCTGGGGAGGTGTCCAGAGCTGCTGGGGAGGTGTCCACAGCTGCTGGGGAGGTGTCCAGAGCTGCTGGGAGGTGACCAGAGCTGCTGGGGAGGTGTCCAGAGATGCTGGAGAGTGTCCAGAGATGCTGGGAGGTGTCTAGAGTCGCTGCAGAGGTGTCCAGAGCTGCTGGGGAGGTGTCCAGAGGTGCTGGGAAGGTGTCTAGAGCCGCTGGAGAGGTGTCCAGAGCCGCTGGAGAGGTGTCCAGAGCTGCTGGGGAGGTGTCTAGAGCCACTGGGGAGGTGTCTAGAGCTGCTGGGGAGGTGTCCAGAGCTGCTGGGAGGTGTCCAGAGGTGCTGGGAGATGTCCAGAGCTGCTGGGAGGTGTCCAGAGCTGCTGGGGAGGTGTCCAGAGATGCTGGAGAGTGTCCAGAGCTGCTGGGAGGTGTCTAGAGTCGCTGCAGAGGTGTCCAGAGCTGCTGGGGAGGTGTCCAGAGGTGCTGGGAAGGTGTCTAGAGCCGCTGGAGAGGTGTCCAGAGCCGCTGGAGAGGTGTCCAGAGCTGCTGGGGAGGTGTGTAGAGCCACTGGGGAGGTGTGTAGAGCCACTGGGGAGGTGTCTAGAGCTGCTGGGGAGGTGTCCAGAGCTGCTGGGAGGTGTCCAGAGGTGCTGGGAGATGTCCAGAGCTGCTGGGAGGTGTCCATAGCTGCCGGGGACGAGTCCAGAGCCGCTGGGGAGGTGTCCAGTGCCACTGGGGAGGTGTCAAGAGCTGCATGGAGTTGTCCAGAGCTGCTGGGAGGTGTCCATAGCTGCCGGGGACGAGTCCAGAGCCGCTGGGGAGGTGTCCAGTGCCACTGGGGAGGTGTCAAGAGCTGCATGGAGTTGTCCAGAGCTGCTGGGAGGTGTCCATAGCTGCCGGGGACGAGTCCAGAGCCGCTGGGGAGGTGTCCAGTGCCACTGGGGAGGTGTCAAGAGCTGCATGGAGTTGTCCAGAGCTGCTGGGAGGTGTCCAGAGATGCTGGGGAGGTGTCCAGAGCTGCTGGGAGGTGTCCACAGCCACTGGGGAGGTGGCCAGAGCTACTGGGAGGTGTCCAGAGCTGCTGGGGACAAGTCCAGAGCTGCTGGGGACAAGTCCAGAGCCACTGGGGAGGTCCAGAGCCGCTGGGGAGGTGTCCAGAGCTGCATGGAGTTGTCCAGAGCTGCTGGGGACATGTCCAGAGCTGCTGGGAGGTGTCCAGAGGTGCTGGGGAGTTGTCCAGAGCTGCTGGGAGGTGTCCACAGCCACTGGGGAGGTGTCCAGAGCCGCTGGGGAGGTGTGTAGAGCCACTGGGGAGGTGTCCAGAGCCGCTGAGGAGTTGTCCAGAGCTGCTGGGGACCTTGTCTGACCCAGGCAGTGGCTTTCCACAGGTTTCTGCCAACTGTCTCTCTGCAGGCATGCGGGGAGACCTGCCCACGCCCCTACTCCTGTGGAGTTAGCCATAGCAGGACGGCCCTGGCAGCAGATCTCTTTTGGCTTAATTCATCAAACCACCCTAAGTTTAGTCATCAAGGAGCCATGTGCTCGACTTCGCTTCCCCCCCTCCTCCTTGCACTCTGAGGAGACGAGTGGCTTAACGTCTACCAGGGCGCTGTGAGCCTCAGCAATTCATATTTACATGGGGGGCAAAGAGGGGTGGGATGCATTTAAAAATTACTCGGTTCAAAGGTAGTGGCTGGTCTTTGCCTGTCTGTCAGATCTAAGAGGAGTGAGTGGATTTTCATGGAGGAATTTCATGGAAATTAAATCTCTACTGGAGTGATCCATTCAACTCCTAAAGCTTCAGCCCAGTTTTGTATCCTGGATGAATGCCCAGCTGAATAGCTTGGTGGGGATGCAAAAAGCCACCTTAAACTAGGGATTTTTTTTCTGCTAAATTGACTTCAAAGTAGTAATTAAACAATAGCTAGCTTAAAAAAAAAATAAAAATCAAGTTATAAGAAGCTATAGGACCAAACTACCCTGTAAGTAGAGGCTGTATTTTAGGGGAGGGGGGCAGGGGAATGGGATGTTCACACTGGCAAAGAAATTGGAAAGAAGAAAACTGAGAGAGCCAAAAACAGGGGGAAGAAAGTAAAATAAATCGCACAGATTCAAAATGGGGGGGGGGGTTGCTTTACAGCTGTACTACGGCCGAGTCTGGAGCTGGGTAAGTGGAGGCAGGAGGAGAGACTGCTGAATTGTTTGGGATACTTTAAGCAGAAGCATCCAGTTCATAGGCTGAAGCAGCTTGCTTTGGTCTTTGTCCCGTCCCGTGTTTGAGGTTTGTCTTCTCCTGGCTACTCTCCGTCGAGCTGAGCTCTGCACAGCTCAGTATTCATCTCTCCTTTTGTGAAGCAAAACCGCATTTGTGGCCAAGGGCATCCTTGCTGCTGGTCTTCGCCCTCTTCCTCTGCCTCCCAAACCAGCCGTCACAACGACGTTCGTGTCCATCAATGATTTAGAAGCACGTTTGATTTAAGCTAAGACAAATGAAAGTTAATCTCCTGGTGGAGAACACCGCCTCACTGCCCCCTCCGCTGCAGTAAAACTCTCTCGCTTGCCACTTGCTGATTTCAGTCCTTGGGGTCCTTGCCAGCACATGCAGAATGTCTGCCAGTGTTATACCTTCTTCCATCATCCCTGGTCTGGAAGGAGAAGACTGAAACTTTATAACTTAATTTAAAACCTCTTTGGAGTGATCAGTTTGGGGGAATTTCCTGGGTTGTTTAAATGGTTTTGTGGCTTTGCTCCCAGCTATTTTGCCGTGTAGAGGATGTAACGAAAACAGCTTACAGAAAGAAGGTGAGATAAACATGTATTTCCACTATCACAGTTGCTAAATTTTTACAATGTTTAAGGCAAAGCTTACTATTTTAAAATGAAATGTCGGACACTGCACTTAATCTGATTAACACATTTTTTTTCATATTCCCAGGGTATTTATGAGAATTCTTGCTCAAGTTCATCCCATGGAAGCACGTCAGTGTACACTAGCAGAGAATCCGACCCCCAGGTCTTTAAAATACTGTCCATCTCTGACTTGTGTCAAGTGAAACCATGTTAAATGGCACCCGAGATAATGACTTTATAGTCTTATTAAAGCTTAGTGCAGTCCTATCAAGCTTAAATATTCCCAGTGTCCCAAATGTCATATTGTTAGTGTGATAGTTACTGCTAGAAGAAAGCTCATAAAACATAATTTGCCATTGTTACATTGCTTTTCAAATACATTTCACAGTTTATCTGCACTGAAAATTGCTTTTCATTTTTTAAACTTGAATTCAATAGTCTGCTGATAACTACAATGCAGCGTTCCTATGAAGTGATGAGCTGCAAACTGGCAAAAACTGGGTGATGCCAACTGTAAAATCCTGGTGAGTTTTAGCCCCCACACAGATACTCTCACTGTTAGAAGCCTTTGCTATACCTCTGTCAGAGGGCTGGTTTCCTGCCAGGCAGTAGCTCATGTGATAACTAAATTTTATTCTCTCCAAGATGATTCAAGAGTGTGAAGGCAACACACGCTACCTTCTGACAACGCTTTGTAAGTACTGAAAATGAGAAATCACTTTCCACAATATTTAGATGCTTCTGTGCTGTTGGCCAGGTATTTAGCAGCAATCCATAAAGACTACGCAGTAGTGCTAATGTGATTTGCTGGAAAGTCCACAATTTCAGTTCAGAAAACTGTAGATGTTGCAATAAAACACAACGGCAGACCATGTGCTTTGTTGACAGCTTTTCTGCCTCGCTGTTACACACCATTTGGACAGACACTGCTGCTGGAGCGGGAGGTAATTAATTGAGAGCTACGCAGGGTGATTTAGATCAGTGAAGCTGGAAGCCGGCAGCATCTGGGACAAGATGTGGCAACAAGTCAGTCATGTCCCGTTGTTGTGTGACAGGCAGCGCCGTGTGCTGATGGCTGATAATTTTCTCAGTAATCGGACATCTCACCTTTCCCAGGGGAAGAGCTTGGGGCTCTCAGAAAGCGACCCTGTGTGGCCAGGTGGGTTTCCAAGCAACAGACTATCCTGGGTCATAAACTCAAATTGTCCTATTGTACTTTAAAAAACAGCCTGAAAAAAATACCTTCACACCGTTGTGTCAATCCCAGCTAGGACTGTGTTGTCAGTGAAAGGGAGTTCCTTCCCTAAACCCACGTTTGGCATTCCCTGGCTCAGGCAGTAGTGCTGGCCTGGAATCAGGCAGATCAGGTCGCCGATCTGGGTGAAAACTAAAAACTCCCCCCTCACCACCACCTTCCCAGCTAATAAAGATACAGATGGTCACGCAACTGCTCCTCCTCTGGGAGTCAGAAGGATCTAAATTCGTTGTTGTGAAGGACATGAACTACACATACACAAGAGTCAAATCCCAAATCATGTAAACAGAATATCTACCTCTTTTGAGGGAGTTTGATCAAAACCTTTCTCTGAATGTCTTGACTCTGAAAGTCATTCTAATGCCCATGTTTTACATAAATTTAGTGGTTTTACTTGCCGAGTGCAGGCATTTCCAGAGGACGGTCTCCAAAGCTGTCGCCGGTACTCACAAGCCAGTGTTTTCAGTTATGTTCAACAGCGACTCCTAACATGTTAAGAAGAGAACAGTATTTGTTCATCCAGAAAGTTCAGGGAGCGCTGGTCTAAGATATCTTTATTGTCTGACTGCAAAGAAGATATTCTGGATAGTTCTAACACTTCAAAAACCAGAAGGGTGTATTAAATCCATAGCTGTGAAATCCTTTTCTAGATGGAAAACTGAGATCTATAATCTGAGACTTGTTTGTTTATTTTTAAGGAAGTGCTGATGGTTTTAACAATATATTGAATACAAATGAGGAGAAGATGTTTTCCGTAAGCCACAGATGGCTTGAAACAATAGCTCTGACAATAGCTCCAAGAGCCATCCAGTGCTTTTGGCTGGTTTAATTCAAAAACCTAAAGATGGTTATTTAAATGACAGTAGCATTCGGTATTTCCATGTTAGCATGCTTTTTGCAGAAAAAAAAATAAATTGTTAAAATACTAGAACCCAAATGGTTCTAATGAACTTCACTGATCTTTAAATTTATCTTACCTCTAGCCTCAACGGCTTGCATGTTCCAGTTACTGATTGTAACCACAAACATCTGTTGTGTATTTAAAACAAGAGTGCAGTCTGAATTAACTACAGCATTAATCAAAACAAGTATGATTTGTATTAATCCTCTTCAGATTTGTTTGAAATGGAAATTCTATTACTGTTGGAAATACAATCATATAAAACCCAACGTTCTTGATATTAGCAGTGAAGTCCACCTGGTTAAGCCACATGTAGAGCATTCATATTTAATGCAGATCTCTCCTTTTCAAAAAGAAGAATCTGAACAACGATTTATTATTACACACCTCGTAAATGGTGTAAGACTCTCACTTCTTGTTGGCATTTTATCTTTGCAATTGTACCATAACTAATTTGTAATGCTCCTCTCCTTTTAAGAATGCGTTTGTGAATTCTGCGTGAGCAGGACTGACTTAGTTGTTTGTATATAATCCTTAACTCCCTGAGACACTATAATAGAGCTAAGAAATATAGTCATTGAGACGTAGATTTCTGCTCATATATTTGAAAATGTTGTATCTTAAATAGTATAACACAGCAGCTAGAGGCCCCAGAAAATATCAGGATGCTATTATGCTAACTGCTGTATAAGCCTGCGGGAAGAAACAGCTCCTGCTTGTAAGCTTTTGCCATCTATATGGGGAAAACAGAGGAAAAAAAGCAGTGAGATGAAGTGACATTCTTCTTGAAGTGACTTGTAGCATGAGATCCTAATTATGTGTACAACACGTATCGTGCGAAACCTCAGGATATATAATCTTTTTTTAGTCACCACAGAAAGACAAACCTGGACTTAGGTCAGGGGAAAGCATCTGCTTATGCATTAGCAGAGCATTTGCCATTGTTTTGTCCCAGAAAAACAAGTAACAAATAAAGGTGGTACATAGAAAATAGATGTGTTGAGGTGACTGAACACAAAACCAGTGTCCTTGTGGATACATACTATAGCGCACGCTGTAATGCCTTGCAGAGCTAACACGCTGCCGTACTGGCACGTTGTCTAAAGCAGCATGCTTTTAACTCAATTAATAGGAATTAAGTGAGTAAGGAACCTCTGTATTTTGTAATCCTGGAAGATGAAAGAGCTAGTTCAGGATTGTGAACGCTGTACCTTATACATATCTTTATGCTAAAATAATCAGTGGTAAAATAATTAAGGTTTCAGTCACTATTGGCAACATTTGTTCTTTTGAAGGGGATTTACGGGGGCTTGTTTTGTTTCTCTTTAGGTTTAAAGCCTGGAACTTTTGTAGCTGCTTTGAGAATGAAAGAATGTAAGATTAACAATCTTGTACAAACTAAGCAAACGCAATTAAGTATCTAACACATCTTGCCTAAGAATTATTCCAGAGCTTAAAGTCAAGCTCCTGTTGTAGAGTAAAAGCCTGCGGTGTTTTGGGGTAGAGCACAAAGCTTGTTGAACACAAGTTCCCTTGGCACAGGCCTTTGATGTCCATGTTTGACTACCAACTAGGACAACAATACTCATTAGCATTTTTAAATTACATTTGAATGGTCATTAATAAAATTATGAGAACTTTTCCTTTTTTCCCCCTGATACGTTAGAAATGGTAGTACCTGCAGGGCAGCTAAGCAATTCAGTATTCTCTTTTCCCAGAACAATTTACGTTCATTATTAGTTTTCTTGGTTTATTTTGATTTCTCTCCTGAAGCCTTGCAATCAGTGGGTTTTTTTGTGGCCCTCCTTAAAGCAAAGTTGGCAAAGTTGTTTGTCTTGAAATCTTACAACACGTTACCTTTGTTCATAAGGTTTAAAGCACTGTACAAACAGAAAAAACATAAGGGTTTTTTGTGCAAGTACCTGGGGTTTTGGTTGAGCTGTTCGGCTGCGCTCTTGGAAGCTGCCAGCAGTGGTGAGGTGGTACGGGTCTCACCTTCTAACTTTATTTCAGTTACATCTTGTACCTAAAACCAGACTGCAGAAAGGGTAAGATTTGACTGACTGCACTTGTTTGGATTGTACTTAAATCACGTAGCAGATATACAGCAGCTAAAGAGAGGTTTTTTTAGAGGACTCAACCTGTTTCTAAAATGACTTTTCTTAAATAGCTCCCCCCAGTATATTCTTACAGACATTATCTAATGTTTGGGTTTTGTTTTAATCAGGCACTGCTTCATGGGAAATAAATGGGGTTTTATTTCCCATCATTTTAACTAAAAAAATTAGCTTTGCACACTGAAGTCACTGTAAAACGTACTCCACTACAGCTGGGCTATAGAAAATCGAAAAAACTGATCAAGTCTTTGATGAAAGATGAATAGTTTCTATGTAAGTCTGAGGTCTATAAAGCAACTCGATTAATACTGTATCTGTGAACAAATGACAAGCTCTATTTTGTAATTTCAGTCTTTTTAGATTCTTGATTATGACATTTCTTGTTCTCTTGGAAAGGAAGAAAGTAAATAATTGAGTTTGCGAGTGATGAGCTTCCCAAAGACAAGGCATTGAGAAGTTCTGTAAGCTCCTGTAGTGGTTAATGCCTGCTGGGCTGCTTGCCAAGACGGTCAAAATACTTTACCTTAAAGTCAGAATCTCCTTGTGTTGTCATTTGCCCGCTGCAATCAGTTGGCTAGCCATAACCTGGCACGTGGAACTAAAACCAAACCTGTGATGCTGCTGCACGTGAGCATTATTCATGGGATCTCTTGCTGTAAAACATGGCGATGATAAAACATGAAGTCAGCTGGATACACTGTTTCTAAAGCTCGTTAGTTACTTTTCCCTTGCTGAGCCTCTCAGTGAAATGAAGTGTGTAAGAATTCAGTATTCATGTGAGGTGCAGCATCCCTAGAATCACAGAATCGTGGAATGGTTTAGGTTGGAAGGGATCTTAAAGATCACGTAGTTCCAACACCCTGCCATGGGCAAGGACAGCTCCTACTAGACTGCATTGCTCAGAGCCTCATCCAGCCTGGCCCTCAACACTCTTAAATGCTGCGCTGTACGAGAATAATACAAATAATACAAATACAAAGAATAATACAACAAAAATAATTGTCTTGGGAAGGAAGCACAATCACTGGAAAAGTTTTTTTCAAGCAAAACCCAAAGCAATTGGTTTTGTGGGTTTTTTTTTATTCTTTTTCCCAATAGCTGATATTCAATAAACATTCACTGAGAAGTAAAAATCAAGGAACACCAAAGAGAAAGTAGAGGTTTTCCTCAAGACACGCAACGTTCTCTGGAACTGAATGAAAAGACAGGTTTTTTATTAATAAACCGCAAAATAAAAAGAACAACATAACAAGATGTCTGAATAATTTCTGTAGGGCTAGGAGTGTAAATCAGCTATGTATAATGATGTAAAATGGCAGCAGCTTGAATATTTAAATGTGTATCAGCATTTGAGTTTTTCACTATAGTGTAATACAGACTTGGTCAATACATTCAATATGATGACAACTTTGTGGGGAAAAAAAGAAGTACAGTTTTTGTTACTTAATGTGTTTCGGAAAAATAGGCAGTCTCCTGGAATTTGATTCTTGCCTCACATTTTTCTATGTAGTTATTATATCAATTATAGCTAATAGCGTTTTTTTCCAAACCAAAACTAAATGTTTTAAAATGTTTTAGCCACAGGAAAAGTGCTTTATCAGTTTGATTTGCTCTTACACCAGTAGGATACTCAGCTGCAACTTTTCTCCTACCAGTGAGCACAATATCAGTGTTTTAAAATCACCACTACTCTGCAAACACACCAAATCGTATCAGAGAAAGCAGTTTTGCTGACACAACCATCTACTATATAGTCTTTCTCAACACAGAAGTTACTCCTGTCATGAATCGTGCTTCTCTGTGCTGAAGGACGTTGCTGAAGCACGTTGTGTGTGTGTTTACGTGTATACTTTATGTATCTCTTAGGCTGCAGTATACGTTTACAGCCCAGATCACTTTTAATTATTGATGACATTTTTTTCACCTCGTATCAGTTCCAAGGGACAACCCATTTTCTGTAAGCATTTTGAATTATTTTGCTGCAGTGGCTACAAAAAGAAAATTAATTCTTGAGAGTTCATCTGACTGTGAATGGATAGACATACCCACAGAACTCTTTCAATCCATCCTCCCTAAGGATCCTCTGGGAGCAAGGTCTTTGTAGACGTGGACCCAACTGAATAAAGCAGTATCAAAACGATACCTCTCTGTATTTCTGCCATATGGTATTAGTAAAAGGCAGGAAGAAAGTGTAAGATTAGAGCCACCTTGGAAACAACCAGTGGAGTGACAATTTGCCATGCGATGACAGTTGTCTTTCAGCTGAGGCATATGGTATCCAGCAGGGATTTGTACTGATCATTGCTGGCTCCAGCAGTTTCTTGTCCTTATCACCTCTTTACCTTAGCTTCCTCCACACTTGCCTCTCTTACCACCTGCTGTCTCATTCGGTTCATTTCTCTTCAGTCCTCTCTCTAACTTAGCCACCACTCCCCCACCCCTTCCCAAACGCAAATACCCGGGAAGCCTGTTTGGCCGTGGCTGTCTCCTGTGGCTTACAGCCTTTCCCTCCTTGCCCATCTATAATCCCTCTGGCTGAGTGAGGCCTTGTTCTGCTGCCTCAGCACAACATTTAGCACAAATAGGCCTTATTTTGGCAGTCCAAAGTCCTGCTCTCAGAGCTGTGCCCAAGGAGCTGTGGCTAGAGCCCTGGTTTCTCTTCCCCTCACAATGTAAGCCTGAGGACAGCATGGGCTCCTGTTTGGGGAGCTGAGGAAACCGTGACTCCTCTCGCTTCCTCCCCAGACGGCTCGTCGCGCAGCCAGGACCTGCTGCCAGACAGCACAGCCCTCCCTGACTGCCTCCACGCCACCTCCACACCACCGTAGTAACGCAGGGCCTTGGGTTATACCACACTTTCGCTGCCTGGGCGAGGTGACCCCACCTCCCGCCACACTGTACCTCACTACCACCAGCCGCCGCACTAACACCAACGTGTGCGCTCGTTTAGCCAGCAGGGCGAGGGCAAGGCTCCCGGCTGGCGTCACACCTCAGCCTGGAATCACATCCATGAGGCGTCCGAGAGCCATTCCCGCCTCCGGCCCGGCCTGAGGCGCTGTGAGGCAGCGCCCTCGGGGCAGCGCCCGCCGCCCCAACTGCGCATGCGCCATCCCCCCTCCCCGCGCGCTGCCG
>VZSF01007211.1:34325-99505 GCA_013398295.1 Chionis minor
TTTTTTTTTTTTTTTTATTTTAAGAAAGTTGCATGGATAAGTTCTTATCCTACTTTTTATAGCGACTGTAGGATGCTGTGTGAATGTAACTCCGGGATAAAGGTTTCTATCAGACTTGTGACTTTGGGTTCTCCGCTGCAGACACCTCCAGGATACCCCCCTTATTCCCAGCTTCCCCCCTACCCCCTTCTCCTAAATAATGCCCCCAATAATGGGAGATCGACCCTAGAAACTAGAAAGCACCTGAAAGTTCCTTGAACAGAGAATCTGGTATTTCTAGTGAGCATCTTGAAAAATTCGGTGCTAATATTTTCTGTAGCTTTTCCTGAGTGTCCGTGCACGTTTAGAGACATTTTACAACGCTGCTATACTTCTCTTGTAGGTTTTCTTTGGTTGTCTGAAATTTTCTTGACGTATAAACTTAAATCCTAAATACTTTTTGTGTAGTTTTGTAGCCACCCAGGCCGTGCAGCAAAACAAGCTCTACACGAGAGGGTACAGCATACAGATTGCTGTCCTTTGTGGGAAATACAAGTGGGGCCTTAACGCCTATAAACAAGCAGGAGCTCTTGAAATATATTCAGGCAATAAATAGCAATTAGAATCCAGGTTACTTTCCGTTCTTTGGTGCTGAACAATGTCTCGTACACCGAGAGCGTCCTTCCTTGCCTGAGAGTCATTGAACTTGCACTTTACTTTTACGTTTGAAAATCTGTTGTCTAGAAGAACTCGCTGAAATAAGCGTGCAAGCCGTGGGAGTTTGTAAAACCTGCCGGTTTAAAGCTTAAATAAAGGTGCTATTAGGGGAAGCACCATGTTGAATACCTTAGTGGACATTAAGAAATGTGAATGCAAATGAACCGAGATTTTAAAGTGCAAAATCACTGAATGAATTTCTTCATTGTGATTTTAGAGCAGATGTAACTTTTAATTTTTGTTTTTTTTTTTGGACCAAGCCTGTGGAAAAGGTATCTATATAATGTAATCTATATATAATCTATGTTTTGTAGTGCACATGTTCCATTTTGGTGGAGCTAGTGCATAATCTCCTGGTCAGTGAGTCTGTAGCACATCACTTTCTGTGATCCAGGCTATACAACTTTCTCTGACAAAGCTGACCAGCAAGATGCTGACAACAATATAGTTAATCATTATTTTATAAGTCTTATTCATTTGTTAGTTTTTTTTTTTTAAAATGGAGAACAAATATTGAGTTGTTTTTAAGTTGTATTATTTTTCTTGTTCCAATGAAATGTAGCTTGATACTTGGCAAACTGGATTAGTTGCTTTTAGGTGATTTAACTCAAGAGATGAGAACAGAATTTTGGGTGTTTACATTCAGAATTCTGGGCGTGTGGTATAGTTGCGTAACTTCGTTCATCATTTTCAGAAAGTGGGTATTTTTAAATGGACCGGGTAAGAAGTGCATTTTGGCACAAAGAAAAGTGATCCCAGGGTGGTGTTTTCACACATTTCTGAGAAAGCAAACATCATTTAGGGAGAGGTCTACGGATGAAATGCTTTGGAAATATTTCTCATGCTCAGTTTTTTTTCTGCAATCTTCAAAAATGCATAAAAATGCCTAGTGATACAGAAAACACAAATGCAAAGAACGCAGGATAAGAAAGAAAACTTTTAGATATCCTTGTAAAATGCTTTGAGAGTAATTTAATCTGATGGTGAAAAGAATGTGAATTTCCTTTTTGGCGTAGCCTGATGCTTTTTGGTCTGTTTGCATTTTGAATGATTTTTCAAGTGTTCAATTATTTATAATTGAGTGAGTATTCCAAAACATAGTATTTGCTAATTCAATTTTGTTGTTGTTGTTATAACATCGACATCCATGCCTCATCAAGTAAGTATTGGCATTATTTTTAATTTCACTGTGGGCCTTAAAAAAAGATAACCTAATTATGCAAAAGTACTTCAGGAAGTTAGATTATGTCAGGCTCTAGTATCGCTGTAGTGACATGCCTTCTCGTGTCTGGTAGTGCACTGGAAGGCATAAAGCCGTGAGAAGATTCTTTATAAACTTGTTTCTTGGAAAGTTACTATTCTTATAAATTAAAGATGATGAGAGCCACTTAATAAATTTTTATGTGTCCTATAAATTATTTGCATTTTCTAAAATATGGATTTGCTTGTTCAATTAAAGGATAGCTGTTTTTGTAGCAGTAATTCTTATTCCTGTCAGTCAGTAGAACCTATGCATGTGTTCAAGGAAATCCCTCATCTGCCTTTTAAGAACTAGTGTCATTGCTGGCAATAGAGTGATAATATAATTTGAGTAGAAAATGAAATGGGGAGACTCAAATGGGTGTGTGTGTCAAATTATTTATACCAAAGCAGAACTTGCATTTTAAATTATTTTGTTAATATATTTCTAACCCATCACTGTGTGATTTATGTTGAGCTATTGAATGTGACCTGAAAACAAGAAATTGTCATTATAGTAATTCCTACTTGTCTTTTGTAGGTCTTTTTCCTGCTCCCAGATAATTTTTTTTTTAAAGTTTAAAAAATTATTAAAAAAAAAGAAATTGAAAATCTGTGTATCTTTCCTTCAGGAACCATTCCTTTCTACTCAGAAGGGATTACAGAATGGTCTTGTTTTGTTTTTTCTTTAGAAGAATACAGTATAGTAATTCTTTTGTGTTTAACACTTAAGGACTCTCTATTGCCACTGCAAAAGGGTGTGACTAGTTTATCCAGATTGGCACATTTTTTTGTGCAAATCAGCAAGATCTGAAATCTATGCATTCTTCTTATGAGTCTGCGTCACCAGCTAGTAAACTGCTTTCCAGTTGTAAAAGAAAGGAAATGAAGCTGTTGGTAAAGCAAAGGCCGTGGCTACAGGACAGACACCTTTTGATGCAGAAGTTTTGTAGTAAACACTGGCGAGTTCAAACTCAGTCTGTGAAAATCTGTTGAAACAGAAGAGTGAGAATGTGCAAAGACGGTCTTTTAGCAGTAGTAAATGCCGGCAGGGACGTAATGGCATTCCGCTGCTTTCGATGAGAAAACTAGTGAGTGATATTGGTATTATGAGAGTCTGACAGCAGCGAGGAGCAGGCAGGTTTGCCTATGCAAATTTCGACAAACAGTCGTGCGTTTTCCTGCGGATCGCCATTGTAGCACAGCCCAGATGTATCGCAGCTCTGCTATTCTTACGGCTGGGGTATTTTTGCAACAGAAATATGAAACTATATGGTGGCTTTTCTTATTTAGATGAGGCTAATGCAGACAAAGGCGGAGGAGGATGCTTTTATCGCAGTTGTGGCCAATTCTGACAGCAAGGCTCAAATCTCCAAAGTAAAAAGCTCTAAGCACGTCTGTTTGAAGGGGGCAGTATTTTATTTCGTGAGAGGTGTAGGAACAAACGAACGCAAACTACTGAATACTGGGCCGAGAAGCACATACACTCATAAACCGTCATCACTTTTGAACTTGCCACGTCTGCCTGATTAGGGGATTGGGAGCTCAGGGTTGTATTTTAAAATACGTTGCTGGTAACACACATGAAATTTGTGATTTCATATTGAGTTTAATTCTAAGTTACTTTTCTTAGATGAGAATAGCAGCTCTCACCCGCTTACTAAAAACTAGTATGGGACTGCTAAATTAACCCTGGGTCTCCAAAAGGTTTCCATTGCAGCAGGTTAGTCACAGATCCTGCTAAAATTTTGTTCCTGATTCTGTTTGATTTGAAGCCACAGTGTATCTGTGTGATAGCGAAAGCAGTGACGTTTTATCTTCTCATCTCTACCCTCCGTGAAGGGTACTTACTCATCTGCCCTGCTACTTGGTGAGCTTTTACACTCAAAAGCTGTTCTGGGTGCTCTGCCGGACACGTGGGGCTTTCCTTTGCTTCTCTTTTTGAAGTTCAGCAGCGTGAATTTTATTCCATGCACTGGTAGTGTGTTTTTTTAGAAATTCTTTTGCCGTAATAAATAACTGTAAGACTGGGATGAACGAGGTGTGGTAACTTTTTCTCCTAATGATTGGTGTGCTTGCTGTATTTGCCACTTAATTCTTCTTTTCCCCCTAAGTTTTATATTGGTATCCAAAGTTTTATATTAATGTTCAAACTTTTTTGCCTAAAAGAACTAATTCTGCTTGCTGATACAGTTTCATAAAAGGTTGATAAAATCCTGCCTCTGCATGTTTGTTTGGATATAGTGAAGTAGTGTATGGAAAAGGGCAAAGAGGGACAGATCGGTTTCAAGTAAGCAATATTATATTTATAAAACTGTAAGTTGAATTGCCTTTTGTTGATGTCAACATGCTTATTGCACCTTTTCTTTCTGTAGCATTGAGAGGATTGAAGTGGCATTCTAAGGTCATTAAAATCATGACAAGCTCAGTTGGACAGAAAAAAGTCTCTTCAAGACAAAGGAAGTGTGGGTTTTGTAGATCTAATAAAGATAATGAATGTGGACAATTATTGATGTCAGAAAACCAGAAGGTGGCAGCACATCACAAATGTATGGTAAGTAGCCCGTAGGAAAAAGGAAATGAATGTACTGGGCTGGTAAAAAGACTACTAACAAATGAAAAATTCAGCCAGCTGCGGTGTTGGCACAAATGTTGAATCGCTCTAATTTGAAATTTTTGTGGGTTTCAAATATGTAGATGTTCTGTATCACTTATACACTTAAAACCTAAAAAATAAGTTTTGTTTTTATAATTTTAGCTGTTCTCATCTGCACTGGTATCTTCACACACTGATAATGAGAGTCTTGGTGGTTTCTCTATTGAAGATATTCAGAAAGAAATAAAGAGAGGCACTAAACTGGTAAGTCTCTATTTTTGGCTCTTGAAAATGAAAGGCAGTATTTTCTTGCCTTCTATAAAGATTACCATGAAGTTGTTCAATGTATTATATATATGGCTGTGTGTTTTTTTTAAAGTGCTACCTTGTGTGAGCTCTGAGGAAATGGATAGTTTATAGAAGAAGATGTTGAAATAAAATTGCTCTCAGATTTACAAAAAGAAAACCTCAGTAGATAAGATTATAGTTACAGAATCACAGCATCATTATGCTGAAATGAAATTTAAATGTCAGTTAAGCAACCCTTGAAGTGTCTTGAGGAAAGGATAAAAAGTTGTTTATTTCAGTCAAGTTATGCTCTCATGTAAGCCTGTTGTTTTAAGAATTGTAGTTTAATCATGCAATTATTAAAAAAAATAAATCCAGAATTATTATTTTTACAGTCCCTTTTTTTCTTATTGGCCAATGTAGATGGCTGTAGCAGATATTTATATTTCTAATTTTCTTAGAAAAACTGATGTAGAGAATATGCCTGTTTTTCTTTTTGATGGGCTGCATATAAAGAATAGCATTGCCTAAATTTATGTATCTAATCCAGTAATTTCTATCTAATATTTTCTGTTAGATTTCAGAATGAAACCCACATTCTAGGGACCTGGCGAGGGTATTATTTTTACCAGTATTTGTTTTTCACTGCCCAAATCTGGTTTTAACTACCACAGGTACTTTTATTGCTTCCTTTTATATTGATTTAATAGATGATTCTGTGAATATAAGCATCTTATGAGGTACATGAGTACAATAGTGATTATAACTCTACCAAATTAATTAGAATTGAGCAGTGATTACTTTTTTTTATTCCCAAGAAGCTAATTCATGATTTCTGGGGTTTTTTGTAGAACTACTTGTTTTCCATTTGACAGATGACTGAGACATTTTCAAAATATTTTTAAAGAAACGATCAATTCACTCCTCACATTAAAAGTTTTCAGCTCAGTTATTTAAAGCACTCTTCGGTATTTACCAGTTCTTGGGCTACTAAGAGCAGTCTGAAGTATTATTGTAGAACTACGACTGTATAATAATAGTCCAATATTTCATCTATGGTTTCATTTGAATCTTTTCCAATGCAGGGAACTTTATTTTCACTAATTAGCTGAAGCATAAAGAAATAACTATTCACAGCCGTTCATGTTGTGTTTAGGAGTTTCCAAAGAACATAGCAGTAAAAGGAATTACTACAGATCGCAAAGAAACTTTTTGGTCCTTGGCTCTCATAAATGTTTTTGGAAGGTTATTTCTCTTTATGTCAATGGCAGTTTTTGTTTTTCTGCTTCTGACTCTCTTTATGTTCCTTCACTGATGCAACAGCTGAATATATTCTTGGAGCTCACTAGCTTTAGGTATTGGGCACTTTGTTCAACTTATTGCAGAAAACCTGGACCTGCTTAACTTTGGAGATTCATAATCCTGAGATATTTCCTATTGGGAGAGAACTTACGAAGAAAATTTTAGATCTTAACTTAGGTGCCTTATCTCTGACTGTAGCTGTCAGAGAACTACAGCTCTGAATCACTCTGGAGGAATCTCTCTTTCTGCCTTGACTTGTACAGGAAGCTTAAAGCTCAATGTTTGGTGAGCCCACATAGCCCCTTGTAAGGTCTGCTTTCTGTTCTAGCCTGTCCTTTTATGTGGGAACACATTGAGCAAAAATATCTCTGCGTGGTGCGCTGGGCTAAGTCATTATATCGATACCTTGGACTAAATTTGTCTGCTGATAGATTTATTTTTTATTACGTAGCTGCCCTCCTTCAGGAGGTGCTGCTGCCAACCAGGTGTGCACTGAAAACTGAGGCTTGTTCGTTACTGAAGTGATAACGACTGATGTGTAGAGCCTTTCTGATGTATAGTTCTGTGTGAGAAAAATTTGCAGGTTCAAAACTTAATAGGCCAGTCATAAAAACTTATAAAGTCTAAATATTTGGGTGTGCAGGGCACTGATATCGTTATTATTTCTGTTAGCTGGGCACTGGAGGATTTTTTTTTAAAGAACTTACCTGTTTTGCTGCTTGTCAAACTTCACGTATACCTGATATAACTTGGGAATTAATTAATCTGTGACAGTGACCGTTTAGACAGCAGGACTTGTACCAATGGAATAAATATTTTATTACTGTCAGGAAACATAGACCAATAAATCAATATACAAATTCCTGTGGTCTGTTTTGTTCGTAAAGATACGTCATGGTGTGCATAAAAAGAAAGTTTTCTTTTAGTCATTTCTGGCTTTCAGAATACTGAAGTACTGACTAAAATTGATTGGATGGATATAATTTCAATCTAGGCTTTTATAAAGAGCTTTGATCAGCCATTATTATATATTAAACCATAATGGTTTATGGTATTTATGGCATAATTTGTGAGATAAAACACTCATACAAATTAGCTCACAACTAGGGAACGGTATATAACTATACCATTTCAGAGCTTGCAGAGGAGTAAATGGAGATGGTCCAAGGCTTTGACATTTTTACTGTTCAGTTAACTTTGTTAAAATTGAAAAACAGGATAGTGATACATAACTAACACTAAGCTAATGCAGTGAACAGAAGTGTATTCCATGAAGATGTATGTAGGGAGTATCCTGCATTGCACACATACACTTATGGATTTGGAATTAATTGTAACATTTTGGGGGCATGAGCAACATGCAGCATACAAACAGAAAGCTCCAGTTGTCTTGGGAGGGGAGTTTAATGGGAAATTTTGAGATTTTTGGGGCAATATTATGTCAGTAAAAATAATACAGAGAAAAATACAGTGATGCTATCAATTCCTTCCTCTCCTAACTCAGTATAAGGAGGGCAGTGATCACTTTAGAAGCGTGATAGGTGGTGTATCCTCAGCAGTGATGAGTCTAATATGAGAAGAATTAATTATTGGGAAAGAAGACTAAAGCATCAGGCTCCCATTTAACCCTTGCTGTAATATAAGCATAAGGAGCAACATTTAGTCTAATTGAAATAAATGCATTGTATTCAACAAATGTTTCCCTAAATTCAGTGTTTTGGGAAATCTCTTAAGGAAATAACTGTATAGAAAAAAGAGGCAAAGTCAGCTGGGGGGCTAAGGTAAATTTGCAGGCCACTGGTATTTCTGACTGCAAGATTCATTGCCAAATGGGTGTCTTTTTTTTATTTTCTCCTACCTTTGTAATGTAATTAAACAAGTACATTTTATGATTTTAACTTGTCTGAAATGGTTGGTACAAAGAGGCTCTCCTCAGGAGTGGAATATTTAGGTGAATAGCTGCGTCACTTTAATCAAACACATTTCACAGAAGTAAATTACTTGTTTTCTTCACTGAATTGATAATCATTGTATGATGGTTATTATTGTAGTTGCATAATTGCAAAAAATTTCTCCTTGCTTTGAAAATAAATTATGAAAAACACCTGAGAGCAGGAAGAGTAATGCCAAGTGTATGACTCCATTTATTTTATCGCCAGGAGTGGTAGCTCTAATATTTTTGAACTCAGAATTACTGAACCAACAGTAACAAGAATTGTGCTTTCTTTTTCTTTACAGATGTGCTCTTTATGCCATTGTCCCGGAGCGACCATTGGCTGTGATGTGAAGACATGTCACAAGACATATCACTACTACTGTGCTTTGCATGATAAAGCTCAGATAAGAGAGAAACCCTCGCAAGGCATTTACATGTAACTATTACTTATTTGCTGTGTTTATTTTTGTGTTTATATTTCACATTATTTTTTATTAAACAAAAACAACAACAACAAAGCAAAACAAAAAAAGACCCACTTTGAAATATAAACAAGACTGTTGCAAAAAAAAAATCTAATGATGATTGTGGCGTTCAAAATAGTGATGCGCTAGAAAAGCATATTTTTCACTGCAAGATTTGTATATCAGTGAGTCTTACAAGTGGGAGAAAAATGTACTGGCATTTAAATTTAAAAGATGAGTAAATAATCTGTGAATCGTGACTGACTTGACAGTTTTCAACTACTTTGTTTATAGGATTTTATGTCGAAAACACAAGAAAACTACGCATAACTCTGAAGGTAAAATTATTCAATATAAATTTTTCCCATTGTAGAAAGATACTTGGTTAAATTTAATTTTTCTGGCAAATATAAGTGTTTTCAGTAAAAATCAGAATTTCTTTTTTCTTTTAAGAAACAATGAGTTTGGAAGCCCATCTGATTTCTGTATTTTCTCTGAAAATTATTGGTTGAGGTGGAGAAAAACCCAAACTATAAATTTTAGGATGTTCAAAAGATTCAGTATTCTGTCAAAATAAAGTTTGGGTAAAAGTAATGCATTCCCTTCTGGGAAGAAGCTGGATTATATTTGTAGTTAAAGATTCACAATGTTTACATCTAAAATATTACGTCAGGGAAGAGCTGGTTTTTGCTATTGCTAATGTTCCTAAGTAGTCACTATTCTTTAAAAAATATTAAATGGAGTTTACCTCTTCAAATAAGAAGGACCCAATAACAGATGAAAAGGTTTGTGAGTAGATCTCTTATAGATATATTTCTCGGTCATTTTGATTAAAGAAACAAACCCGTATGGATACATTCATGAGAGCTGTGCGTCTTTGCAGAGATAGTGAAATGTGTGAGCAGTGATATGCCACAAACGTAACTAAATTATGTGGTCTGTTAAAATTCCAAACTGTTGTGTATTTATGCAGGTATTTTTCCTTTTTTCTACTGTGTCTGAATTTGGGTAAGCGAACAGTTGTTAGTTTACTTTTCGCATTGCTTTCAACTGAAATGTTGTTGGATTTAACTAATGAGGAGTATGTGACTTTATTTAGTGAAGATCAAGTTTGTAAATTGCTTTCAGTCTCTTTCTGCCAAATGGGTTTTTAAGGTAATATACTACTTTTTATGCTACAGGTAGTAGATCTATTGATGGTAAGGTTTGGATGTTACTTCAATGTTCAGAAAGATAATGAAGGCAGTAGAAAATCCCAAATGAAAATGGATTTTTTTCATTTTTTGATTTTTTTATTTTAGTTTATATAAATTATTGTCACGTGCTTTGTGTAAAACACGCTTGGGTTTTTGCTGTTACTAGGTTTAAACAAGAAAAGCAGTATACATGTTATATTAATTCTCCAAAGAGACAGGGCCATGTTTTCGTGTAGTTTGGCACTTTGTTTCTTTGTTTTGGGGTTTGTTTTGCTTGTTACCAGAAACAGAATGTGAAAGACTTTTGAGTCCCGAGAGAGATTAATCTCTTTAACTGGTATTTAAAGATAATCTTTTCTACTTATTTACAAATGGCTCAGTGTTTGACACCTATTGGAAAATGCCTCCAGTTCTGCATGGAGCCCAATGCCAATGGGCGACTTTTTCTGCTTTGAATTTCTTTGCAGGATCCGAACTTGTGCTTTTCTTTAAGAGTTTTCAGAAACCGTTATCTCCCATTCTATGGTCTTGTTCTCTAACAGCAAAGGCTTTTAAATTTTATATGGATATATTTGTCTGAGAAGACATGGGAAAAATTACTAGAGGCATAGTGGGTTTTTTCTTAAATGTTGATGATGGCAGTTTTTTAAAACATTAAACTAGACGCATCCAAAGGGACTCTTAAATTGGGGTAGGAGAAGGAGGAATAAACAACATCACTCAGAAAAACTGAGGCTAAAGAACCCAGTAGTATCTTACCTAGAATTTAACTGCACACATTTTTTTTTCTTTGAAATATTTAGTTCTGTTTTACACTTGTAAAAATACGTGTAGCTATACTTGACATTTTTGTGTTCATTTTTTTTGTTTAATATTTGACTGAAATTTTACCGGTGCTCTTTCCCAAAGAATATGTTCTCTTTTTAGTCCATACAGTTCAGGGAATACCCGTAGAATATTATTACTTACAGTTATGGATTTGATAATGCCAAAAGCTGGGGCTCTTTTGTGATAGGCCTTCTTTAAATCAAAGAAAGTAAAAATACATATTGCATCTGTCCTATGGAAATGACTTAGAGCATTATATAGCAATGGCATTTTGCTGCATTGAAAACTAATTACCTTTAGAAGACGGGAATATACAGGGTGGGTTTCAGAGTTTAAGAAGGGACTTTGAAGTGCTTATTTCTTAATGTTTAAATGCTGGAGTTTGCTCAGTGAAATGGTAGCTGGAAGATGCTGGATGGTGAGATTAAGCTTTATATATATATTTCATTGGTTTATTTCTTGAGGAAAATGTGAATATCAAAGAGGAATTTAAAAGGACTGGTGGTGTGTGAAACCAGAAAGGGCTTGCAGAGAAGAGTGGATAGACGAGCTAGGGATACTAGAGGCTGACATAGTGGTGCTGCCCCCCCTCCTCTTGTTTTTGTTTCATTTTCGTGAATCCTTGCTCTCAGCAGTGTTTTCATAACAGAATAGTTAAAGCTCATCTGTGGTTATGTCATTCAGTGTAGGTGCCCAGAGACACTGGAATTACTGGTCTTTTTTAATGGAAACTCGCTGCTTCTGCTCTGGGATGCTGGTTTGGCTTTTGGCTTTTTTTTCTTGGTCAGCGTAGAACATCTGGGCGTTTTATCTTTTGTTCTCTGTATCCAGATTTAATTGTTGTAGTCCAAATATTTTTATTATGGCACTTCTATTAGTGGATGTTGGAAGAGTTTTTAGGAGTGTTTGGTTTGGTTCAGTCGTGAACAGTTTATTTTCCGTAGGCAGTACTGCTGCACAACAGTGAAGTTTTTCCTTCCCTTCCCTTCCCTAAAAGAGAGGTGCTTTTGGGGGCATATTTGTTGAAGTCTGAGGTCTGGCTAATGTAAATTGTGTTAGAAATTCTAGTTTAAAAAGAATATCTGTTAACCATCTAATAACAGAGACAATTTCTTGAGGCTGCATGGAAACGTGGTTTAAAGACCTGTGTTGGAATTAAAGTTACCCAGTTAAAACCTAATAAAAAGGACCTCATAGATGTTATTTATTGCTGTCATGAAGTTCAAGTGGTGCAAGAATTCATCAGACTACGTATCTCTTTACTCATCAAGACAAAATTAATGAGCATTGGGAGTTCATTTTCCTTTAATTGACAGGAGTTGCTGAAGTATTTTCTGTTTTCTTTGAATATAAAAATATGAAACATGGCAGCAAAGTCTTGTGCTCTTAAATTCAGTATCTGTGCCAGCAGATTGTTGGGTTTGTCTAATTTATCTGCATGGCCTAGCCTTCAGGTGACACAGAATAGGAAATTTGTATTTCTACTCTGTTTCCTTTGTGTATATATATTTCAGAGTGATTCTCCTGTGCTGGGTTGCCACTAACTGGAAAAGGACAGTAAAAGTGAGATACTCACACGCTTTGGACTAGGCTGCGGCTGCGCGGTCAACAGATTTGAAGACTGCTCAGGGGAGCAAACTGAGTTATTCAAAGCTTCATGTCTGGATTTTTGTCTTGCTGGTCGCAAATCTAACAAAATAATCTGACCTGAACTTCAAGTAATAGTTTAATTGATGATTTAGGCAAGCCGTCCTAAGTTTTCAGTACCTAATAGGTTACAGGAATCGGTGCCAGTGCTTTCGAGCTATCCCAGCTAACTGCTAGCTGAATTACTGTTCAGTTTGATACAATTGCATTTATTCTTTTTGAAGAATAGAGTATTGTTGAACTAAGATTTTGGAACTGTTGATTGGAATTTATTCCAATGTACTGGAAATAATTGTTGAAAAATTTAAAATCTGGAATCTTTCAGTTCCCTGCTAGTGGGGCTGTGATGAATTTAAAACGAATTCAGCTGATCAGGAATAGTTTAATATAAACTAAGATAAGAATGTAATTTCATTTTTCTGCTACATAGTAAAACAAAGAATAATGAAGACAGCCATGTGATTATCTGTTGTTAATGTTTAAAACAGATGCTTGGGAACTGTGGGGTCAGAACATAAAGTGTCCATAATTCCTATTGTAGCTGTACTCAAAGCCTTGGAGAATTCTGTTTCCACAGTGGAAATAAGGACATTCCCTGTCTCAGCATCCTTTTCATGTTAGTCTACAGATCAAACATGAAATCTGTGCTTCTCATGCTGCTCAGTAAGTTGAGTCAGGGTAATATTTCTCTGGGAGACCTATTTAGAGATGCTGCAATCGATAGCAAACCGAGTACTTCTTCAAAGCACTGTCTAAGCCAGAGGCTGGCAGGAAAAACATCCGGAACTTTTCTGGCATTCTACTTAGGTAACACCTTTATTGATCTGTGGGTTCTTTAATCATTATTTGTTCATAGTTGCGTTTTCCATAAACCTGCGTGCGTTAATGCAGTCAGGTATAAAAGCGTCTGTGACGTTGCAGGTGGGTGTTGCTGCAGTTCTGCTGGTGGATGGTAACAAATTCTTCCTGGGCTCTGCCAACTCGGTTGCCATGTTGTCTGGCTGACGGAGAATGCTGCTCGGCATGTGGCATTAAACGTATCCGTAGTGTCCCGACAAAAGCAGTTGGTCCGGGCAGCAAGTTCGCCGTCTCCCCTGTGCTCCACTGGAGACCAGGGAGGTGTTTTTGCAGAAGCATCACAATGGTGCTTTCTTACGGAAAAGGAAGAAATATAAAAGAATGGTTTGTCCTGTCTGAGGAGGTGTCCTGTGCTGTTCACATTCTAATTCTCCTTCCTATCTAGGTAAGACATTATACAAAGAGAAACTTGGTCAGCTAACTCATACTTAACAGGTTTATCGTACCAGTTGTCGTAAGCTTTCTCCTCATGCAGATAAGCTAAGCGTATTGTCTGTCTTCAGTCTTTGCCAGCGGTTGTTTGCTTGGAAAAGCATTTAGATTGGATGATAACGAAGGACTATTTTATTTGTTTTCGATATTAAATATATTTAATTGAAGAAATAATCTCAAGTACTTCATAACATAGGTACTACTCAGTCAAAAATAGCTTTTGGACAAGAGTCATCAGTTCCTTGAGGTATCTGGTACTTTTGGAAAACATTAGTGTCAGAATCTAGGAGGTAATTTAATTTTTTTTTTTCGTCTCCACTCTTACTTTCTCCACTTTAGATGTTTCATGTAACTTAGTCATTTTCCATTTAAAAATATCCCAAACAAACCAACCAAACAAAAAAAATCCTCACAGACCCCCTAAAAATTATATTCAGCAGTTATATTCAGCATTTTGATTGTTAATTTCACATCATTTGCTGATGAAAGCTACTGTTATTTCATGATCTATTTACCTGATTCTGTATTTGCTTGCAAGGGCTTTTATGCAAATCTCTGGTTCTTATTAATGCTTAAATATGCATTCATATTTTTATTATTAGCTACTGGGACAATAAGGTTTTCCAGGTTTTTTGACGTTTCTTTTCCATTCAAGGTAATTATGTTGCCACATATGGTTCATTGGGTCTCAGCCATATTTTAAGGACATCTTACCTTCACATGCTAAAGTACTTTTTTTCTTTCTCTGTTATATTTCATTTCTCTTCTAAAAATGAGTAAGGTTGATTTTGTTCTTTGTAATTTTTAGAGTTTCTCTTTTATCCCAACTGTGCTGTAAAACGTTAAATGTATACGTGTGATTTCACATTTACAGAACAGCATGTCTAAGCCACTTCCCCATTCTACATTTTTGGATTCTTTTTCTGTACAGTCCTACTTGCAAATATATTTTGCCAGTCAGTTATTATCTTCCTCACAGAGACTTAGCCCCCTTTGCTTCTGGCTCACTCGGTCCATTGTTTAATAGAGAGCAGTATTAGCCTTTATCGTACACATCCGCTTTTTAGTTGTTCTTTCACAACCTTCAAACAAATCACTTAATTCTTTTCTTACTGTGCTTTAACAGCTTTTAGAAAAGGGCGATTCCACGTATATTTCAAGCTGTTGCGATACAGAGTTAGACGAGTGATACCTTAATCTCTTCTCTGCCAAGCCTTATTTTAAACAGCAAAACAGCCTGCTCCTTTTCCCTGCTAGTCATGATCTAAGGAGAATTTTTAGATTTCTCTCTGAAGCTGAGTCTCCCTGTTAACAGTTTATGTAATACAGCATTTTGCTAGTCTTCTTTTTGTGGTACTTTGTACTGCTCGTGGATTTCTAAAATGCAAATTTTGGGCTTGTTGCTGCTCATCTTTCCGCTCATCTGAATTTACAATATCGTGTTCATAGGTGCTTTTTAAAATATAGAATGTTTCCTCTTAATTCCTATCCCCACCCCTCCTCCTCAGACCGTATTGCGTATTAAGCTTGTTTTTTCAGATAAAGCATTTAGGAACTTCTGAAGAAAGCTCATAAGATACCTCCTTTGAAGACTTTAGATAAAGTTATGTTGAGAATATTGTGGTGATTTTAAGAATCAATGCAGTAACGGGATATGGGATGGGGGGCACTTGAAGACTATCTAGGGAATCTCAGGGGATTCAGAGTATGGGTGATATCCGTGATAAAACGTCATCTGGGCAGGGAGGAGTTGAACAACTTTTTGTGTTTTCCTTAGTTCAAGCTGACATGAGAAGTTGGAAACACCCAACCATCAGATGCCAGGGACACAGGGTAAGCTGGCAGTGGGCTCGAGGGGAGGGATAGTGCACAAACCAAACTGTATATTAAACAGTAAAGATCATCCAAGGCAGGTGTATTTTAAAGCTGGTTGCCATCTCTTCCTTCCTATACTGTTACGCTGGTTCATAGTGCTGTTAAAAATGGGAGAAACTTTAATGTTTTGAGGTATCAGTCTTGTAGATGGTCATGGCAGAGCAGATCCTCACGTCTCAGTGGTGTTAATCTGTAGGTCCGTGTCTCTTGTAGTAGGAGACCTGAATCTGCAAGGAATTTTATTTTCATGAAGGAATCTTGTAGCATCTAGATTTCAATCAACTCAGAACTTTTTTGGAAGTACTAGTTCGGGGCACACAAAAGGGGATTTCTTTTGCGGGAAGCTGTGCAATCGTGGGGTTTTTTATCTTACACTGAACCCATCTTTTAAAAATGTAGCATTTTTACTATTTAGATCTTAAATATTCTAATAATTGTAGACTGAAAAAATAACACTTAAGAACTAGTCTGTGACGTTTCTTATATAAAAAGCTGGCTTTCATAGCGTGTGCTGGGTTTAAGCAATTGTGATTCACTTCCAGTTTTGAAAGTGTGACTGTAAAGAGTTCAGGATCTGCTTTAATGTTATTTAGAAAATAACGGTGGACTAAGAGGTGGAAAGCATTATGGTTGACAGAATTGATAAGGAGCTTTGGAAAAAATAAGGAATGTTGGTGAATGGACTACGTTTTGCTTCAGCAAATGTAGTAGGGAAATCCATGGAATGATTTTGGATGGTTGTACCTTCTTACTGATGTTACTTAAAGGGTCACAAACTCAGTAGTCACGTTTTTGTAAGATTTTTTCTTTTTCCCCCAAGAATAACCATCTATGATTTCTGTAAATGTAAAAGTAGACACAAAAATCAACAGATTTCTTTTAATAAACTGGTCAAGAATTCAATGATGAGGGACAAGGTGAAAGAGAATTCTTTTCTTTGAAAGAGGTTTTAGGTTGTAATAGAATTTGCTATATGCAGTCTGAAAGGTACGATATCTAAATTGCATAATCTTGCTTGGGGAATTTAGCAAGTAATCATAAATGAAAAATAATGTTAGACAGTACATTCTGAGAAGAAAGTAAAATGTATTGTTTCATTAGCTAATCCATGTCATCATGTATTTTATTTTTTCAGAGTAAAATTAATGGTGCTTTTTTTCACCTAATTACAAAAGAATAGTATGTATACTAAGGCATAGGAAGGTTGTGGTAGGTAAACTGATGTATTTCAGTAGCAATTTGGGAATATCTGTGTATAGCTGAATAATCTGTCAAGCCAAAATAATTTGCAGCTTTGTATTAATTTATATATTTTATTTTTTTTTTTTTTTCCTCTTTTTAACCCTATAACAGAGTAAAGCTTTGGGGGAATTACGTTTCAGTATAACCTGTTGTGATGCCTTTGGATTAGTTTTCTGTCCTTCATTAATAAACGTGCAAGAAGCTGCAGCTTTCTCCGGGATTAGCAACAGATACGATAGACCAAGTTTAATAGGATACGCTTGTATGCAGGGCCTTGGGCCAGAAGTTCAGTTGTCTTCTACTCCGAGTTGATGGCTACGGAATATGTTCAAGTCTTTGACTTCAGGCTCTTGCCCAGTTGAGTCGCTGTTGATGACGAGAGAGAAACGTGGTTTGATTTTCATGTCATAATAGAGAAGAAAGAGGAGTTTTGGCGAAGCAGCATTTCGTCTCCAAATAAGATGTGTCCTGTCTGGGTACTGAGACCACGATATGGTGGCGATGGTGCCACAGCAGTGCTTAAATAATAATGATAATTATACCACGGCAGTTAAGTGGCCTAATAATGTATAAAGTAGATGTTCCAAATCTTCTGATTAAGTTTTCCTTCCGTTTTGAGGGCTCATAATGACGTTCGTGGTTTGGATTTTGAGAAGCCAGTTCTTCAGCGGTGCGCGTGCTTGTTTCTTTGAACAAGTCTGCTGAAACGTGCCTGTGGTTTGAGCAGGGCTGGGTGTTATGTATTAAAAGAAAAAAGAAAGATGCTCATGTGGGCAGCTGGTGAGCAGGAAAGTTGTTAGCGACTGAATAGAGGTGGTTAGTCAGGATCAGATATAACTTAACTACATCATCTTGAAGCAATCTTAAGTTTGCAGAATTGATCTGTATTAATGGTCGAGCTTTCAGTAACAGAAAGGACAGTCTGCGAGAACACTGGGCTGCAGTTCTGTGTAGCACTCAGCAGCCGAGCTGACGTTTTTCAAAGAAAAACCTCAGACCTCTTTGATATATCTGTATTACAAGTAAACGTTCTTATATTCCTAATGGTCTATAAATACTTTTTCTAGGATATCGTCAGTGTGGGTAAACTGGCAGCTGCTTTTAACTGTGGATTTAAAAATAGACTGTAACAAAAATGAAATTTTAGATTTATTTCATGAGGGCAAAATACATTTCAGTTTTAAAACTTCATGCTAACATTGTTATCAAATAGGGTGAATTTTTTTCTTCGGTCAAAAGGCATCAATTAAGAAGCAAGGAGAGAGGTGTCATTTAGAAACACTGGCATAATATCAAGGGCAATTTACTTTGGAGTGATGCATCTTCAAAAAAAATATTAAAAGCTTATTCATTGTTGAAAACATTTTCTGGTTTCAGTGTAGTTTAAATGAGTCTTATTTTCCATGGAGGTGAATATATGTATCTGAGGACAGATTTTTGGGTCTGAAAATAGAATTTGTAAGAAATGCTAAATCTTCTTCATATATTATGCTAAACCTTCTTCATATATAAAGATGCAAAGCTGGGTGATATGTATATATATAGTAAATAATGTTTTCAGGATCTTCAGGTGCATGTTTGTAATAAATGGGAAAAAGTCGCTATTTTTATTTCTGAGCAAAATACAGAGAATATGGGTTACGGGTTTTTTCTTGTCTGGTTTGAGGGGGTTTTGAGTTTTGGTGTGGGTTTTTTTTTTTGGTTGGTTGGTTTGTTTTGTGTAAAACTTTTGAGAATGTTATTTGATGATGTTTTCTAACTTCTAAAGCAGATTTAGAAGAAAGTATCAATGAACACGAGTTGGAGCCTTCACCTCCCAAAGGAAAAAGGAGGGGTCGTAAGGGAAAGCCAAGAAAAACAAATTCAAAGGGGCAATCAGAAGACACTAGATCTACGTCCTCACATGGCACAGATGAAATAGAAAGCAGTTCCTATGTAAGCAGTAAATATGCTAAACTTCTTAGAAGACAGAATTGCATATTTCTTCTCTGCAAATATAATTTTTATTAAAATTTGCATTTGTCTGAGCCTCCAGCTGGTGGCCACAGGCTTTTAAAATTACAACCTTATTTGTGACCCAGCAGTATATTTTAGTGAAATGTTTTTCTTTCAGAGAGACAGGTCTCCCCACAGAAGCAGCCCCAGTGATACAAAACCTAAATGTGGATTCTGTCATGCAGGTGAAGAAGAAAATGAAGCTAGAGGAAAGCTTCATATATTTAATGCCAAAAAGGCTGCAGCACACTATAAGTGCATGGTGAGTAACAGTCTTGTTGTTAACCAGTCTATTATGTGAATTTTGTCTGAATTGCTATTTTAGATTTTAATACAGTACCCTCACATGTAATTATGCACAAGCATTGTCTGTGTGCTGATGATCTCTTTAAGCGCTGAAGTGTTGCGAAGTGAGCAATTCATTTCTTTTCACTGCGGGCAATATGGATAAAAGTCGGCTCCGTGCTAAGAGATGGAATTAGCTCAGGGAGACTCTTTAGCTTATTAAAAATGCTCCCTTAGCATCTAAATGCATACACAGTACTTAAAAAGGAAAACAGAAAACAATTTTAACTACAAGAATCCACTCCAAAAATGAAATACCTTTACTCCGCAGGCATTCACACAAAATCTGGGAAGAATTCATGAACTTCACTAGTTTTCTGACAGGTGGGTTCAGGCTGTGTGACTCAAGTAGAGTGGGACAGGGAAATTCTAGAAAACCCGTGCCTTGAGATGATCACAACTGTCAGCCTGAAAAAAATCTGCTCCTTTCAATGAACACAAGCAGATAGCGCTATCTTTCATATAGCTTGTTCTGTGAGTGGAGTAGGGCTTTGAGTAACAAACCTCAGTGGTTCCTGTTGTACCTTCAAATGAATAAATAGCCCAGCCAATCTGCGGAGTGTTAATTGTCTTCCTATGCCTGGCCTTGCTAAACAGAGAGCTGGTGTCAGCCAGCGGCCTTGAGTCTTAGAGTACTCTTGGCTGCTTTTTGTGTACCTGAGCGTCGGTTTTAAGACAGTTTAAACTGAATATACCAGGATGGTGACAGTAGGGATGGTTCTTATGTGCTCCGTTGTCATCCCTCAGGGCTTTTCGGGTATGTTGATGTCATCTGTGCTGTGAAGCTGAATTATGTGTTACAGGGAAGGAAGTGGAATATTCCTAAAAAGTTTGGTGGTGTAATTGCTATTATTCCCCATTTATTACTTTGTGTTTTCATGATGTCATTATTTCTTGTCTAGTCCTTTGTCTTTTAAATTACATTTCTCCAAGGCAACAAATATAATTAAAGCAGTCAGGTGGATATCGGAAGGAATACTCACCGTACTAATTACTCAGCATTGGTTTTTTTCCTAGTTTGTTGGTAAAGCACATGCTGTCTGAGATCACAGAAGGGGATGTTCAATGCTCAGATATTCCTGCATGTAAAAAAGTTTCTAATCATCTTGGTGACCTGCAATTATTTTGACTTGCTTGTTTTACAGTTGTTCTCTTCTGGCACTGTCCAGCTAACAACAACTTCAAGGGCAGAGTTTGGTGATTTTGATATCAAAACTGTACTTCAAGAAATCAAGAGAGGAAAAAGAATGGTATGTATCTGCAGAGTGTGGTGAACGTGTTACTGATTCTACTAAGGTGTATAGAGCTCTGCCTCCTTCACAAAGGAGTTCAAAAATTGTTTCACAAAGATTGTTTGTGAAACAATCTTTTCCATCTGTTTCTAAAACCCAAAATTTAAAGGTATTGTTACTTTTGGGACAGGTAGCCAGATAGAAATCCCATTAGAATTAATGAAGTTTGGGCATGTGATACTCAGCGTTCTTTATGACAATGTACATAGTAAATTGTTATTAGCCTTCCTGTTACTATAAGGGAGTAACAGCTTTGGATCCTGCGTTACTAAAAGCACACTGTAAAAGTACATATAAGTGTAAAGAATATGTTCTTGGAGTGTCGTGTTTCCAACTGTTTTAATGTTTTAATATGAAAGCCTACTAAGGCCTCAGAGATGGGGATGCTGGCAAAATGTCACATTGTATTTTATTAAAATTCAGAATGTTTTTAAAGTGGTAAGAAATTGGGGGGGGAGAAAACAAACAACTAACAGTATTGTTCCTTGGAAAAAAGTCATTTGAGCTTCTTCATCTATGAACATACTAACCTCTATGGCAATAAAATTATCTTGCAAACACACTAATACGTACAATCATGTAGCAATTTTCACTGCAATGGACAGGTAAATCCTAGTGTTCATATTTTAATAGGTTATTATTGTATAGTTTCCGTTTTACAATATCTTTGATTAACTTTTCATTGGAAGGATGATCTGCTAGAGAAATGATTCTGTTCCAAAATGGTAGCTGTAAATGTGAAGAACACTAAACTGAATACTATGAGGCCAGAAAAGCTGAACCGTGCCCTTCTTTTCTTTCCCCTGCACAGAAATGCACACTTTGCAGCCAGCCTGGTGCTACTATTGGGTGTGAAATTAAAGCCTGCATAAAAACATACCATTACCACTGTGGAGTAGAAGACAAAGCTAAATACATTGAGAATATGTCACGAGGAATTTATAAGTAAGGACCTGTGTAATTCTTGAATCTGTAATGAAAGGGAAGATATTACATAGCACTTTTTCTGTCTAACTTGGCTAGTCAAGTATGTTATTTAAAAAGAGAATATTATTTCATTTCAAGTGGTATTTTTAAGTAATTGTTGACCATGCAAAATGTCCGTTACTCTGCTAACGTAAAATTTATGTAGCAGCATTGTAATATGAGAAATGAGAAAATTAGCTGATGTTACGTTTTCCTCCTTGATTAATCTGTAATTTCTCTTGAGGAAACCCCGTGTAATTTATGTTACGATTGCTCCATATTGATACGTTTTGTAGCTTATTTTTGGGGTTTTGGACCCCGTAACTTTCCCCAGTTGCTTGCTGAACTGGTGGCGTCGGTGACTTGGCTGCGGTCGAGATGCCGGTGTGGCTGTGCCCACAAGAGGGCATTCTCTGAGCAGTGTAGTAGCAGTTCTTGAAAACTAGAATTGATCCCAGTTTTGTTGCCTAGTCGTCAGCCTTGTTTTCTTTCTGTTTGACTGATACTTGACTGGAAAATATGAATGCGTTAGAAGAGCAAGCGATTGACTTGTAGCCCGTCTCAAACTACTATTTGAGAGGAAAGTCTGCGTTTGATAGCTATTTTCAGTAAAAGTCCTCACTCTTTCTTTTATTGTGCTAGACTCTATTGTAAAAACCATAGTGGAAATGATGAAAGAGATGAAGAGGATGAAGAAAGAGAAAGCAAAAGCCGTGGCAAATCGGGCACTGACCATAATGACATTCCTCAGCAGCAGCTCAATGGAAACTAGGTATGGAAGTTACTCCTGACAGATCTGTTACCGAGACTGAAACGCAATATACATTTAATGTAGTTTATTGCAGTGAAGTATTTAAATCTAGTGTATGCAGAGAAGTACTTGTTATTGGCATACTGTAGAAAAATGGGGAGGATCTGTTGTTTTTTAAATCCAGCTGACTTTGTAACAGTATAAGAAGGGAGGCCCTCATTTCTGTTGCTAAATATAGATGTAATGTCAGAGCTGCTAAATGCTTTCCTGTATGATTTTAAATTTACTGTTGTTTTCATCATTTTTTAAACAGGTTCAAGGGACAGAGTTATAGAACTGGGAATGGCTAAGACATCATAACTACTAATTCTTTTAAATTGCTTTCTAAAGTCAGAAAAGGGTTAGTAACTTTTTACTGCCCAACTCTGTTAGAAATTTCATTGAACTGCCTGAAACGTTCATGTGTGTGAGCCTTCAGTAAGTGGCAGAGTTTTACATGTCAATATTATGTAGTTTGTAGTCTGCAGTGTCTGGAAAAAATGAAACACTATATAAATGATATGTAATATGTACAGTGTCAAAAGTTAAGGCAGACATTGAAATGAAGTAAGATCTATATTTCTGGACTGAATAAAAACCTTAAGATTTGGAATGTGTAAGTTGTTTAGTGGATTCATGCAATGAGGGAAGGTCTTAGCTAGTTTAATTAACAACATGGACAAGTTCGTGGTGGCAACAAGCTGGTACTTCGTGAATTTTGCATTTTCTTCATACACAAGTTACGGAGGCTATACATGGGAAAGCCGCTCTCTGTTTTTGCTTGCAAAGCACACAGTAGAAAAGGACTCAGTGTACACAGAAGCACGCTTGAACATTTCAGGTTGTTCCTGTTGTGATTGCTCATTCCGCCCAGCATTGTTTGCGGGAGATTTACTTGAGCAGCTGTTGGTTCTGAGCTGTGAGCTTTAGAACTCATGCCAAAGGGCTGTAGTTCGTCCTTTCCCCAACGACCCACCTCTTTCTGTGTCCCTGATTTACAAAGAACGCTTCACCAAGTGTGATTAAAACCTTACTATACAAATGTTTGGACTCTGCAGCCCAATCTCTTGTACTTCAGAGAGTTACAACTCTTAACTCACTATGGAATTTAGCCACCATATCCGACGTCCATACCTCAAGTGTTCTGCGTTGCGTGGAACGCTTCATGTTTTGTCCAGAATATGCATAAAGGTCCCATATTCTGTAAGAAGAACAAGGAAACGACCTGTTTTGCTAGATTGGTATTTATTTTTTAACCGTATGACCACTATATGAGAAACTTTGCTTATCATCCTTATTGTTTTAGTGATTCTTTTTGCCTCTTTCTGTCAAGTCAGCAATCACGTCCTGGAATTCTACTTGCTAGAGTCCGATGTTCCTTTAGGGAGTGATCGGATCTAGGCTATACCAAACTGAACAGATCAGTCCTCTGCCTGCTTTCAAAACACCTTGTTGTTTCTAGTGGCTACTAGCATCTTCAATTGGTCTGTTAAAGCACATTCTCAGACTTAAGTAAAACCAAAAAGCTGAATCTAGTCCACATGTTTGTTGCTATCGCATCACCTTATTGTTTGTTTAGGGTTTTGACTTGTTTCACTCTGAATTCCCAACAAAACTTCTGGATTGGAAGGAAGGAAACAAGCAAAATACACTGATTTGACTATAAACTGCTACAGTTCTTCTGTGATTGGTATTGCAAAAACAGTTCATTTGTAACATGAGTTTCTGTAGCATTTTTTACTTGTATTTTTAAAAGATTTAATGTGTGTCATTTGTCTTCTTATGCATTCCCTTAATGTCTTGAGGGACTCAATTACTGTATATTGGAGTTTCTAACATTTTACCTGTTAGAATTCAATCAATTCTGTTTGCTTTCCTGGAGAATAATGCCATTTTGGAAAGAAATATTGCTGTATACAGAAAATATTCAGTTACTGCTCTAAACATGATGCCATTGATCATTTTTATTTTGTATTTGTAACTTTCAAAATTAAAAGCGTGACTTGAATTGCAATGACAGATCGATTATTGAAATTGTCTATCAAGGTGTTTTGTTTCTCCTGGAATATGAACATTTTGCAGCCACTCAGAGCAGTTTTAGGATGCGAAATAACATCCTTCGATGTTTCAATGACTTTGAGATTTGTGCCTCGGACATGGCCCTCCCATGGAACAAAGGCACTTTGTTTGCAGCTACTGTATTTTAACTAAGGTTGCATGGGGTAGATCTGCCAGCATACCGATTGGTTTTGAGACTGAGCTCTAATTCATAGTGTGCCAGTTGTTTAGTATAATATTCAGTCCAATAATTCATCTGTTAACGAAATAAATGAACCCCGTTCCATGCCTCAAAAAACCAGAGCAGCGCTTTACCTTCGGGTAGCAGAAAAGGAAGTGGCTGGTTTACCTGTTACCTCTTTGTGCTGAGATGGCCTGACTAAACTGTCATTCATTCCAAATTGATGGAAACAAAGTCAAAAGCAAAAATCTTTTCTTACGAGCCTCAAATTTGTCATAACTGACTTCAACTCATGTATGCTGGGTAAAAGTGCCTTACAATGTAAAAATTGTATTTATATGTTCCCAAGTAGCATCACCTGCTGGGGAGTAATTCTGTCGTGGTGTTAATATTTAGAAGAAATGTACCTCAGCAGTGTATTTACTGTACATCTCTTACGTCCTTAATTGTAGTTTTAAAAAGCATGACAATGTATGATACTATACAACATTTACATCATTTTTTAAAGACAAAATACTGCCATTACTGTCTTTTTATGTGTATTTTAGCTTGGAATTTCAGACAGTCTGTCTGAATTATTTTTTTTTCTTTTCTTTTTTTTTTTTTTTCCTCCCTGGTAAAGCAATGTAATCTTTGCAAGCATATACTGAAGATTATTCTGGAGCATCTACTGCCTTCCCAGAAATGTTAGTAGTAATGAAAGTGCTCTATAGGTGAAATAGGTATGTTTAAATTAGCTAGTTAAATTAATGCAGTCTATTTGTTACTGAGGTTTTGGGTTTTTTTTAATAGGCACGTTCTGCTTTCATCTCACAATCGGAGAACTCGTGAATTTAACAAAACTTGTCTTACGAAACTGGTTTCACTTTATTTAATTTTTTTAATTTTTTTTTTTTTGGCCTTTGGGCATTTCTTTTACTCGCAAGAGTAGTGTGTGCTGTTTTAAGGCGCCCGGAACCCTCTGAGAAGGGAGGTTTCTCCCCGACTCGCTGTATCTCTCTATTAACAGATCTCCCCAACTCACTGTATCTCTATATTAACAGATCTGCGATTGTGCTATACCGAGAAAGGACTGTACCAAGGAAGGACAGGCATCAGAAGGATATTGTTCAAATAACTTGAGGATACAGCTGGTGTAATGCCAGAGTCTCGAGGCGTGAAATCAAACGCTCTAGCAGTAAGCTGTGCTGTCGCTCCATTTCAAGGAAGGGCAAAAAGGCTGGTTCGATACCGGCGTCGGCGCAGCTAGCTAGGATGAAATAGATTAGGTGATGAAAAGATCTACTCGTTCAGCAGGTGGTCATCCACAGGAGGTTCTGTGATAAGGCTCTAGTCGGAGTTCCACCTACGCACCACAAAGTCCGAATTTTAGGTACAAAGAGCTGTGCTGCTCTAGAATGGTATGATCGTGCTGAATCTGGCCCCAAAATGGAATATAATGGAAGAGATCTTGCTGCTTACTGCTGCCTGTGTGAAAAATAACTTCATGCTAAACCACAGTGAAAGATGAAGAGGTGAAAATCTAGTTGAAATATCCGGCTTACCTGGCAGGTGATAATCAGTGCATTCCAAAAATATTAATACGCTGAATCAGATTGACAAGAAAATTAATCCTCATTAGACAAAATTAATCTTAAGAGAACTGAAAGTACTTTATAGCAAATGGTAACTCTTCTTCCATGTCACCGGAAACGGATTCCACCGTATGAGTGACGGAGGTTAAAAAACAGAACACAGCTCTTGATTTATATACTTGTCGAAGCATTTTCTATATATGCATATGTATGCACATTCATTAGTCAACAGTGACATCTCAACCCTTAAAGGATCCTGGAGAACCGTGGCTTGTCAAAAAGCACTCAGGTTAGGCTAACATTTGCAGCTTCTGCTCTAGCGTACATTTACATTAGGTGTGAAGACAAGGAATGTATGAAAGAGGGTAAATGCATTCCTATCTACGATGTTCTGTATATTTTGTTCCTGTTATATTGGCTTTACTTCCAAAGTTGTAGTTTGCAGTATTAGTTTCTTTTTATTGGTATCCTTGCATATATATATTCAATAAATGAGTTATGAATTTCATGTTTGCTATCTGTCCTTTTTCTGAAAGTATAACTTAAAGCTGTCGTTTTATGCATAAATGCAGTATCTCCTGCTGAGGTTACAGGCTCGTGGAAATTCTGCAGGAGAGAAGTGAGAACGCGTACTTGCCGCTTACTCAGTGGTAACTCTGCGTATTTGTGTATTCTTCTTAACTTTGTGCGGCGGGTTAATAATGTGAAGTGACTGACTCACTCTCACCTTTCAAGAACTGTTGGGTTTTGTGGTTTTTTTAAGAGCAAATTAGTTCAGAGTAAGATACCAAGGGAATGCAGAGTGTAATACAGTGGCGCTGCAGAAGAGCAGCTCCATCCAGAATGCACTTTAGAACCATATAAATGTAACATAAGAGATTAAGAAAACAAAAGATCACTTGGAAAATGCTGCATTTGTCCAAATATAAAACTGCCTAGACCGAGAGTGCGATATACCTTTCACTGTTTTGAAAGTATCAAGAAATGTGATGGGAAAATTCCATAGGAGGAAGGGTGCTGTTGGCCTATTGATGAAGATTTTATTTTCTAAAAACAACTGCATGCTTTTATGTCGTAACCTTAAACAATGAGTCAATTTAATGACCATAGTAGGTATTTACAGTGACCCGTGGAAAATTCGCATCCCCAGTGAGCACGGACTTACCTGGCAGGAAAAAATCATGTGTCATCCTCATATAGGAGGTGCCAAATGATCAGGTTTTGCAGATGAAGTGCAATTATCGATGCTGTGATTCCACATTCATCGTTGCAAAGGTTCCCTGAAGAGGTTAATTTTAAGGCTTTTATTATCAAAATTGATGTTGGGAGTAGTTCCACTACATGGCTTTTGATGCCATGGAAATAATTACTGGATGCATGTTTACTTTATTTGCCGTGTGGTTTTTGTGTTTAATTCAGTCAGCTGAGATCTTTGAAGGAAGAGCGGGATATTGTTGTGGAGCCATCTCTGTTTCGTGGATGTGACTTCTCACTGGAATAGCTGGCGACTGGAATCTTGGAACGCTGGAGGGAGGGACCCATAGGCACAGGAGCAAGAGGCTTTCGTTGTCCTTGCATTGTGAGACGTTAGGGCAGAGCAGTGAATACTTCAAGGGCTTGGACAAGCTCTGCTTACTCTGCCATACGTAAGAGATTGCAGCAGGAGCGCAACAACCATAGATCACACAGCCCCTGTGGTAAATTACTTTCAAGCATGAAAGGCAGAGGGATGCTGTAACCTGAAGGCTCAGCTTGTCTCTCTGCTTCCACCCGTCTGTTCAGGACTCGGGGTCAGCGGTTTAACCTGAAAAATTAATGAAAAAGGAAAATTATCAGCGAGCTTCTAAAAGAAAGAAAGATGAAGTTGTGTCAAACTGGGAAGGGAAGGGGAAGGGAAGAAGCTTCTAGAACAGCAGAGAAGCAGTGGGCAAATCTTTACTTTAAGCAACGCTAATGACTTTCCATAAGAAAGCAAGGGAATGTGGTCTGACGCCCAATTTAAAAGTGAGGTTATAAAAAGCGGTTTGGAAAATCCCACTCAGTGCAATTATTAATCACTCACAGACTGCAAGGATGTCTTGAGTGGGATTCTCTGCTGTGATCTGATGTTAGTTGGTATCTTCATTAACAATTTAGGTGGCGTACGCCGATTAAATTGTAGGGAGCACCAGACTTGAACCAACTATTGAACGAGTAGAAGACAATTACAATTCAAAATGAACTTGCTAAATTCAGAAAGGGCTAGAATATGAATCGGTAAACCCGGCAATGGCTTTGACGAACGTGTATTTGTACGCTTCAGCAGAAGCAACAATCAGCTGAACAAATACAGGATGGGACAGGACAGGCTGCCAGGGTGGCAGCTGTACAGAGAAGTTCCGTCAGCAGCCAAACGTGATTCAACAGCATCCTGTTCCCCCCAAAAAAATAAATGTTGTGGAATGTATGATCAGGAACGTAGTCTGTAAGATACAGGACGTGGTCCTTCTTCCTCATGCAGTGGTAGAAAGCCTTCCTTGGAACACGGTATCCAGCTGTAGGCAACGCGCTTCGTGGAAAGTGCGGAGCAGCTGGAGATAACCAGAGAAAAGCAAGGACAGGGATGACAGGATGGAAGACTGGGCTTGTTTCAAGATGATGAGAGAGAGGGTTTCAAATTAGTAAGAGGTAGCTACAAAGAAGGTGGAAATAAACACTTTCCCTCACTGCTGCTGCAGGTAGGACAAGAAAAATAGATTCCATTGCAGCAGGGGACATTTAGCTTAGCCATGGAATCACAGAATCCTAGAGTGGTTTAGGTTGGAAGGGACCTTAAAGACCATCTAGTTCCAACCCCCCTGCAAGGACACTGGAATGGGCGGTTGGCCCTGACAGCAGGAAGAGTTACGCTCTGGAATACCTTTCCTGGGCAGGTTGTAGAATCTCTGGGATTTGAAATTTTAAAGGAAAAGTTAGTGGGCATCTTATGGGGCTGGTGGAAATGCGGGTGGGAGGTGCTGGGGATCAGGCTAAGCAAAGTGCCTCCCACCTTGTATTTCCGACGCTGCCCTCTTAGGGTTTCACACTACGGCCTCCTGCGAGGCAGTCGGAGAACTCTTCTGGAGCCAGACGCTGCACTGGCAGAGCTCTGGAGCTTGACCTCAAGGCTCACAGCCACACCTTTCCTTTTTCATCTTTTCTTTTAAAATAGCACTTGTGAGAATGAGAACATGTGCGGGGAGAGGGGCACGCTCTTGTGGAGTGGCCCACGTCTGCATAGTTAGTATGGACTTCTCGACACCACCCAGCGTAAGGTGCTCTCCACTCGTTCCATTTCACATTTTTGGGAGTACTTCAGCACTCCAACTTTCTGAGCAAACGTGCCCCACGCCTTGAAGGTGCATTTCTGTTGTGTAAGAATAAGCAGAGTGACAGCAGCACTTCATACGAACGAACGTATGTGTGGGAGCAGAGCACCCAATTCCTTGATGCTTCTTAATCGCGTGTGTACGTGCACTGGGATGATGCAGAGTTTGGAGCAACTGATCTCTTACCCAATTACTGCGGTGGGAATCTCAAACCTTTACCCGAATTTTTGCCAGAGGTGGTCTCTTACTCTGTTTAAACCGAGTTCTTGGCTTTTGTTTTTCCTAAAACAACATTCCAGCTGAGAAGAGAGTAACTAGGGCTGGTGCTGCCCTGCTTTTTATTCCCTGGA
Source organism: Chionis minor (assembly GCA_013398295.1). Classification (NCBI taxonomy): domain Eukaryota; kingdom Metazoa; phylum Chordata; class Aves; order Charadriiformes; family Chionidae; genus Chionis; species Chionis minor. The sequence continues at coordinate 63,823 of VZSF01007211.1, forward strand.
TATAAAGGAATGCAGGTTACTTGGCACGGGTACGATACCCTGTTTCCCACTGCTGGCCAAAAAAAATTCCATCTTGCTGTGCGAGGACTCCCATCAAGCTCCCGCCTGCCCGTGGAGGGCTTTACAGAGCCTTGGGGCAGAGGGAGGGAGAAACTCGCTCCCTAACCCTACACTAAAAATAAGCTGATGCTGTGCAAACAGCTTTGCTGCGAACTTCCTTCTGGCGTGCAGCCATGCAGCTGCCTTGGAGTTTGAAGCCTAGATACCTCTCCAAAACAAGAAGCTACCAAAGTTAAAACGCGGTCAGCAATGCTTTTAATCTTACTACTCCCCGCCATGTTGTATCAATTTTAGCTTCTTCCAGAGCGCAGGTAGCTTACTGGGATCCAAGTTCAATTTTTTTTTTTTCTACTCAAAGCATGGTTAAGACTGGCGCTGGCAATCCCCAAAGTCTGCAAAGTTCAAAGGAAGGAGGAGGCCTTTAATTGAGAACTGAAACACTCAGGTGACACGTCCAAAAGGGCTTGCCTGCGGAGTGAGAACGGCGGTAGCTGGGCTGCAAAAGGTTTTTAAACTCTCCAAATTGCTGTTAACTAAACATCCTTAAATCCTGATGTGATGATATGAAATTGGAAAGTCAGTTCCTTAAACGCGACTGGTTTAAAAAGAATAAACACCAGACACAAGACTCTGCGGGCAGCTGGACTGAATGACAGAAGTGATTCATTCAGGCCTTGAAGCTTAGGACTTACTTGGTTTTGCCATATTTTCCAGTGATTTTTACCTACTTAGCAGTGCCAGCATTTTGCCCTAAAATAAATCATGTCACATTCTTCTCTGCATTTTGACTATGAAGACTGATGTGGCAATTTAAGGATCAAGCTTCCTTGTTCTTTGTTTCAATTGTTCATTGTTTAGACATAACAAGATTCACATTCTCCTTTATCGGGATTTCTCATTTGTAGCAAGAATATTTTCCAAGACCGTAATTAAACCTCTGGATCATTTTCAACTATTTCACAGGAATCACTGAAAACGCAGTAATTTTGCATAGCTGTTTTTCCCCTACCGATTTTTTATTGTCAAATACCCGGCTTTTATTTGAATCCTCTGTATCCAATTATCTGATTTGCGCAGCAATTAAACTGAAGATCAGTGCCATTGTACTTTACATTCTTTTTAAACTCCCATCGCTAGCAGGACCACGCCGGCCTGTGACATGGTAATTTCAGATGGGCTTGGCGGGGGTTCAAAGAGACAGGAGCCCTAGTCTGTCTCACTTCCCCTCGAAAGCCTTGCTGCTGCTGCTGCTGCCGCTGAACAGTATTTACCCCAGAAGGGAACGGAGTTTTGGAAAACTTTTCCAGGCTCTGAGGAAACCAAGCAACCTGAGACTTAGATAAGCCTTGGTGAATTTAAAAACTCTTGATGCCATCACTGTGTAAAACTTGTGTTAGCCCATCAGACATCACAGATTTACAATTTGAGGAGCAGATTTCAGTTAATGGATAAAACTAAGAGCAGAGGTTTGGCAAAAAAAACCCACGTTATTTGAAGCTAAATTCTCCTATTGTCACCTCTGCTGAGCGCTTCATGATACCTCACATTTCTGCAATTACAGGTACAGGTGCTCTGTTCTGCAATTAACTGAACATACGGTTTGCTAAATGGGGTTAGTGTCTGGAGCTGGAGAGGTTCAAAAAGCATCAAGCTTATTTCTTTTTTCCAGGACGTTCAGCTTTCCAGCTGTCTGGAGAGAGGGTTGAGATGAGGTGCCATCTTCTCCCTTGCTAGGGTGCCTGGCAGCCCTTTTGAGAACAGTTCTCCCCCTTCCCATCCCTGTGGGGTTTTTTGGGGACAGATTTCTGATGGGACTTGCCGCTGGGTCAAGCAGGATTCTGGCGGGGGGTGACAGATAGTATGCGGGGATTCTAGCTCCCTGCTGCCTGGTTGTTTATCTTCAAACCCTCTATAGTCACTTATTTCCCCTTTTAAATATAAACTGAGATCTAAAAGGACTCTTCCACTGAATGGTCTGACTGTCCTCATCAGGCATCTCACCTAGTCTCGCACCCTTCACCCAAATCCAGATGCAGGGTCTGGCGTTACTCCGATTTAGTATTAAATATCAAATATTTGAGGATCCGAATGCTGCGTTTGCCAGCTCATACCACAGAACTAAAAAAGGTCTTGCAAAGGGGAAGGGAGTCCTGAAGTGCAGTTCCCTCCTGGCCTGACGCGTGCTTTGTCTCTGCTTCCCTCCTCATCTGCCCAGAGAAGATTTCTGAGATACTTGAACAGCTGCCACCACCTGGACGGGAGGCAGGGGCTGTGGTGTGTGAGCCTCCGCCACCCGATGCCTAGTCTGCAGTGGGACGGTGCCAGCTGGATCAGCAAACCTTGGCAAACACAGCCTTCTACCAGCGCGTTATCCGATCGGATTGCTGCCTGGTGTCTTGCTGGTCTTCCTCATTCTTCTCCCCTGGTGCTGAAGCAGCCTTGCCAGCTCCTCTTGCCTTCTCTCCACTTTCTGCCCTCATACGGCAGCTTGTTGGGTCCGTTTCTCCATGCTGGTATCATCAGGTTCCAGGTTTTTTTATTTTTCAAACAATCCTTGTGTCTGGCTCACCTGTGTGTAGCCGTATGGACATCTCTTCCGAAATGAGCAAGACAGCTAGTCTTCCACTGCTTTTTAGAAACGCTTTCCGGGATTTGCAGACGGGTCCTGCGCTCGGGTGCCGGCGGAAAGCGGATGAGCCTGTTTGTTCCTCAGAAAGCAACCGCGCAAGGGGCGAAACCCCACGTCTTTCCCTCACTCCCCCTTCGCTGGTGGAACGCCTGCATTTGGAATTGGCCAGCCTGCCCTCAGACTTCGGTTGAAGGTAGGCTACCAGCGAGCTTTCCAGCATGGATATCCCGGACTGAAGCCCTGCCGTCGGGTTCCTGCAGTTTCTTGCTAGCGCGCTTTCATCTAAACTCTGCCTGAAAAAAGGGAGGCTGTGTTAGAACTAAGTTGTTGGCTAAAATAAGCTGCGGGACTTTTAAAAATAATTAAAATATTAAAATTATTAAAAGAAGCTGCTCAAGAGCACTTCCCGTGCACAACCCGTCTTCCAGAAGTCCTTTCACACCCACATAGTCCCGGGATTTTGCGGCACACGTGTGCTGCAAGGCGGACGTCTGTCCGCTCCTCTGCTCCCGGAGACCATTTAATTCCCTGTAAGCCAGCAGAGTGAGGCGGCTGCCATCACTCACAGTAATTTTGGTGGGGTTTGCGCTGAAATGCATCACCCAGAAGCTTCTGGGTCACCCAGGTATCTTGTTGATGGATGTGGTGCTGAATGAGGGGAGCAGAGTTTTCCTTGTTACTGGCGTGGAGAAAACGTGCTTCTCGCTCGCGCTTGCTGCCGAGTGAAGGGCGGGATGTGATGTTCGTAACGGGCCTTGGCCTGTTACGGGGTTTTTGGTGCCATGTGACAATGTCTCTGCTAAACGCCGGTGGCTGCCCTGGCGCAGCAGCAGGGGTGGTTAGCCTAGCAGCTCGACAAGCAGCTCCGCAGCAAGCACAGAACTTCGTCATGTTAAACCAAACTCCTGGTTTGCTGCGTGAGGAGTCAGCAGCTCCAGCAGGCCACGTTGTTCAAGTTGAGCTTGAAAAAACAGCTGTTTCAAACCAAAAAAAAAAAAAAAAGAAAAAGAAAAAATACCTTCCTGGTAGTTACGTTGCTCAGGCTTCGAGCTTTGTGTCAAGACAGGTTCAAACAAAAACAATGTCCTTTGGCTCTCCAGATGTCAGGTGTGCCTTCTTCCCCATCCAAGGCACTTCTCATGGCTCTCCTGTGCCCCGGGAGCAAGTTCCCTGGAAAGCGGGAAGAGGAGCCAGCCCAAAGCTCCAAGCTGAGGGGAGAAGGTGGGCACCCACGTGCTGGGTCATGGCAGCTGGGCTTGAGCTACTCAAAGCCCTGGGTGTCACCGAGGGCATCGGGCCCCAGGGCACGGGGTTGTGTTTCAGGCCTGGCAGCGCTCAGCCCATGCCAGCTGCTCTGCTCCGGTGGCAGGATCTGCCTTTGCAGGTTTTCTGCCATTTTAAGATAATCCTTGTTTAAATTTCTGCAGGCCCTTAGGCTAGCCGGACCTTGGCAGCACACTGGTGCTCCGTAAATCCCGTCGGGAAGGACTTTGGTGTGCCTTTAGGGACGCACAGTGCCAAGCGCCAGCCTCCCCGCTGTCCTGTCACCTGTCTGGTCCTGCTGAACCAGGACCACTGAGATAATTCATAATGGGGGCTTGCAAATGAAAGCCCGTAAATGCCATAAATACCAGCCCAAAGTGCGGCATTTTCTGCAGTGATCCAGGCCAGCATTTCTGGGGACGGTTGACGTTTTGTGATAAGCAACACCCAGTGTTTTGTAGTAATTGCATAATTCTTGTGTCAGTGACCATTCCTTGTGCGACTGAATAAAGAGCAAAACACCTGTAATTCATCCAACCCCCTGCCTAGAGTGTGAAAACCTTTTTCCTCCGAAGGCTGGCAGAGGCAAAGATGTATGTGAGAAAGGAAGTTACTTACAGCTCCAAAGGAGTGCATCGGCTCCGAGGTTTTGCTCATTTTCATTTTGACAAGCGAAGCATCATTTATTAGCAGAGCAGGGAGAGAAATCTTGGTAAACTCTCATCCTCCAGGAAGTCCCAGTCTTGAAACAAGTGGGTAGATAGACACCACTTTCCAAAATCCATGGAGACCGTCACTACCGAGAATCACTTTGATGACTCATTTCTGCAAAAGTCAACAAGACGGAGAACAGGAATAACGTTATTTCAAACGGTATTTTCCAACAAACAACATTTATTCCCTATTTATTAGTAAGGGTGTGTCTCTCTCTAAATATTGTTTTGGTACATCTGGCTTCCTCTCCCATTTGAAACGTTAGGCTAGAAAAATAATTTTAGGCTATTTAAATTACTAGTCGGAGTGGAGGGGGTTCTCTGCAGTCAGGATGAAGATGGGATGCTCGCATGCTAAATCCGTGTTTTGGTGAATGCTCTATATATCATCTAATGAGATATTCCTTTTTGATTTTCCTCTTGATTAAAAATGGTGGTGCTCATATCAGGACTGGTTTAACATGCCTCGAATTCTCCATTTTTCTCCCATTCTGTCTGCACAGAGTAATTTCTGGTTACGAGGCAGTCATGCTGGTCTCAGTTGTTAATCTGCTGAAAAATCGTTGTGCTCCTTGCTTTTTTAGGAGGCTTGTCATGTGAAAAAAAACCCAGCAGATCCATTCTGCTAATTCCCTGTGAGTCACCCAGCAGCAATGGCAAAAATGGGAGGAAAAACTGGGGGGAAGAGGGGAACTGGTGAATGGGCAGTGACCTGAACATCTGACTCAGAGCACACTATTCCAAGTGTTTCCAAACAACAAATATTCAATTATTATCTCCAAGTACCTCGCCACTGGGAGCATGTGGCTACCAAGCAAGGTTTTTAAAAGTCTGTTAATAAAGTTACATACAAGTGGTGCTCACGCAGGCCATAGTTCGCTGGGCCTCAGCACCAAGATATGCCTGACCGGCAACAGCGGATAAAATATTTATGAAATCAGGAATCTACTCAGAGACAAAACATATTTATTAAATTATTTTGCCTTCTAAAAAGCCCCACATACCAGAGAAATCAGAATATTGGCTCTCCCACTTTATGCATCATCTAGCCAAAAAATCTGCCGCTCCCAGTTACCCCTGAGCCCCCTCCCTTCATCCTGCCCTGCCAACCTCGGGGGCTGCCGTACCAGCAAGAACAAAACTGGTCATCGACTAAATCTGTTGCTGATCTCCGCGAAGTGACTTCCTGTAATATCAGCAAATATTTCTGCTTTTGTAAATTTGTTCTTCCCTCCGTACCGGGGTGCCAGCGGGACCAGGAACGCTTTGGATCTAGAAATGCGCTGGTTGGCAAGAGGAACAAAGAACTTGCTCACCCAGAAGGGCAAAACAGGACTAATGCTTTTGTCCACTCGGGAGGAATCGCACGGAAGTCAAGCCAACAGCTTTTGCATGCAATCAGAAAGGTGCCGATGGATGCTGCTTTTAACGGCAGGCGTTGATATCGGTCATTAATGCGAAACGTCTCCAGTAACTAAAATAAAAGCAGCTCCTGAAACGCTTCCGTAGTTGAATGGTCTCTCCACAGATCCTGCCCACTGCCCCACCATGTCAGGCTCTCCCTGAACTTGACAGGGCAGCTGCTGTTTTTCCCAGCCTTCTGGAAACGGACCAGCTACGACATGTTCCTGATATTCATTAGCTGCAGGGCGGATTTCATTCTGCTGCTCTAGGCAATTTGATAAAGGCTCTTGCCTCCCACTCCAGAGTTAACCCGCCCAAACCGTAGCTGAACACCCTAGCTGCAACAATACCACATTCGCTAGGGATAGTGCCTATTTGCTTAGTTAAAAATTGCTTAAATTGGTTGTTTCGTAAAAAGGAACGCTTAAATTGATTTCATCGTGTTTTCTGAGCCGACAGTAATAATGCTAAATGTGTATCAGGAGTTGATTGCTACAGCTCTTTATGAATAGAGTTATTTTTAAGAATCGTTATTCTTTTTTTGATACCAAGTATTCATGCAGCATAAAATAACACTTGGTCTCCACCCTTTAGAGAAAGAAGGGGAAAGTCTTCAGCTGATACATAATTGTCGAATATAAAAAACCATGAATTTCCATTTGCACTGTTGTGTTGTCCTGAACTCCAGACCTACAGGAAAAATTGACACAAGGGGGTTTTTTTCCCCCATTTGAGACCACTGGAGCTATCCAGCCATTTCCATGCTTTCTTACTATTATACCAATATTTAATACCAGTATTTATCAAATATTTCCTTCAGACAATTTAAGATATGGGCAGCATGTGCAGGCACAGTTCAGCCTTATCTTACACCAAATAGAAAGTGCATCTTCTACCCACTGCGTGCAGGGAGGCGACAGGGGTGCAGGGGATTTTCGCATTTGTGCCTGGGAAGGTGGCACCTGTCATTGTCTCTGCCTAGTGAAAAGGCAGAACTATTACCAGCTACGGCCTAATTGCAAACCAGTTCCCTGCTCTGCCAGGTTGTAGAACGGTTTGGGTGGGAAGGGACCTTAAAGCCCATCCAGTGCCACCCCCTGCCCTGGGCAGGGACACCTCCCACCGGACCAGGTTGCTCCAAGCCCCGTCCAACCTGGCCTTGAACCTCCAGGGATGGGGCAGCCACAGCTTCTCTGGGCAACCCCGGCCAGGGGCTCCCCACCCTCACAGCCAGGAATTTCTTCCCAATAGCTCATCTAAATCTCCCCTCTCCCAGTTTAAAACCGTTCCCCCTCGACCTATGGCTCCATTCCCTGATCCCGAGTCCCTCCCCAGCTTTCCTGAGGGCCCTTTCAGATACTGGCAGGGGCTGGAAGGTCTCCCCGGAGCCTTCTCTTCTCCAGGCTGAACCCCCCCAGCTCTCCCAGCCTGTCCTCCCAGCATCTCCGGGGCCTTCTCCGGCCCCGCTCTTCCCATGATTCTCGGGAAGACACCAAGTGATGCAGATGGTGCCTTTGCTTTCCTCCTTCAAGGTGCCTCAATGATGGAGGAGAGGAGCCTGGGCAACACGTGGCAGGAGAAGGGTGCTCTCCGGCTGCGGAGCCCCTCCAAGGCCGGGAACACCTGTGGGAAGAGCATCCCATGCTGGGTTTCAGGATGGTGGCCATTACACACCCTGTTCCCTCCTGGGAACGGCAGAGGGGTCTGTGAGGGGGCAGAAGGGTCTGGGGGGACAGGGGACATTCCCCACACCCCCTTGGGGAGGGGGACATCAACTCTTGCAGACCCAGGGACGGGGGACACCCGCACCCCGCTGGGATGGGGACAGCCCTGAGGGCGGGAAGGGCCCCCCTCAGGCACGGGGAGGGCCGCGGCCGGCAGAGGGGACCCGCACCGGGCGGGGACCGCCCCCTACCTCCGGGGCAGCGCTGTCGCCGGCGCTCGGGGCGGCTCTCTGCGCCTCCGGGGAGGCGACAGCCGGCGGGGCCGCCCCATCCCCCGGGCCGGGCCCGCTACAGGCCTCCGACCGCCGGAGAGGGCGGCGGCGGCGCGGCCATGTTGAGGGCGGGGAGCGCGGAGGGNCGGCCCCCGCCGCCGCCGCGGCCTCCACCCGCCCTCGCGGGGCAGCCCGCCCGCCGGGCCGGGGGCTGCCGGGCGCCTCAGGCGGAGGGGTGGGGGGGTGTCTCCCGCCTTGCCGCCGGCTGAGGGGACGGGGGTCCTGCCAGCCCTCCAGAATCCGGTGATACGTGAGGGAACGGGGCGGCCGGGAAGGGGAGGGGGGGCCAGAATCCCTCAGCGGCGGCAGCCGCCGCCCCGCGGAGTCACCTTGAGGGGAGCCTGGGGCCCGGCGGCGGGAGGCCGGGGCTCCCTCCCCTTTCTCCGGGCGGTGGCGGGGCCCTTCCCGCCGAGGGGCGGGCTGCCTCGGGGGGGGATTTGGAGCCGGAGGGCGGCGGAGGGGGGAAGAAGTTGCCATCAGGCGGGAGCCCGGTTGGCAGAACTTCCTACCCCCGGTGCTGCGGGCGGCACCCTCTAAATCCCTTCAACGTGCCGGTTAGGGTGTATTTTTGGAGGAAGAGCATTCCGGGGGTGGTTTGCTTGGTTGTTTTCTTTGCCATCGCCGTATCCGCTGAAGCTCTTCCATATTCATTTTTATTACTTTTTTTGTTTTTTTTTTTTTTTAAAGCCAGTGCCGGGTGCCCACGAAGTACATGTGGTGTCTTACAGCCCAGAGCTGTGGCAGCCGCAAGGTTGTGGCTTTAAATCCCTGCAGTCAATAAAAAAACCCTGATAAAATCTGTAGGAAGGGCCCATTCCCTACGAAAGGAAGGTGTAGTAGGGGCACGCTGCGTATAATGATGGGGCTGAACCACAGAAAATACGATGTGTTTTGGGAGGGACGCAGCTTGTTACTTAAAATAACAGCCCGCTCTGACCTGCGGCGACCCGCGTCAGGGAGTCGATGCCTGAGTCGGGTGCGTAGGTAGCTCATACAGGGTCTTTTCTGGATGGAAGGGTGAAATACTCATGAAATTCCCCGTGTGAAATGTTCTGTAGGGGGTTACAGGACAAAAAAAAAGCCCCACGTAAACAGTTGGCTGGTCACAGGCCAGGTAAGTGCTTCCTCGGGCTCTGAAATAAGATTGTGTCCTGCAAGGGCAGCAGTGGCCAAAATGGATGCTTAAAATGCCTGCCCGGGTGAACTGTCCGTAATAAGCTTTGGTTTTCCTGCTGAAATTCTTCACTTTGTTTTACACGTAATAACATTCAGCTGCCTAACCAAGAGAGTGAAGTGATTAAAAAAAAAAAACGCATGGTCATTTTCAAGTTCCAGCAGGGTTAAGGTTCAGGGAAGGCTATTCTTGATGCTGTTGCAATATGCCCTGAACCTCAGCAGTGTTTGGTATAATTATATACATATGCTAATCCCTTGTCCTAATTAGTATACACTCGCTAATGTTGCAGGCTGTTTTATACAGGAAATTTGCCCGGGCGGAACAGGTTGCTGAAGTAGGGCTTTCCTTTCAGATTCTGAAAGATCTGGAAGCCCCGTGGTTTGCAGCTGGTGGTCTGAGAAGGCTTGCTCCGCAGCAGCCTAATGTGGCAGCTCATCTAGCTCTTGCCTTGTCCTGCAAACTGGCTCCTGTGTTTTGTTGGGATTTGGTGGTGTGGAGATTTGGAAGGTGTCCATGTCAAAACCTCTGCTTGCTTAATTGCAAATGCAGGTTTTGCATTACACTGGGAAAATGAAAGGTGTTACAAAGCTCCTTGATTATTTCTTTAATGGAATAAAGAGATTAATTGAGGTGTAGTAGTTTCATTTTTGTTCCCTCCGATGTAGGACAGTGTCGTTAGGACTTAATTTCTTTCCCGCATCGTACTGCACGACAGCTCACGTGGTATTTCAAGCAACTCTTGGGAACTCTAGGTTCTGTTAGATCACACTCTACGCTGTGTTCGGTGTGACTAATGTTTTTACAGAGAGGGAAAGTAGGGTGATCCCGGTGAGTGTGATGGGTTTGGTAGTTTACTGAATAAAGCAAAGGATTTGCAGTTTCTCACTACAGACTTTCTATAAGGCTTTGTAGAAATCTCACCTTATTTCCTTTTCAGATTGGCGATGATGAACAAGGTTATGACCTGGACTTGTTCTGCATACCTAAGCATTATGCAGATGACTTGGAAAAAGTCTATATTCCTCATGGGCTCATCATGGACAGGTTTGTTTGACTTCAGACAGTACACTGCTCCGGCTGACTCCATGATGCTGGAATAAACAATCTTCCAGTCATAGTTTTGCTGCCTGGTGACTGTCTAAATAGATTACATTTAATTACAGACTAAGTAGTACAAGTGCTAATTAACTCTTTCTTGTTTGGCTTCTAAGAGTTTGTACGTTTGCTGTTATGCTATTGTTTGGAAATTTGTTGTAATTCTCAAGCAAAATTCTGTGGCACGTAGCAATCTACGGCTTTCCTTCCAGTGCTTCTTTGATGTTTTACCTTCTTAAAGCATAATTAGAAGACGCTATTTGTTGTACCAGTTCAGTCTGAAAACAATTACAGTCTCTTGAATTTCCTTAGGTTATTAATAGAAATTTTTAATCACATCATCTTAGACTTTCTCATGTTCGTATGGTAGATAAGTAATATCCAACTTTCTTCTACCCTCTGGGAAAGACATTAGACTCTGTAAATACCAATCTGTCACTTCTGCGATCGCTGAAATCTGTGATGTGCTGTGGCACTTTTGTCTGGTACGATCAGAAATGGGTGCATAAGCCTATAAGGCATTTTTCTATTGCTTTATGTTTGAGAGTTGCTTATTCCCCTTAGGAGAACGAGCAACAAATTCAGTGAAGACGTTGTTGGAGACACACAACCATTTAAGAGGGTGGATCTTCCTGGAGATTTTGTGAATAGGAACGCATCTGTTTGATAAGATATAATAAACGTTCCTATAAATTGTTTTTTAAAATACTGTAAAAGCTTTGCACTGGAAGTCCACATAGAGGAAAAAGTTGGAAAAAGTACATGTCATTAAGTAATTAATGTGACGTTTGTAATGGTAGGCTTTCTGTGAGAAACCTGCTGTCAGCTGGCACACGGTAAATACATACCATGCTTTCTAAAATAAATTCCAAGATAAATTTAGAAACAATGATTGCAGAGAAACGGTGCAGCGTTCTCTTGCTCTGCTTTATTGGTATTGTATGTTGCAGTTAGGACAAATTTCTGGCATTCTAGCTTGGCAAAAAACCATGCGCTCTTTAGTTTACAATTTGGGAATCTTCTTTCTCCTCAGTGATGGCTACGTCCTTTTTGGTTGCGTTAGCTTACGTTGCTCTTTGCACGGGAGCTGAACCTGTCTTTCAAGGAGAAAACACACCTTCATGTTGCGTAGCTGGCAGTGAAACAGCTTCAGGGTGTTAAGATTTGTTTTGGCTTACTATGACGTATGAAAATGAAGGCGTTTGGCAGTGCTACTGTTAGATTGACCTTGAAAAAGCAAAACTTTGTTGACCAATAAGGTGTAAAAGTGACCGAAGCGGTAGGTGAATGTTTCTGAGCAAAATGTGTTTCCAAGTTTGATGCGTGTGTTTGCTACTGTTGTTAGTGATACAAAAGGCTGCCGCTATAGTAAGCAAATTAAATGTGTTATGAGAGTTATCTCTTTCTTGGTTTTGTACAGGACGGAGAGACTGGCACGAGAAATTATGAAGGGCATGGGAGGACACCACATCGTAGCACTCTGTGTACTCAAGGGTGGCTATAAATTTTTTGCTGATTTATTAGACTACATCAAAGCACTCAACAGGAACAGTGACAAATCAATCCCTATGACTGTGGACTTCATTCGGTTGAAGAGTTATTGTGTAAGTATCTGCAATACCGTGCAATTTTTATATAAATTTGACTAACTTCAGATTATGAACAGAGATGGTTTAATATTGTTACGGCCAGAATGTGCTAATATTAAACAGATAATTACAGGAATTAAGAGTCAGAAGCCAATTTCCTCTTTCTCTGCCTTATATTATATCATCTGTTTTCTTTTAGACCTTGATATCTCTACAGCCCAGTAAAATCCTTATGCAGAGCAGGGAGATCCTTTCCGTGTCCTTTACTTGTTAAAACAATTTCCTTGTTGCCGACTAACCCATCTCTAAAGCTGTGCCTCTGGAATAATACAGAGGATTTTCCTGCAACCATGGTTACAAAAATTTAATTCTGGGAATTTTTATGTGGCTTAGACATCATTTGTTGGACAGGAAGACTTGAAAGCTGCAAAAATTGTCATACCTGAGTTCCCTATCTCACCTTTTGTTTGGCTCAACCAAACATTGAACAAAATGGGTTGTATTTGGCCTTGAGGAAATACTGGATTTTTAAAACTAGATTTATGATCAGTGGCCACTGAATATGGTGCTGGCTTTTCAAGACTAGGCATAGGTTACCTTGGGTTTACATTTTTGGAAAATAATTTATTTTCTTTCTGAACACAGGGATGTAACTTTATAGGGAAATGGAGCATTCCGTAACGTGTGTGTTTTATAGAAGGAAGCGTGAGGTTATGTTGTGCAGGACAAAGGAAGGGGCAGATGTATGTTAGTACTATACACTTCCTGACTTACCCACAGCCTAGTCTCATGTTTTCAGGATGATATTTATGATTTGTTCCATAAGACCATCTGTAGTGTGGAAATAATTACATTTTTTTGTTTCGGTTTAGGATGTTGGAATAAATTGTTTTGTAAGGTTATGCTGTTGGTTCTCTCTCGGTAGCTTTGCATTCAAGTCAGCAGTGTAAGCTACTTGTCACAGTTGTAGACAAGTGCCTGTTGCAGTAGAAAAAAATAGAAATTACTAAATTGGAAACTCAGCCTCATCCTTCATTTCATTACACTGTGAAACCAGTGCTGGAGGTATTTGCAGACTTAGTTTGGACTGTCAGAGAACTTCACAGACTGATGGGTGGTGTTGAGTGATGTGTTAAGGTTTCACGGCGAAGCCCAGAACTGCGAGGGGCTTTGGTCGAGTCCCTGTGCGGGAGGAGCAGCCCCGGCTGCCTGAGGCGTACAGGCGGCCGGCTGGCCAGGCGTTACCTGGAAACCGCCTTCACGTCTGCTGAACTCGAGGCAGTGATTTAGCTGTGCTCTTTAACGAGAAGGCAAAGCTGGGCAGAAAAGGTTTGTGGCACCCTTTGGTTGTATCGCACACGGCGCTCTCTGTGCCTGCGCACCGCATTTAAATCAGTGGGCGAAAGCTGCTTGACACCCTTCCCTTCTCTTTTCCCCCAGCCCAAAGATTTGGGCTCCTGCTGCTGGTCCACTATGCCACCCCATGCCCATATATTCTGCCTGTAAAAGCCACAACAGAAAGCTGAATGTCTCTATTGCAGGATAATAGGTTAAAGAATAGAAAATGATGACTCCCACCTTCCTTTTGGTGAGGAAATTGTGTATCTTCTGTTTTCTTCAAGGAACACTTACGATAACTTACTTGACTTGTTTAAAAAACAATATAAAGACTACACCCTTTCAGTCTGTCCACTTTCTGACTAACTTGGAAAAAACTACTGGAAAACTGGTTTGAAACACCTGAAAAAACCCCTCTCTTAAAAAAGCAAGGCTGCCTTATTGTACACATGTTTTCTTTGCTCGTACTGGTGTGTTAGGCGTGCTTTGGTTCATTTCGTTACTACAGCTGCTTTTGTTGTTTACTCCCCAGAACTACGGTGTCTTGATATTAATAGGGGAGCGAGCAGCAAAATAAGTTTTACGGAAATTAAAAGCCTAGTTTTGCAGTAAAAACAAGTAGATGAAGAGAAAAGCAGATAAATTTAGACAGAAAGCAGTCCAAGTAGAATGTTTTCCTTGAGGTGTTGGCTTCAGGGTTTTTGATTTTGTCAGCCAAGTCTATAAAAGAATGTTTTCTTGTTCTAGATGGGTGAGGAGCTCCTGTTACCTGATGCCTCCACTACAGTATTTACGAGCGTTTCGTTTCTGTGGACTCTCTTAGGTGGTTATTAATATCCAGACTTAGGTCCTTTAGATTGCCTAACTTGATAGACTGGGTAGGATTGTCCTAACGTGAACACGTATGTAACAGATTGACTAGGTCTTCCATCATTAATGGTGTCAGAATGCTAAATCTGCGCTGTAGTTTTCATCTGTGCTTTACCAGACGCAGGGATCTGCGTTGTTAGTGATGTGAAAACCATCCCAAACATTAATGGAGAGTTGAAAGCGGAGCGGGCTCTCTTGCCACTGTCTTTGGATGCGATTACTAGATCATGCTGCCTGCCTTTGCAGACTGGATAAAAGATGTTAAAAATACCCTGGTCGCATAAACAAAGCAGCTGAACTTGTGTAATGGTTCTGAAATTGATGTAATTGAGGTTCTATTCTTGTTTCAAACTGATCATTTAATATTTACAAGCATATGGGGTTTTTTTTGTGTTGCAGTGCAAAGCTCGTACTGTTCTGCACCCAAAAATAATTCTCTAAGAATACTGACATGATCAAGCTGTGATTAAACTTTACTCGTAACTCCAGCGTTCCGAGTCCTTACAGATGAATTTTAATGATCTGGCAAGCTGTTAAGAAATGGAAAGATAGTGTTTGTGAACAGACCCAGATCTCACCGTTCTTGACAAACAGTTTATTTTGTTTGTGCTACAGGAGGAATGGCTTTTCAGCAGTCTCCTGCATTTAAGCTTGGAAATGAGCAAACGTTGCTTATGTAGTCGTGAAGGGCAGCCAAAAGACAGTGAACGTGTTGCACCGTCACTCAGGAAAACAGGGATTTTCAGTGGAGTACATGGTCAACTCTGGTTAGGCTGGTCACGGCGGTATTCTGAAAGATCTCTGTTAACCAAGCCTTGTGGCAAATGCTGTAAGGAACTTAAAATGCCTTTTTACAAGGTGATCTTGGAATCACTTGGGTCCGGAGTTACCATCTTGTAAAGCATTACTGTTTTCCAGCGGTGACAACGGGGAGGCAGTGAAAACAGATCTAAATAGTAAAACTCTTATGTGTTAAACCACAAAGCATTAAAGTCTTACCAGTACTGAAATCAGCAATAATGCTCCTGAAGATAATTAAAACATTGCTTAATTATTAAACAAAGTTCTTTCCAATGGAAATCTGGTTACAACCAGTGACGGAAATGCTTTAACTGTTTTTTATCCTCTGATTGCTCAGGAACTCAGTACCTGTGTAGGAATGCAGGTTTATATGCCAGTGAAGATTTATGTTTTGCGTTCAAAAGCGTAGCAATTTCTATGGGTTTTGGTGGGAAGGAGCAGGAAAGTTTCTGTTAGGTTAGATTGTTTTTTCTCTGCTGGTCACCATACTTAATGTGCATAATTCAAAGATTTACAGTAACCTACTACATTTTTGTGGTGTTCTTCTTTGTTGTTTTGTAGCCAAACAGATCATCAAGAACGTGATCTTATGCATATACCAGGGAGCACCACCCTGTCATCTGTGTGCATAATTTTAATGGAACAAATACCTGTAACATCTTTCTAACTCATTGTTTTGTAAGGAATGATGCTTTTTACATCCTTTCACAGAAGGAGGATGAAATCCCTGCTAATGTAGGAAGAGATAAGAGAGAATCCTGTAAAATAAACAAGGCAAAGCTTAAAGAAGTTGTCGTTTAAGGTGATTTTAAGATAGGGTGAACACAGGAAATGTCCTTTAGCTTTATGAATACGGGGCTTAACTGAATCACATTTTTGTGGTTGATCTAGCCAGTATCTCAGGCATTCAGTAGCAGTGTGTGTAATCTACTGGGTCAAGCAGTGATCATTTTGCACGTCTTCATTTTTGGACTTTTTTGACACAGTGACATTGATGGTGTTCGCTTTAGTTATGGTTTGCATTGAAGCACTGAAACAGTTGAGTACTTGTCAAAAATGCATGTTCCTTGTAGTAATGAAACATGGCGCTTCAGTGTGATCCGAGTGGTATAAATCAAACTAATGTTTTCTTTAAAACACATGGAACAAAATTGAAAAGATACTTTTTCTAGTAATGTATTTGGAGTTTTTTTATGCTGCGTCATAAGCATCTTAAAAGGAAAGTATCTGTTAGTCCTGTCATCTGCTTTTACATGCCTTGAGCTAGGCCATTGACACCACTGTCAAAAGGATTTTAATTTCTCTTTACTGTCCTCCCAGTGTTACTGTATACTCAGTGTGTGCCTCTAAATAATTTGCAGCCCCTTTTTTGTGATAACGTTTTTAGTTTTTTGACTACAATTCATATAGCACGAATATCCGTCTTCACGCGGCTGTAAAAACAGGAAGCTGTACGCGGCTGTGTCTCTGTTGCCTTGAGGTCCCATCTCCGTTGCATCTGTCATTTTGGGGTTTTGGGAAGGAACTGCTGTTCTGCTGCGTGTGTGCAGAGTTGTGCAGCATGCTTGGGCTTCACGGGGCAGCAGAGTGATACCAGCTTTCTAAAAGGAAGGTAACGGGGCGAGGAGTTACGAGAATAAAGTTTGATGACTGAAATGATTAAATTGTAGGACAACGTCTTCATCTCCAAGTAGTACAATAAGAAGCATATCACATCTAATATGAGCTGTGAGAGGCTGTAACGGTTTAAAATCGGTTGAATGACTTTAAATAAACTGCAGAGATCTGTGAAGGACTCCTAGCAGCTGTTTTTAACTTCCTTACATAACAGTTCATTTGTGCTTGTATCAAAGTGTAGTTTTACTGAAGTAAAATTCTGTGTTGTAGTGATGGTGTACTTAGGTTGCTTGTTCAGTTACCATAAGAAGCAATTTGATTGTTACTAGTATTTGTTGTAAACTAGGCAAACATAAACTTTTCTGGCTATTTTTGTAGCTTGTATTTCTAAATATTAATCTGTGCCTTGTTTGCTGGCTAGTCGTGTTATTGTTGTGATTGCTTATTCTTATTCAAGGAGTAGGGCTTTCGAAAGCGTTAAAGTTTAAAATGTAAATTACTAGCTATGTAGCAGCATGCAGCTTGGAAACTGAAGTACTTTTTCTTTTATTTCCATATCTGTAGGGAATGCATAGCAAATCATATCTTTTTAAATACATGCATATATAATAATGGTCTCATGCATGACGCATGTATGTAATGGTGCCTGTGTTTATGCAGATCTCTTGTTTTAATCTGAAATAGCATCTTTTAATTTGGTAACTTCTGTTTTCTTAGTTAATAGAGAGATGCTGTTGGTGCTGTGTTTCTGAAAGCATTACATCCAGTGGTTATGTACTTTGCAGTTTTTGATATTTACTGAAAGAAAAAGTTATTTTAATTCTGGTAATGCTAATGCTCATCCTCCTCTTTCTTAGAATGATCAGTCAACTGGAGATATAAAAGTCATTGGTGGGGATGACCTCTCAACCTTGACTGGAAAGGTACGGCTCTTTGTATGTTTAAAAACAAACAAACAAAACCACCGAAGAACCCACATACCTGCATGGTTTTAAGGTTGCTTTTTTAGTGTGTGAAGATTATAGAGTTTAAAAAAATGAAAACGGAAAACTTTCATTTAACTATGCACCATTGTATACTACGAGAGCGGATAAGCCCCATGAAAGCCATCGGTTTAGTCTGAACTTAACCAAAAAAAAACTTAGCATCTTCCGTATCAGCAAAGTTTTAGAAGATTTGGTTCTCTGCAGTGCCTGAGAAGACTAATCTTGTGTGGGTTGTTGTCTGCAAACTCCCTTTGAAAGAGAGTGCATTATTTACTTGGTGTGTTGGTGTTTCACTGAGGTAGTGCTGGGAATTCATACTGTCGAGGCATATAACGTGCAGCCCAGGTTAGGAACGGAGGTTCCTGTTAGAGGCAGTGACGAGAGAAGGAAATTAGAGAATGTAATAGGTGATCTTTAAGGCATGTGTGTCACAGTTCAATATAAAGGATGTAGGTATGACAGATTGTACCTGTGTCTATAGTATGACACTCTTTGCTTTAGAAGAAGATGAATTGTGTAGATTGTTTTGACCTCTTTTGCATTTATCGAGAATTCTCAAAGTCTAAATAATTTAAAGTCCACTTTCTACTCAGCGTGAGGCATTGAGGATAATCTCATTGCCACGTGATGGTCATTGGAGTATCAAAAACGTTAACTGCATAGAATTCACTGTTACATGCTTAAACGTACATAAATGGTGGTACAAATATTTAACTGCAATGGAAATCAGTAAGTTACAGAGATTAATATATATAAGAAATGGCATGTTCTCTAGATACTAATGGATTTTTCTTCTTTTTTTTTTCTTTTTTCTTCCCACCAGAATGTTTTGATCGTAGAAGTAAGTATTATGTTTCACTGTGAAGTTTAATGTGTGACTAGTGAAAGAGTTCAACAGAAGTTGTTCTTAAGCCAGAAAACCTATAAGTTCTGGTTTCAAGGCTTCCAGCTTCTGATCCCAAGCCTGAATTTTGCAAGTGGGCTCTGAATTTAAAATGGTCTGTGTTTTGAATTCTCAAATTGCATTCAACTGCCAAATTTAACGAGGAAAATATTCATGTAAAATTATTTGCATTTGCTTTCATTTTTCTGTGGTTCTGTCAATTCTAAAATGTCTTTTTTAAAAAATTTTCTTTTAGAAAGTAGCCTGAACAAAGGGATATTAAGTGTGTTAGTGTTCTGGGTTTATAACAGCAAGCTAGGAAATTAAACTGCAGGAGCAGAAAGAGGTTCCTAGTAGAAATATCCTAAAATATGTGAAAAACAGATCTAAGCCCAGTGTCCCTGGGTGTAGTTTGTTTAGAGGCTAGTGGCACAGAGAACGGTAATTCCTAATTAGCATTTTGCAGTTGTTAAGTTCTCATTCCTCTGTCTTGCCATGGTTTTTTGGGTGATACCAGGCACAGTACACCTCAGTTTGATTTCCTGGTAGGTACAGTTGTGTAATTCTTGCTTTCATACCTCTTTCTTGATGGGCAGTGTTGCTTATGTTCAGTTGGTATCGCTTTGGCAAAGGATGTTCTTGAGTAAGATTGCCAGTTTCGGGACAGGGAAGCAGCAGCAGTAGACAGGAAAAATGGACGTGCAATCTAATAATGTCTTCAGGCTCCAAATAATGGAAATGGCTTGTTTGTAACCAAAGAAACAGCCAAGCCAACTGATTCAGCAATCAAAGAGAAGGCTGTTTCCTCTCATAAAATGTGTTTTTTATGCATGTGTTGGGTTTGTTGTGGGGTTTTTTATTTGGTTTTTTGTTGGTTTTTTTTTTAATTTGAGAAGGTTATACTACCCCACAGGAAGCACATTCAGTTCCAAAACTCCTACCAAAATAGTATGTATACAGCAGTTGTCTCTGTGACCGGTGGTGTCCTTTGAAGTATATTTTGCTTCAGATAGGCAGATGCGTTTAATTAAGTATCTGCTCCATTTCAGATGAATGTATGTCTTTAAAGTCCCAGACAGCTAACCAGCTAACTAGGTTAGTTTCTCATTTGTTCAGTGAATCATCTATGCAGTGACTTGTCTTATACACTGCCCAATATGAACCCTTTTACTGAATCACCGTTTAACTGTCAAACGATAAAAATGCATGTTTATTGTAGGTTTAATATCACTAGGCATTTCTATATCGCATCCCTTTAATGTGCAAAAGAATCTGAACAAAATGGAGATTCACCTCCAATAAACAGATAATCACACAATAAAATCTCAGTAATAGAACCTATTTTTATTGTGGAGTATGGAAGTAGCTACTTATGTTTATTCACCAGCTTCTATTTTTATCTGTGTGTCTTTAACTTTTCTTGAGTTTATAACCATGATTAAAAGCATGAAGTGTTAAAGGCGGTATTGCTGACAGGTGCTCTGTTGAGGTTTTTTTAGTTTGATTTTCATTTTAATTGGGAGTCATGGGAAAATACGCTGAAACCAGACCATTGCTGCTTCTGTGCTATCTACCTCCTTCACTTCAAATAGGCTTGATTTCAGGCCGGGGTAAGGACTGTCCCTCTAACAATCATGTGGTTATTTCAGTCCAAATGAGGAGTCTGTTTCTGGTGCTTCAGTTGTAAGACATAGATTCTTTTTTCTGCCTGTGTGTGCACTGGGTGGGATTAAAATGGTGTGTCAAAATTCATTTTAGTGTGTTTGAGTATAGACTTTAGAACTGCACCCGGATACTCCCAGCGCAATTTCTTCAGCTATTTCTTGGATCTGTAATGTAAATTACACTCCTTTTTCTTTAATTGCAATAATGGGTTGTTCTATCTGTTTTTCCTTCTTACTTTTCTTTTTGTTGTATACATCTGTCTCTGTAACTGAGATCAACAGCAAGACTAATGTTACTCTTATCATATTCAAATTCAAGATGTTTGCCTAAGGGCTGCAAGGAGCACAAGCCATAAGATCTCCAAAAGGAGCCAAGAAGGTCATAGTTCAGTAACTGCTTTCAAAGTCATAGATAGCCACAACAATTAAGAACTACTGTTAATGTGCATGATCACTTCACTGAGCATAGTTGCGTGAGCACAACATGGTGTTAGATGTCACCTGTATTTGATTACAAACAGTATTTTGACGTATTTTCATGCTACTGCAGATAAGCAATTTCCATGGTAGAAACTTGAAAATGCCACCCTGACGTGATTAATATTCTTAAGTGAGGTTTTTTTTTATTTTCAGGATATAATTGATACTGGTAAAACAATGAAAACGTTGCTGTCTCTACTTAAGCAATACAATCCAAAGATGGTGAAAGTAGCCAGGTAAATTTTTAATGATGATTGTTTGTGCTGTATTTCTCCTGAAGAACATCACACAGTGTTTAAAAAAGAAAAAAAAAAGGGGGGGGGGCGGCAAGAAAGATAGAAAGAAAGAAAAAAGTGTAGAATACATTTCCATGGAAGAGAAACAGGAGGGAACATTTCTACAGGAGTCATAGGAGTCGTGTATGATGTGATCTGTTGGAGTTTAGTATTTGTTTAAAACTCCAAAAGCATTTTTTACTTGTTACGAGAACATGCTTTCGTTAAGGCTGATGGAAACACTGTTCTTTCCACTCTCACTGCTGGAAGAATTGCAGTGCTTCAGAAGGGGTAGCTTTATGCATGCCTGCTACGTGCCTTACCTTATCAGATCATGGTGAGATTTGTGGGGTTTTACCACTGAAGTCCAAGTTAACTTTAGAAGTAGATGGAAGAATTTAAATCTTTTGGGCTTCAAAAAAAAAAAAAACCTTGTCAAGTTGGTAGAGGTATTTTCAGCACAAGTTTAGTTCATAAATAAAGACTTTTACTAGAGAAGGGGACAGAAAAGAAAAAAAATCAGTGGCTGTCAGTGGCGTATATGTGGCATCTATCCAAACTTGTTTGTTTCTGCTTGAGCTGTCTGCAGTTACAGTATAGTGCAGTGGTGTACCTGTGCGATGGAGACTGTTTCTTAGTTTACCTTCTTTGATTGTAGAGTTAAATTAGTTTGCACGCTAACATTATTGTTTGTGTAGTGTGCATAGTGCAGCTGAGCTTTAGAGGTCATTCTGTGAGTGTCACCCAGCAATATGCTTTTAAGCTTTTCTACTTAGTTACATCTTTAATCAATTGGTTTCAAAACATTGTACAATTAAATAACTTGCAACTAACAAGAAATCTTGAGGATAGTATTATATTACTAACCAATATCGACGTTGTTCCTGCTTCTTTTTAAATTACATCTTATGCACTGCTATGCTGCGCTTGTGTATTTTACAATAAAAGCATAAAGATTGCTGGGGATTACAGATAAAGCAGAGCTGAGTGTAATGTCTAATCAGTTGTGTTGCCATAACGATGTCAAAGCAGTTGTTAGACGTGCAAGAACAGCTCTTCTTGCTGATAATCTGGAGGTGACCTGCTGAAGGTGAGGTTGTTGAGGATTTCTCCCTGGCCTGATTGAATGTGTCAAATTTTAAATATTTGTCAGTGAATAGTGCCCTGACACTGCAGTGTACATCATAAGACAGTATGAGCAAGGTCCAGTTTCCTATTGTTTAAACCTGTTGCAGTAATTTAGGTCGGCCAAAGACCTGAGCAGGTGAACATGATCATTCTAGATCGTCTTAAGTATAATGTTCTTAGTTACTTTGCTTGCCTCTTCTCTTCTCTTCTCTTCTCTTCTCTTCTCTTCTCTTCTCTTCTCTTCTCTTCTTTTTTCTCTCTGACAATTAAGCAGTTGTAGCAGGGAACTGTTAATTAATGCTAATACGATTCTGGGGTTTCTTTGATCAAATCCTCCACTGGTTCTCAAAAATTAAGTCTCACAACTGGAAGTTGAAACTGCCTTTGACAAGAGAAGCCCCACCTTCAGAGGTGATCCGGGGTGGGGTAAAGAGGTCTGTGCTTAATGCATAGAGTTACGCTGATCTCTGTCTTTGCGTTCAGCCATCAACCACCTTTTCCTCCCAAAGTCTCTGTGTCTCAGACAGGCAAATATCAGGCCTATGGGGTTGTCTTCTAAGAGGTGGAAGTGCTTAACTGACTAATGGGTGAATGAAACGAGCAAGGCATTTCTCTCTGCTACAATACCCCCAACTCTGTATCTCTCTGCTTTTTGCACCTCTGACTAGCAGTTCTGGAGAAGTGGAGCAGGTTTGTATCACTTCGTTGTCAGAACCAATTACATTTGCTTTATGGGGGTTATTAGTTCTGCCAGTTTAAAACAGTTGAGGGCATGTTGTGCAAGTGCAATAGAGGTTGCATTTAACCAGCTGAACTTTTGCTCCATAATACTAATGCTTTTGAAAAGAGCACAGCTGATCTGGCCAGATCCCAAGTTGTCACCTCTTTACCTATGAGTTAAGTTGCACCTGCAGTTCCTAACACAGGTAAAACGCCATTAGGTCACTTTTCACAATGAAAATCCATGCAGATCAGTATCTCCTGGCCTCTTTCTTGCAGACCTGTTCGTTATCCTTTAGGCTGTGAACGGCTCATGATTGTAGGAAGATTTGATTTGTCATTATGATCAGCTGCACCTGCAAATAAAATAACGGTTTAAAATATGTGTAATTATACTTTCAGTTATGCATACTTAGGCCAAATTCAGCTTGTCTGTCATCAAAACAGTCTCGCGTATTTGTACACGGTGCTTTTCCGTGTTTCACTTTTACATTGGTTTTATTTCACAGTTTGCTGGTAAAAAGAACTCCTCGAAGTGTGGGATATCGGCCAGACTGTAAGTGACTTTTTGACAATCGTTATTAATTTTTAAAAGTCTCTCAGTGTATCATGTACCCTTTGATCAAAGTCCAAGGATGTTCCAAACAAGTTTTCACTAATGATTCTTGATAGATTTTGCTCTTATTTAGGGAATTTAAATATTTTTAATGTATTTTGTCAATCTGGAGCTTTTTTTCCTTAGCTCTTTGTAACATTGTACTGTATGAAAACCAACCTTTGGTGTTTTGGTCCAGGCTACACCCTTTTCATGTGCAATTTCTCCCAGCTTGCATGTAGATGGATGCTTTGGTCTGCAGAATCTGCTGACCTTGGCACTTTTGGGCATGATTCGGGTGTCTAAACCCAGCCACCTCATGCTGTTTGGATGTCCCCAGGAATGTAGATGGACCACACAGAGTAGCAGGGCTGATAAAAGTTGACCAGGGATAAGATGCCTAAATTTGCACAAACCCAGTTATATCTGGGCTTCCAAATTACTCCCTTTTTGTCTTCTGTCTGTCAGGAGACCATGAAGAAAGGAGTAGCATCCACAGCAGAGTGACAGCTGCTCCTGCCTTGGGAAGGGCTGTGTGTTTTAACCCTGTTCCAGAGGCTAAATTCCTATTTCTCTGGACAATGTACTTTTGCTATGGAAATGGAGCGAGTTTAGCAACAGAATCCTCTTCCTTCTCCTTCCGAGGTTGTACATTATTGCGGAACTGTAATTTTTCAATGCCTTAAAGCCTAATTGAGGTGTTTCCCTCAGTCAAGGATGCCCCTCATTCCTGAGATCGTATTATAGGCTTAGCTGGGTTCATGGTCTGCCTTTTGAGCATCCTGCAGCAGATGACTTGTTTTGCCATCTGTCCGCAGGGATAACCTGTTTAGTGCAGGACACGTGAGCTCTGAAAGAAGAGACAGCAAGGCAGTAATGGCTGGGCCTCCATTTTACCCCTGTATTGAGAGGCCAAGTAGACGCTAAACTTCACCTTAACTTTTCCAAAAATGCACACGGCCTTTTCTTTGAGTTGTACAATTTATCTCCCTATTTTCCTTACAGACCCTCATTGTAGCCAGAGAGAGAAAAACCATGCAGCTTTCCTGTGCTCAGGAGTCTTTCATTTTAGCACAAGGGGAGAAAGCCATTTGGAAATTTTGTATTTTAAAGAATTCAATGTTTTTTGGTCATTTTCTAGTGTGTGTGTGTGGGGACAGGTTGGACTGACGCTGCCTGACCACCCACGAACTGTCCTGCTAGAGCCTTTTAGACAGTCTGTGGAATAGCTGATGTCTCTTTTTAGGCAGCTTCTCTGGGAGGGGAAAAAACCATGACCAAACATACCAAAAACCCCAAACACCTGTTTCTGAAACCTGCAGGTGACTCCGTAAAGAACAGAGTGCTCTTTGCTCTTCACTATAGCACAGAATCGGCGTCTCAGACAGGCTTTAGCAGCCGTAGTATATTCCTGCGTATCGCGTCATCGCCTGAGAGTCGCAAAACCAGAGTCCATTTAGGCAGTGACGCAAGGGCGAAGGATTGATTTCCCTGCACTTGAGGGGTTCTGATATTCCCATTATTCTGTGCTCACTCTCAAGGAATTTTTTTTTCCAAGGAATTTTACGTTTTCATTCGTTTCTTGCGGACTGCATGCTAGCACCATGCCACTGCTTGGGAACCGATAAATACAGCTATTTAAATTTGCTTTAGTTGATAAAATAAATCAACAAAGTGAGTTAAAATCTTAAAATAGCTCAAATATTAATCTGAGGGAAGAAATAAAGTGAGTTGGGATGCATACATACCTAGAAAATTCCAGATTGCCTCTGTAAAAAGGTCTAGTGAACTCTGGGAAGTTCTTTTCTAACATACTGGTGACTTACGGTCTTTTTCAGTTGTTGGATTTGAAGTGCCAGACAAATTTGTTGTGGGATACGCCCTAGATTACAATGAATACTTTAGAGATTTGAACGTAAGTAATTTTTCCCGTATGTTTTTGCCTATTTAAAACCAGAGAGGAGGAAGGAAGGGAAGTCTCCTCGCATTGCTCTCCCTCCTCTGTAAATCACGCCTCGTGTGCAAATCTGTTCCGCTGGTGGTGCAGTGATGAGAGCAAACTCTAGAGCAGCAGGACAAGTGTTTTGGAGCTCTTAGGAAATTGAAATTTATTTTACAATATGTGGATACTTCCAACGGAGGCTACACATCTCCTGTCAGCTCTGAAATAATGTGAAGTTTCTTATTTTCCCAGATGTCTACAATAAATAAATAAATAAATGTGCTTGCTTAGTTAATAAGAGAAGAGAGACCTTGGAAGTTAAAAGGGATTTTAAGTCGTTATTCCATCTGGGTGTCACCAACCTTATATTGGACACTGGGTGGGATAATTAGAGGGAGGAGAAAGAAGGCAATGTTGAGACTTTTATATAAAAAATGGCTAAAGTTGTTCTGCATAAACCGTATCGCAAGATCCTTCCGTACTGAAACGTCTGCAGTGTTCTTGTAGTTTTTTCAGAGGTGCATTATTGAATACACGTGCAAAACACTGGTCTCTTGCATTACTTTTCTAACAGGATCTTTTTGTTTTGTTTTGTTGCAGCATATCTGTGTGATCAGCGAGACGGGGAAGCAGAAGTACAAAGCGTGAAAGCACAGTTCCAAGTGCTGTGACAACAGAGCTTTGAAATGTTTTGTTTACCGAGTCCTATCTTTCACAGGCTTCAACTCTGGTACACCAGCTAAAATTGTAGAATTCCCCAGCCCCATTGTCATACGCTTACTATAATTTATTGCATGTACAATATAAGATCTTGTCTTGTTCATTTATATTTTAGAACTGTAAACAGCTCGTGCAGTTCTGCACTCCTTATTTTGATTTGCACTATGACTCTACCGACTATTGCTGCCCCTGGTTGGGTTGTGCTGTTTGTGAGCTCCAGAGTCTAACTCTTGCAGTGGTAAATGGCTTAAACCTCATCAACCCAGAACTGAAATAGTTCAAGTACTGTAAATGTAAAACATTTTATGATAGGGAAGTCTATTAGTAATATTTTTAAAATCTGTAATTTAAGTTTTATATTTTAATGCACAAATGTGATTGTGATTAATGGATAGTTGCACCTTTGGTGTTATAAAGCATGAGGAGCAGCCAGTTACAGTATCTGTAATCTCCAAGGAGCTCATTTGGATCTCCTGGAGTTGCCTTATTGCTNGAATGACAAAACAGAATGTTTAAAATCTAGTTTTAATTGAGCTGCCTGTTTCTGTTAGATTATTTTTTTTTCTTTAAAAATATCCATCAGCCAGTGGAATTGCCTTTTAAATTTAAACAATTTTAATATATTTGTGAAAAAGTATTGTAATGTTAACTTTATAAGATCTACAAAACAAAGTACTTTAAATAAAGGCTGTCTCTTTAAAGTAAGCCCCAAACATTTATGCCACTCGTTCTGTATATTAAAGTGCTCTTGACATTTTCTTCTCAGTGATATTTTTCAGAAGTGTTTCTGATGGTGAAGGCAGACTCTGCAGTTGTTACCTTTGTAGAGCTTTTGGGTAATGTTTTCCTGCCTGCATGAGAGACGAAGCTCCAAGGGGAGAGACTGAAACACCCGCAAATTCTGTAACCAACGTCGATTTCAGAGAAAAAGGTTTAAGCACTCCTCTGTGTTCTGTTTTGGCCAAAAAATGAAGAGTGGAGATTATACCTTCATTAAACATATACAGGTGGAAAAAACCCACGAACATTTTGTGAATAATCCTTTGAGTTTGTTTCTTTACCACCTCTGTTGCTGTGGAATGTGATCTAAAGGTGGCAGCGCGTCTCCCACCTTGTGCTGCGCTCTGCATTCCCTGAGCCTGCGGGGATCCTGGACCTGTGCGCCTGGATTCTCCCCCTGTACGCTCCTCTCCAAAGCTGCCCCGGCCTCGTGCGTAACGCAACTTTTTGCCAGCCTATTTTGAAAGATTTTTTTTTTCCTGCGGTTTGGGAGTTTTGGATCGTGTTTCTGTACTTTTTTCAAAGCACTGTGCGTCGTCCATCTGTGGTGTGGGCAGTTACGACTGTAGTGGTTCATAGGAGACCTGAAATAGGAGTAACTTACACAGTGGGATTTAGATGAAATGATCGCAATGGGTAGGAGACCTGCTTGTAAAATCAAAATTCTCGTTAACAAATATTAGAACAGTGGTCGTGATTATACTATGCTATTGCAATGTTGTTTAATGTTCCAAAGAGCTGTTTTTTCTAGATGCTCTGCAAAGTCTGATTGTATTTCTCAGTCTCCTAAGTCAGGTTCTCTTCGAGAGCCTGGGCCGTCCCTGGGACAGCTTCCTGCAAAAATACGTGATGCGTCTCCAAGGAGAGGAGGGGCAAAAGCAACATTGAATAATGTTAAACCGCTCAGGGAATTAGTACATCCATTCAGGTTTTTGCTAGTTCTGGTCGAGCTTAAGGTCAAATCTTAAAAATCAAATCTTTCCCTTTGGCCTGAATAGTTCCTGCTTCACGGTCTGTTCTAAAATAAGTTCATGGCAGCTGGAGAGAACACTGGAGAGGTGGCCTAAAAATACCTATTTACACATGAAAACAATGAGAATCAATCTTTGGTGTCTTCTAGGACAAAACCCTCAAATGAGTTTGTTGTTGATTAAGACGGTTACTCAAATGCTGCGATTTGGGAAGGAGGAGAGGTTGCGTTACTGATAGTGAGGGGTTTGTCTTCCAAACCCTGGCTGGAGGGGGGAGGTAAGGGATAGGGGGTTGGAACTGCAGGGACACGTGCAGTCACGGAAGAGGTTTAGGAAGATGCTGTTGAGCTCTGCCGGATCCCAGGGGCGCTGTGGCCGCATCCCAGATCTGCCTTCCAACAAACCTCGCCTGGGTCTGCTGGAAAAGGTTGGTATTTAAAAAAAAAATAAAAATCTTACTGATTGTTCCCACATTTCAAATGCTGAGGAACAGGCACTTTTTCGTGGCCTTTTTTCCCCAGTTCTTTCACATAGGTGCTTGTCCGATGAAGCTTATCACCCCAGAGGGCTTCCTCGTTCAAAAGCTTTTGATACTCTATGAAAATTGTTCAGGGGAAAAAGTTATTGGCTCTCTCTCCCTTGCCAGAGCGGTTCTAAGGTACTGCAGCCTTTTCCAGCACCGCTGCCTGCACTACAGGAAGAGAAAGTCTCACTTGGGGAAAAAAAGCTGAAAGTACAAGCGCTACTTTTTATTCAGTAATTTTGGTGAAAAGGCTGGGGTTTTAGTCACACCTCTGCATGTTAAATGCCAACCTTGCGCAACCCAGACACACGTTAAAACATTATGAAAGCATGGAGACAACCTTGTATTTGAACATTTACGTGGCGTTTGAAATTCATTGTAGTTGTCCGTCCCCGCTCCCCNATTCGGAATATTTACAGGCTTTAGTACACCGGCTCACCCCATGACACCTGGCGTTTCTGTACGTTTTGGTAATTCTCACCTGCCGCTGCAGAATTTGGTGCCGCGAATGTGCAGCTCTGCTTCGGAGTGATTATTCTTCTTGCTTTAAATTCGCGCTGGTGAGAATCTAAAGTGCTCTGGAGGGCGATGCGGTTAAAGGTGGTCACGTGAACTGAGCCAGCGGCTCGCTTTGGGGAGCGGGGGTGCGGGGGTGTGTGTCTGTGTGTGTCTGTCTGTGTGTGTCTGTCTCTGTGTCTGTCTCTGTGTTTTCTAGAAAATTGAGACAAATGAGGATCTTTAAGTTGCCTTGTAATTGTCTGATTGAAGCGGCGGTGGTTCCTCGTCTGTTACGCTCTGAAAAATCCCGGGAAGCGCGCACTAATCCGGCAGCGAGGAGCCAACACTTGGGTCACTCACCGTTCGTTAGCGTTAACAGTGTGTTCCCACCCTGCCTGCCCGCCTTTCATTCTTGCACCTTGCAAGATGGGATCCCAGCTGATCAAGTGTAAGCAAATGAGGTGTCACAGTGGTCTTTTTTCCTTTTGTTTGATTTTGTTTTGTTTTCTTTTTTTAAAGTGTGTAAGGACTTGTAATTTATTTAATTCCACGAGCAGTTGTAGGTCGGTAACTGCGTCCATGGGGAAGTTGCTTCCCAGTGCTGTGAACGTGCCGGCACCCGGCTGCGGAGCCGGAGGGGTAAGGGAAGCGCAGAGCGTGAGCGGGCAGCGAGGATTTCCCTCCCCGGGGAAGCTGAGGAAGGGACCGGCTGAGTGAGAAAAGGCTGGTGCAAGGTGGGGGACACGCCTCCCCGTCGCGTGGCTGCAGACATGGCTGTGTGTAGAGGCTTCTCCCGGCTCTTCTCCCGTAAAACCCCAACGGGGGCGAAGCAAAACGTCTCGGAAGGTGCAACTTGGTACAGAACCGGGACGGAGAGGCAGCCTGTGGCGGCGAGCATGTTGGGTTGCAGGTAAACAGCCCCGACCTTTAGCCAACTAATAATTATTGGTGGCATCTTTATTTTTTTACCCCCACTATGGCCAGAAAAGGAACCAACCCCTTGTGTCTGCCGCCTGTCCCCAGGTTGCCCATGGCAAACGCTGTGGCTGCGAGCCACAACGCTGGGCACTGGGTTTTCCCAGGCCGTCTGTGTTCTTTCCTATAGGTGGTGATCCCCTCTTCCCCAATATCGCCAGGAAAATACCCCAACAGGCGATGGCTGGCTGTATAAATACAGACCCATCCATTAAATATGGATCCGTCTCTTTCCAACTCCAGTCCCAGCTCAGTTGGGGTTTCATGCAGCTCATCCGAGCCTAATTTACACTCCTGCCATCTCGGGCATGCTGGTGGGAACGCTCCAGGATTGGTTTTGGAAGCAGGAATTCTCATACAACCTTTGCTCCCCACGGCAGCAAAGTAACCTGGCTTGATTTCACGTGTTCCAACCCTGCCACTGAAAGTGCCGTGTCTCCCCCGGCGATTCCGGATGGACGAGTGTGGCAACGCTCCAGCCGGTGTGTGGCAACGCTCCGGCCGGTGTGCGGCAGCTGGGGACGCTGACGTGAGGCTGGATTTGCTCCTCTGGCCCCACAGCTGATGTGCAGCCTGCAGAGCAGCCGGGGCAAGGATTGGCTGTCCTGCAGTCGGGGAGGGAGGGAGGAATTCCTTTTCCCCAGGAAAAGACTTTCTGGGTACTGCTGAAAGGCGCTGCCTTTCCCATGCTTTCCGCTGGGTAACCTGCAGGGACCCGGGAAGCGCCGGAGCAGCGATGCCGATGCTTCACTTGCCTGTTTGCCACCTGAGGAGCCGGGACACGGAGAAGGCAGCCATAAGGCAGGGGGAGGAGAGTATGGGGGGGTGTGTGTGCGCTTCCAAATGGGCACTGGGGTATATTTATCAGCCCTTTTTCTCCTCAATTTCCTTTCTTGCTGATTTTCTCGCTTCCATTCCCCACCCCATCGCAGTCGGGGAATACGCCATACGGGGCAGAAATACCCGCTGGGCTGTAAACTTGTCCCATTTGCCATTTGAAAACCATCTCGCGCTCTCTAGTAAAGAATAACCACAAATTCCCNGGCAGCTCTGCACACTCAGCTCGTTTCTTTTCACTGTGAGCTGGAAGCTGTTTCCTCCTGTATGGCATGAGACGGCGCTGGACAGGTGGGAAATGAATATCTGCTCTGCTTGAATCCTATTCTGAGTAACCTTCAACATTCCGTTATGGGAACAGCGCCCGGGAATGGGTTTGCCTGAGAAACCACCTAGAGCACCGGCTTATCCTTCGCTGCACAAAGGCAAAGATTGGAAATTCTATTTTTTTTCTTCCCTTTGGTGAGTCTGGTGCCAAGATCCACCGAGTCACCAGGGGGCCAGCGCCATCCTTCGCGCTGGTCATCGCCCTTCGCTTTCACAAACTGCCGGAGCGGGTGAGCTGGTCCTGCTTTGCCAGGTGGCCGCTACCCGCCACGTTTAATTTACCCCAAGGAGATTTAATTTATTTACCCCAAGGAGATTTCGTCCTTCCCGTGGCTTTGCATCAGGGATACCAGCTGTGTAACCCCGGCTGTGTGGTTAGAGCCACCTCAGCCAGGATTTTCCCTGGCTGAGGCTGAGATAGGAAGCGTTTTTTCCTCACTCTTCGCGCAAAAACAAAGCAAAACCTGAGCTTAGCAGGGCTGAGCGCTGGGAGCTGCTGTTGCGCAGGGCACCGCACGCCCCCCGTGCCGGGCAGCTCCGGCGGGATGCGAGCTGAGGAAAAGCAGATGAGGTAGGTGGGTGGGTGAGAAGCGCAAGGAAAAAGCAAGATAGCGCCGGATACCACAACGAGCTGCTTACCCTCTACCAAAAAAATTCCTTCCGCATCGAAGGAGGTGAGCAGGAAAACGCCGAAGGTCTATAAGGCGGCTTTTTTTTGGGTTGCTTTTTTAGCGTTTACAGGAATCTGCAACACCTCGTTTGGCTCCCGCACCACTGCCTCTCTAGGGAAGGTACCTGGTACTGCGAGCAGAGTAACGCAACCCCCGCCGTGGTGTGTGGGAGGGTTTCGGCCTGGGTGAAATTAAAAAAAAAAAAAAATCAGCGTAGAAGCGCGCGACTAATAAGCTTGTCGAGTGTCTACCCACCACACCCCGCAGCCGAGCCATGCGCTGCCTGTATTTACCCACCACGGGGAGCTGCCGCCTTCCAGCACGGTTAGAAAATCACCCCAAAAAACTACCGGGGAAGCTCAAAGACTTCCCCCCCCCCCCACCGCAGTGGTCGCGTACATTCCCTGAGGCAGCAGACTTCCCTTTTTTTTTTTAAAAAAAAAAGGAAATAGACGTCTTGCTTTACCCTGTACAAACAGAAAAACTTCCCGAGCTGCTTTGGCACGTGCTGCCCCCGTCAGCGCAGCGTGCGACGAGGGGCGCTGGTGACGGAACCCAGACCAGGGATGTTCTGCAAGGGCTTCTCTTGCTTTCCCATCCTTTTTTTTTATTTTTTCCTTCCTCCCCAGCGGTTTGTGCTCAAACGCAGTAGTGAAATCAACTTGCAAACACACCCAAGGCGTAAACTTTTATATTTAAGGGGGAAAAAAAAAAACCCGTGACAGGAGCTGTCCCAGCTTCTCAGACAGAAAAGCTTGGCTGGATGTCGGCTCCAGTGGCTTTCGGCGTTAATAACCGGCAATATCCCAGGATTTTTGCAGCAGAGCAGAAACATGCTCACAGGGTACCAGGAGCAGCAGAGGGGAGCGATCACCAGCCAGGAGGCACCCTGGGACCCTGCTGCAGCTGATGCTGCGCCCTCAGTGCCGGCTCCTGCTGCCCCTGCGCCACGGCACAGCCACCATCCCTGCTCTCCAGCCACGGCACAGCCACCATCCCTGTGCTCCAACCACAGCAGAGAGACCCTCCTGTGCTCCAAACACGGCACAGCCACCGTCCCTGCGTCCCAACCACAGCACAGCCACCATCCCTGAGCCCTGGCCACGGCACAGCCATCACCTCTGCACCCCAGTGACGGCACAACCACCCTCCTGTGCTCCAACCACGGCACATCCATCACCTCTGCACCCCAACCATGGCACAGCCACCCTCCCTGTGCTCCAGCCACGGCACAGCCCACCATCCCTGCGCCCCAACCACGGCACAGCTACCACCCCCGAGCCCCAGCCACGGCACATCCATCACCCCGAGCCAGGTGAGGGTGGGCAGGGACCGCTCGTCTGCAGCACAGCCACCTCCACCAGCACCTTTTTCTACCTCCCCTGGGATCGTTTTTCCCATTGGCTCGATTTAGCCTCTACATTTTACTCTCGCCCGCTGCTCCGACAACTCTGTGCTGCTTTCGCTCTCCTGTTAACGTCCAGGCAGTGAGATCCCGGCGGGAGCCTGCAGCCTGAGCGCACGGTTTTAGCCGGAGTCTTCTGTTTGCGATTGAGGTGGAGATCTCTTTTTCTAGCCGAGTAAAATCAAACTGATCACAACAGAAAGGTCTAAAAAGAAGGAATAAACCTGCTTTTTAACTCTTACACTCTGCTTACAGGTGCTAACGGCAGAGAACTTTTCTAAAAAAAAACCTGAGGTAGGATTAATAGTATAGGACAGCATTCATCACTTTACCAGCCAATTTCAGTGGAAACCAAGTTATTGTTTTCCTGAGGGAAAGCAGGATTTTATACGGCCATTAAAGCAGGAATAAACCATTTTGCTGACAGGAGTAATGCCCGCGTCTCACCCCAAAGGGGTTGGTTGCGTGTCGAGACATTGTGTTTTCGCCCTGTCCGTGCACCCACACACGCACCTTCTGCACCTCCCCGGTGCTGGGGGGGGCCCTTGTGCCGGGCTCCTGGCGGCACTGACGCTCACCCAGAGCTCACGGTACAGACCAGGAGCTGCCGTCAAGCTGTAAATCACCAAAAGGACACTCCCCTGCCACCCCCCACCCCGCAACTATTGACCGTGATTGATGGATTGATTCCTAAAAATGGTCGGAAAAACCCCCAACCGCTTTGGCATTCCCAGCCGGCAGCGCTCAAGCATGATCACGGGTAGCTATCCACCCTGCCAGCAGGACAGGTGACCGCGCTCCCACCGCCGCGGATGGATGCTCGCCCAGGAAGGCACCATCCCAGCCCTTCCCAGGAGGAGCAGCCCTGACCCCCTGGCATTCCCGGTGTTTACCCCTTGCTCCAGGGCTGGGAAGCTGCGAGCAGAATGCCAAGGGCAGAAGGAAAACCCTTTCACCTCAGGGCTGGGCTGGCTCTGGAGGATGCAGTTGCTGCAGCCACGGGACTATGGACAAACCCGTGGGTGCTCCAGGCCCTCCAAACTCTTCCCACCATGGCCCACGTGCCAGCAGATGCTCCAGGGGTGCCAGCAGCCCCCTGACCCGGCTGCGCTTGACCCAGGAACGCCGCTGGAGCTGCACGAGCCACTCCCTCCCACGGCAGGGCTTCCCCAGGAGCACCCCAAGCCCAGCTACGGGGCCCTTCCTTCTCCCCATCCAGGTGAAGCTCCCATTCCCACATCCCCACCAGTCCTCATCCCCCCTCCCCAGCTGCTGGAGGCCGGGTACAGTACTGGGGGGAACCACCGTTACCCCTTGCCCACCCACCCCGGGTCCTCCCTCCCCCTGGCGATGCTGGGGAAGGGCTCATCCCTGTTTCCCAGCGCTGCCAGTGCCTGCTCCATCCCTGGGAGCGGGTACCCACCTGCAGGGGGGGGGGTGCGTGGCTGGGTGCAGCCCCTTCCCCCTCCCCATTAACGACACCAAGCCCTCGTCCTCTTTGGTTGCTGCCTCCGCAGTGGTTTATTGGTGCAGGAGCCCCCCCCAGCAGCGGGGAAGGGGGGTGGAAGGCGCCATGGGGGTGCCCTGGAGGCACCCCGAGAGCCAGAGCCCCAGGCTCCTGCGGCAGGGACCGATTTCCAGCCTCACTAAAGCAGCAATGCAATACTGGAGAGCAACAGGCAATCCCAAACTCCAGTATTTACGTGCTGCTAGAGCACTGCTGACAGCTCTCCAGCCCAGCGCCTCTCGCCCCCACCCCCAAAAAAACCACACGGGGGTACCTCGGCCGATCCTTTGCCGGGAAAGGAGGGAAGAGCCACGGGCGAGGGGCGTGGTGCTCCAGCCAACACCGGCCATATCCCAGTGTCGGAGCGCAAAAAGGAGCTATGAGTCCCTCCTGCCTGCGGGGCCGGCCCCACCGAGACACACACAGACTCCCCGGGGGAGCGTGCTTGTAGCCGCAAGGGATGTGCAGGGATACAAGCACGGAGAGAACTCACCTACACGTAGCTGTTAACTGAGCTAACGAGATAATACGTGGGGAATGTGGTGGCTTCCGCATCTATGATACCCAGAAGCTCACTTTCTTGTCTTATCCTTGAGGTAATGAGGCAGCCCAGAATGGTCTGTATCTCCTTGTCCCTACAAACCATGATGTGCTGCTACATCTCCTCAAAGCCCACTGAATGTTGACATTCCAAATGGTATTTTGAATATATATATAAATATATTAATNATATAAGGCACTGAAGAACACTCTACAATGAAGACACGCAACGTGCATGCATTATTACCACCACGGGACACTTTTGGTTTGGTTTGGTTTTTTTTTCTTCATGGGTCCTATCAGAAAGTCTGTAACTATAAGAGAACAAGCAGTTACACAGTGCAAACAAACCAGTTTTCAGGAACAAAACAAACAAACAAAAATAAATCAGAAATAAGAGGTTTCCCCCGACCCCCAAAAATATTTGGGCCTCAGCAAATCTATGATTTCAGAGCTTTTGCAGCCAATCCTGCAGACCTTCCTGGCCCTTCCAAACCATCCCAGGGGGAAACGTTACCTTGTCCTTTCCTCTTAGGGGCTGCTGAACACCAAGGGTTTTCCAGGAGTCGCAATGGTAATAATTCACATAAAGAAATCCAGATTCCCACCATTCAAACCTGTTAAGTTTTCCTTAAAATACTTTTTTTTATCCAGCTCGTTTTCACCTGAGAACTCTAAACTCCCCCTCCTTTTTTTTTTTTTTT
>VZSF01007212.1:0-233160 GCA_013398295.1 Chionis minor
GTGCCCAAAACTGAACACAGATTGTATGGTTTCAATTCAATAAGAAGAATTTAGTTTCCTGAATGCAACAATTTGGTGTCATTGTTGATGCTCTTGGGTAGGAAAGAATTTATGGGAGCCCTGAGCCCTTCTGGATTGGCAGGACAGCCAGTAGTGCCTAAAATGGCACTTGACATCTATGTATGAGGACCTCAGTCCTACTTATTGTGTCCTTTGTGAGCATTGAAATTTAAGGTGGGATTGAGTTCCCCAAATACAGACGTCTAGTGTCATTTTAAGCACCAAATAGATGCCTTGGATACCTAAGGGTGTCTCAGGTGACACTATACTACTGTGTTTAGGAACTGAATCTTACTCTAAAAACGTGGAGCCAACTGATGAAGTAATTATTCTCTTATATAATAACTTTCCCCATCTCTCTAGCAACATTATAAGTAAATTCTGTCTGGATTAGTTGCAAAGTCATACATGTCCTTGTACTAAGTCTCCTAGGTTTAGCATGACACAACATGTACTTATGGGAGAAAGAAAGACTGCGAGTGCTTGCAACGGTTAAATGCCAACGAGATCTGGTCCAACAAAGCTTCACAGTGAGTCAGCTACCAAGTAAGATTGGTTAAGCATGTAGCAAGCAAATGTATATTATAAGACTTGAAAGGATAATCTCCACTCTTAAGCTGGCAAGTGACTGAATTAGACAAATATGATACAAGCAGAAGAAAAAAAATCTTGATATTTTCCTCCACATTCTGGAATATATTGATAAACGTATGTTAGCATTTAACTATTCATTCTTTTGGAGAAAACTGGTTAACCCCTTAAGTGTTTTGCCCTGAAGGCAGACATTAAAAGTTAATTATAACCACATGGGACAAGCCCCTGGAGGACCGTGACAGCATTAAGCTGCTACCAACCAAGCATGCAGGATGCGCAGCACTCTCAGAGAACACCATGTACAAAAATGATGCTGTCTCCTTGAATGAGTTTTCAGAAGTTAAAAACATGCTACTTTTTGCATGCACAGTAAAAAGGCAGATTGCAAATGTTCCACTCAGAGCAAAAAAAGCTTCCAACTGAAGAAGAATTAGAGCAAATGAAAACACTGAGTAATTTGATTAAGCAATGTGGCACTGCGAGAGAGAAATGCTGCAAGTACTGTTTTACTTAGTGCTGCAAGGAGAATATGGTAAAACCTCTTCTAAAGACCTTGGATTGCTACCTCATGATAAACCTTTCCAGTACTGTATATGAATGCTTTATGAGGCATTTTAATTTTACCGTTATAACAAGGAGAGGAGATAACACTTGTCCTTGGAGAGGATCGTTTAGACCATATGGAAAAAAAAAAGAAGTTAGTTCTAAGGGAGAGACACTGACTGTGCCTGTGCAAGTAAATTAAGTGTGGCTGGAAGGCATTGAGGTTAAGTAACATGGAATGGCCTACACCTACAAAATTAAACTTTCTTCCCTTAAATTAAAATACCTGTATCTGTGTTAACTATTGGGAATGATTTCTATGGTATTTCGCAAATCATGCTTGTTTGGGAGAAGCCCTATTGTTGTGGTTCCAGAAGCACGTAGAGGGCTTTTCTAACAACGTAGCGGTAGAGAAAGATGATTTCCAATGGACAATATCTCTGACTGTTGCTTTTTAATACAGAAGTAGCCATCATGTCCTGAAGGTAAGTCAGGAGACATTCAGGAGGCCTAATTCTGCTTTTCTCTCTTATTGAGCAACTGGGTTTATATTATAAGCACCAGAATGAGTATAGCCCAGAATGGGTGAGCCCAGCTCCTGCTAATATTTAGGAGAAACATATCTCTCACCTAATTTAACCTTCAAAAAGCTGGGCTACATGGAATCGTAGAATCATTTTGGTTGGAAAAGACCTTTAAGGTAGTCAAGTCCAACCATTAACCTAGCACTGCCAAAACCACCACTAAACCATGTCCCTCAGCACTACATCTACCCATCTTTTAAATACCTCCAGGGATGTGGACTCAACCACTTCTCTGTGCATCCTGTTCCAATGCTTGACAGCCATTTTGGTAAAAAAAAAATCCGCGTATCCAAGCTAAACCTCCCCTGGTGCAATGAGAGGCAAATTCCTCTCATTCTATTACTTGTTTCTTGGGAGAAGAGACCAACTCCCCCCTCACTACACTCTCCTCTCAGGTAGTTGTAGAGACCAAGAAGGTCTCCCCACAGCCTCCTTTTCTCCAGGCTGAACAACCCCGGTTCCCTCAGCCGCTCCTAAGGAGACTTGTACTCCAGACCCCCCACCAGCTTCGTTGCACTTCGCTGGACATGCTGCAGCACCTCGATATCTTTCTTGTAGTGAGGGGTCCAAAACTGAACACAGTATTCGAGGTGGGGCCCCCCCAGTGCCAAATACAGGGGGATGATCACTGCCCTAGTCCTGCTGGATATATCCATATACCTAATCTGAAAGTTAACCTGCTTTAAACAGGGGGATAGACCAGATGATTCCCAACATTTACTTCCATACTAAATTAATCTGTGCTTCTAATTGCTAAATAAAACAGGAATAGAGACAATTCTATGGACTCTACTCCAAGTGTTATACACAGGCTATGTTCACAGTGCATAGTACCGGATTTGAATTCCTTCCTGTTGTGTTGCGGTGCCCTGTGGTTGTAGGACATGTTTAGTAGTGTGTATGTGTGTGTTTAACATCAAATGTTCCTATATTATGAGAGAGTTCTGTTGCAGCCCCACAAGGGGTGCATTCACAACACAAAACCAAATATGTGCTGCATACTCTACGTTTTAACATAAGGGCATGTCAAGGCACATGAATCCATAAAACCTGCTGGAATAGTGTTGGAAGGCTGCATAAATTGAAAGGAGCCAACCTGATCCATTTTTGTCCATATTAACAGCCCATGGAGGTGTTTGCCACCCTCCAAACAAAGGTCTAGAGAATTCCAGTGGGGATAGGCCAAAAACATGTCAGGGAACATGCTAATAACTAAGCAGTAGGTTGAACTGAGACTTGAGCTTACTCACTGACTCTAAACCCAGTCCTGAAGCATCAAGTTTAGCCTAAACTAATGATCTAACTCTAATCCCTAAAGAAATGGGACAACTCCAGAGGGTGTTTAATCCCTCTATCCTGGAAAAATATGTTGAGTGGATGTCTTGCTGTCTGGAAGTATCCCTCCCGTCTCTACCTGTTTCCCCCAGTGTAAGTCCAGTTACAGGAAACATTTGACTCTTAAATGGCTACTTCTGGGTAAAATAGCATGCATTTCTGAGGATCAGCACTTAGATTACCTGAGAGAGCATCTCTTCTATAATCCCATCAGTCCTGTTTTACTTTTCAACTCTAGGTACAACTGTGCAGGCAAGAACAAAAAGGCAGTATTACTGAAATGAGATTTAATTCTTGTCCTCAATCTTCACGTTTTTTTCACAGAGCCGAAAACTGTATTTTCTGATTTCCTTAATCCAAAGACTTCCACAGGGGGTGCAATATACAGCACAGCACAAGGCAAGGAATCTCAAAGTGGGACAGAACTGGGTGGGGGGTTTACACAGAGCTGGGCCAAAACAACAGCTTTTAAGAACTACGCAGCTGTTTTGGCAAACTAAGGCACCTAATTAAAGGCATTTTGGCTATTATATGCTTCCAGTTTGGTGGTAGCATAAAAATCTCTTCCTTGTACCACGTTCCACAAAGTAGTCTGTTGTGTTTCCATCCATAAGGACAAAATGCAAGATCATACTTTTTTTGAAAAATAATAACAGGAAAAAGGAAAAGGACCTGTGAATTAAATTTATTTACAGGATACCTGGGATCCAGTAACATAATGTAACTGTGAACAAAGGACAGAAGTAATACCCAGCTACTACAGGAGAAAATTTCCCAGTACAAAAAACATTGGTGATTTTTTAACCGCAGATGAGACCCAAACATAAATATTTGTAATTGATTACTCAGCTTCCAACAAAGATTATTTAAATGGTAAATAATCAAGGGAGGGTAGATCTCAAAGACAAGAGAATGAGGAGGCTTTAATACAAAACAGAGTGGAAAAGAATCATTTAGCCTCTTGGAACAAAGGCCTTGTTTCTACCAATACTTTGGGATATCAGGGGAAAACACTATGTAGTGGAGGGGCAAAAGCATCCCAGTGTTTTCAAGTTGGACTTCAAAAAGTTTGAGAAAATAGTTGATGAAACTAAACAGTGAGAACAGATTGCACACAGTCAGCTAATGGAATAAAGATGGGATGGTGCCTCAGATAAAATGTAGTTGAGTCAATGACCCAGCCCTGTATGTTCTTGCATGACAAGGAGTCATCCCAGAATTTCTTATATAGTTGATACTTTATCAGGTCATTTAATAAGAAGATGAAAGCATTCAATGTGTCTGGTCATATTGTGGATAAAGTGCAAAGTGCTAGGGCTGAGGACAAGTGTCCATCACCAGATCATACAGTGGAGGACAACCCCATTCCCAGTGCTCATCAGTGGATTACATGGTTCAAAACACAGGCTCTTGTGAACATTGGGAACAGCAGGTTGGCAGGGCCAGAATTTAAGAAAGTGAAATAAAGGAAGTCCTGTGTCCCAAACCAAAGTCTAAGATAACATGGTGCTCTAAGTGTTTTTGTTGGGACCTGGAATAATGTCTACGTTTTATAATCACCTCAGAAAATTTGGAGCATAGAAAAATTGTGTTAAATATGCCTCCCCTGGGCCTCCTTCAAGTATGGGCACCAACTGGCAGCATTTTCCCCAGCTGCTTATTCACACTACGTACTGTCTTCTACTCCATAACACTGAATCAGGCATGGCTCATTGGTGGACTACAAATGAGGCCACTCAGTGGCACGTCATTCACTGGCCTACAGAGCATAGAAAGACAGTGGCACTGTGATGGAAAGTTTCTGAGGTAAGGAGACTTAGCAAGACTGGTGGGACTGTGAGAAGCAATATTTCATCTGTGGAACCAGCATGAGGTCTTTAGCTCCTGCCTCACTGACAAGTGAGGTTTGGAGAAAGGAAGACTTCATAGAAGGTTTAGGTTGGAGGGAACCTTAAAGATCATCTAGTTCCAACCCCCCTGCCATGGGCAGGGACACCTCGCACTAGACCAGGTGGCTCAAAGCCTCGTCCAACCTGGCCTTGGACACTTCCAGGGATGGAGCCTGTAAGAGACGACTTGTGAACTCCCCAAAATAAAGACTGAGAGAAGCAGACACAGGAGAGGTAAAGGGAGGTGGTAGAGGCTTTCTGAACCTTTCTGAATGTCTCAAACACTCTCAAGAACCTTGCAATGAAGCTGTAGCCAGGGGGTGGACAAGGTGGAGCCTGGACGATGCAGGCCTTGCCAAAGAACTCATAAGGTTGACACCAGCTTATGTCTTGTGTGACTCAGGTGGGGAGAAACTCATCTGAATGACACAGGAGGGAGAAAGCCTTTTGAAAGCCAAATGGGTCTGCTCAACTTGCAAAGCTTGTTAGTCCTCTGTTTTGGGACCATCGTGTTCAATCAATGACTTAGCCTCATTATCTGTGAAATGCATATTAAGGTTGACTATAGCACCCGTGCCCCCAGCCAAACCATGCTTCCCACCACCTGGGGAGGTGGGGAACCTG
Source organism: Chionis minor (assembly GCA_013398295.1). Lineage (NCBI taxonomy): Eukaryota > Metazoa > Chordata > Aves > Charadriiformes > Chionidae > Chionis > Chionis minor. Next base: position 5,630 of record VZSF01007212.1, read on the forward strand.
AGACAAAACTGTCACTGCAATAGCGGGGTGGGTCGTGCTGCTAAGGTGAACATAAGAGGGGAAGATATGTGCCCCTAGATGGTGGTGGAAGAATTTCGTAGGGGGACACATAGAAGAAACCAGAGACAACCCCTCTCCACCCCCCTTTCCGTTTGCTGGATCAATGCTGGAACCAGGACCGGTGACTGATCCATCTCTCTCTCTTTTTCTCTTAAAGTTAAGCAAATAGTACAAGGCACACCTTACTGCTCACCATAATTCCTTGCATATCTGATGTCAAGTACTGCCTACCATAATCTGTTCAGTAATGTAGAGTGTACTTTACTGCTTGCCATAATTTGTCAGATACAGAACCAATTATCATGGACCTAGTTAAGCTAATAAATGTTTGCGTGCGGACTTTGAGAGTTGTCTCACTTTAGTTCACACCGCTGGGGATTTGCAAATCTGAGTCACTGTCCCCCCCATCCCTCTTCTGAGCAGGTCAGAGTGGGGAGTGACAAGGCTTCCACATCTCCTTAAATCATAGAATCATAGAATGATTTAGGATGGAAGGGACCTTAAAGATCATCTAGTTCCAACCCCCCTGCCATGGGCAGGAACACCTCCTGCTAGACCTGGTTGCTCAAAACTCCATCCAACCTGGCCTTGAACACTTCCAGGGATGGGGCCTCCACAGCTTCCCTGGGCAACCTGTTCCAGTGCCTCACCACCCTCAGAGTGAAAAATTTCTTCCTGATAAGTCTTTGAAATCTCCCCTCTTTCAGTTTGAAGCTGTTACCCCTCATCACTACATGCCCTTGTAAAAAGTCCCTCTCCAGCTTTCTTGTAGGCCCCTTTCAGATACTGCAAGGCTGCTATAAGGTCTCCCTGGAGCCCTCTTTCTTCAAGCTTGACAAAAACTTTGTGGCTTCTAAGACATGTTGCCTGTAACCACTACTGAAGTTCTGGCTGTGTTGGTTTTGGAGCCTGTACAAACCAGAGTGCAGGGCGTGAGGACAGGCATAGCTCAGACAGCAGAAGTAACCCACAATGAGGAACTGACAAGTTCAGAGCAGTGAGGGGAAAGAACATACAAGGAAACTATGCAAAGGCTTGAAATTTTTTTAGACTTTCTGATGGTAACTTTTAAAGATACTTATTTAGCCCTGGTGCTCATGGTTATGCAGACATAACCTTTGGAAATTCACTTATTTATCCCCTCCCTAGTCCTCCAAGGTAAGGGAAGCTTCTATTTCTGTTTTAATACTGTGGAAGTGAGGTAAGAAGTGGTTCATTCTCACATCCATGCAGGCAAGGACTCAGGCACCCTAAAGAGAGCGAGAGGCAGGACTGAGGAATAGGATTATCCCCACCTGGATTTATCCATCTAACAATTTGGTTTCTCACTATGCTAACTGTTTAGGTTCCATGTCTGCCCTCCGCTGAGAGAGTGCTTAGCTAACCCCATTAAACTTAGATGCAAGTCTTAACACTGCACCACTGGCTGCCTGAATCCTGAAAAGAGTTCAGCAGTGTGACTTCTTAAATTTCTTACAGCAAAAATCTAGAGTCCGAAATCATAAACAAGAGAATGATTAAAAAGAAGAGCCACTTTTCTCAGCTCTTGGAGCTATCTTGTTTCCATTCTTTAAATCCCTAAGAAAGCAAACAATTGTTTACTTTCCCCTCTGTGGGTACCTCTCTCTCTCCTTTTTTTTTGGTTTAAATTTTTCCCTGCTTGATTTATTTTATTTTTCTTTAACATACACACACTCACACACAGATATTCTTTGTCTTTCTTTCTTTTCACTTTTTGCTTTACAAGCAATAAAGTTTGTATTCAAGTACCATGCAGGGGAATAAAATGTTCTGATGCTCCTGAAGGGCCTACTACACTTTGAATCCATCCAGTCATGTAAGAGAAGTGATTTGTTTGCTTATGTGATGCCTCTAGCAAAGGAACAAGAGGCAAAGGAACAAGAGGAATGTGAAATGGATAGAAACTTGTCTCCCTCCTTCCTTTAATTTCTGGACAGAGGAGTAGTATATTAAATAGGGAAAAACAAGGGAAGCATTATGGAGATGTTACAAGGACTATGAATTAATAGATACTGTTGTAGCTCCAGAACAATAAGCAAAAACCATGGCATCCAGACCCAAATCTGCTACTATGCTGTTTTGAGGTCTCCTGTGACAAAGTGGCATGCAGACTTTGAAGGTCTGGGTCAGCACAAACTCTAGCTTCTCTGCTCTTTATGTCATTGCATGGGGAAGATGCCCTCACAGGACCATTGCAAAGGTTAGACACCCCCTTCAGCTACTGCTATGCAGCATACCCACACACCTACAGCAGACTCTGGCCATTTTTTCCCACTTTACCCAGAAAAACTACTTCTGTACCACATTTGTGCATGGACCAGGTTGTACCCGATCAACTCTGCTGTTCAAAGACCCTATTTTGATTCTCATCTGCTACAGATGCTGTCATGTCAACCAAACCCAACATTAAAGACTGTGCTGTTACCCACGCTGACACATCGAGGGTCATGGGGACGTTGCAGGCACATAAACATCATCTATTATACATCTGAAAAACTGCTGAACCCCAGTGTCAGAAGTCCCAGCAACACGTGAACCTGTGAAGCGGCAAACCAATCAGCTATATGACAGCTTCATGCCCAAGGCTAGCAAGGCTGGACGTAGCAGGAAGGGAAGACCCCTGCGATGTCTGGGGAATTGCCTAAATGGACCTAATAGGTCTTTTCCACTGCTGGTGTCTGTGGCCTACATTGTGCCCTTAGGCTGAGTTCCTGAGTAAGGGGTGGCATGTAATTATGTTTCTCTGGGAGCAGCCCAAGGAAGGGACTGTCATGGGAAGAGGTATGATCCTTTCCCTGAATCCTTTTAGCTACAGTGTGGGAGGCAGTAAGTCATAGTGACCTGGAAGTAGGAAATTTTACTGATTCGTCAGCTCTCACCCAGCTTTACCCACTTCTCTACTCTCTCTTCCTACTCATTTCCCTGCTCCCTCTTTCTTCTTATCACACCTTGTGAGAGGACATGGCCATCGGATGGTGCTTGTACTCAACACTGGACCTAAATCTCATCTGTCTAAGTGTCTTTCCTGCTTGAAGCCAGTAGGGTGCCAGCTCACAAGTCCAGCACGTGAGATGGTGCAGTAGAGTACAGCGGCTCTGCTGCCACTTGGTAGGGGGACAGTGTGCTGGAGAGCCAGGGAAGGTCCCTTCTCATCACAGTGTGGGAGAACGTGTTCAGAGAAGGGCAACAAAGCTGATGAAGGGTCTGGAGCACAAGTCTTATGATGAGTGGCTGAAGAAACTGGGGTTGTTCAGCCTGGAAAAAGGGAGGCTGAGGAGACCTTCTCGCTCTCTACAACTACCTGAAAGAAGGTTGTTGTAAGGTGGGAGTCAGTCTCTTCTCCCCAGTAACAAGCGATAGGATGGGAGGAAATGGTCTCAAGTTGCCCCAGGGGAGGTTTAGATTGGATACTAGGAATTTATTTTTTTTTACCAAAAGGGCTGTCAAACATTAGAACAGGCTGCCCAGGGAAGTGGAGATACTTAACAAACATGTAGATGTGACACTTTGGGACACGGTTTAGTGGTGGACTGGGCAGTGCTATGTTAATGGTTGGATCCAATGATCTTAAAGGTCCTTTCTAACCTAAATAATTGTATGATTCTATGACTGTGACAAGGACTTCATATATGCAGGAGGCCTACCTTTACCTATAGAGGAGTGTGTATGATCTTCAAAGCAAAGGCACTCTCAGTCTCAGAAACTAAAGACATCTGCCAACTTATGGTCTTCATGCGTCCAACAGTGAGTTGGAAAATGTTTATTTCCTGTAAAAAATGGAATTGCAAGCCCTCACAGTGTTTTGGGAGCTAATTCTTCAATCCTTCCCCCACAAACAGTCATACCTTTCAAAGAGGTAAAGCGCTATTTAGAGCAGCGTGGCTGAATTCAGGCTGTATGAGCAGTGAAGCACACGCAGTCCAGAGAGACACATCTCTTTGCTGGAAGAACATTGACTGCAGAGGGTCAGTGATTTTAAGAGCTGGAAGAAATAAACAATAATAGTTCTGAATCACAGTCTATTGCCTCGTTCTATCCATCATCGTGTATCATTCCTTGAGACAAAAGGGATTAAGAAAGTTACCATCCATTTATATCTCCTCATAGGAACTAAGCTACTTAGGGACTCTATATAAATGTATATATATACACACCTAATACCTGCATCTATTTTCAAGCAAAAGTCTATGTGAACAGAATATTTAAAAGAATCATCACTGAGCATTTTGCAAACAGTGGTGCTGAAGGGCATGGTTTAGTGGTGGTTTTTTCAGTGTTAGATTTATGGCTGGACTTGATGATCTTAAAAATCTCTTCCAGCCTAGGTGATTCCATGATTCTATGAAATACACAGAAGTAGCTGAGACACAGGCACTGCAAGCTGGGATTCTTTGAGAAGACTGATAAAACTGAAAAAAAGGGGGAAGGTAAACATACATACAGGTGAAGATAAACAAGAATAAATGCTCCTGTAAATAGATCCAGTCAGATGGGACTGATGGACTTGGGAAAAGACATCAGGTGATGCTTCTTGGTGCTTGGATTTCCGTTCACTAGTGATTCTTTCCCTTCCCTGTCTTCATTGTCAGAGGAAGTGAACAAGTTAAGATGTCACAAAGTTTTTTAAAATCAAACACTCCCTCCAACAGACCCCTTCAGTGACAATAATATTCTGTGATTTTACAAACAGAGACGCTAAAACAAAAGGCGTTAACTGGTTACTGGAAAAATCACCCAATAGGTGCCATTCTGGATACGTTCTCACATTCTGCTTTCAAAATAAGTGTTCTTAACCAAACTGATTTAAAGTTGAAGTGCCTTATAGTGTGACACAGGGAGCCAATAGTTGCTCTTTTTCTTTTCGTAACTGGCAAAGGGTATATGTACATAGTTGTAGAAGGACAGGGTTGTCTTGACGTTAACTTCCAATCTTTGGCCTTTATTTCCACAAAAGGAGAAAATTTCCCCTACCAGTGTGTTGTGGTGAAGAATTTCTCACCCAGAATTTAACCCTGGTAATGTAAGTCAGAATCACCACAATTAAGTGTTTCATCTTGCAGATGCCCTCTTACATACAGGATTTATCCGTTTTATCCCTCTATAGATTAAACAAAGTATACAACTAATTATTTTCCCTTCTGCCCTGCAAAGTTCTTCTGTATTGTACTGATCTTTTTTTTTCTCTTTTTATGTCTTACTATTTGAAAAAAATTAAATAAACTTATAATAGAATTCAATTACCTAATAAAGTTTTATTATTCAATGTGTACGAATGCACTACCTAAAATCATTAAAACAGAATGAGAAAAGGAAACAAAGAAGAGTGAAAACATACAAAAAAGGTTGACAAATAAGAGCTCATTAGAAAAAAATCCAAACAAAACATTATTCTAAGGCAGCTTTTTATTTTCTGTGTGTGTGCCATGCTAAAAGTGGAATTCGTATCACTTCCACTGAGATGTCTAAAAATGGTGCTTAAATTAAGCTGATTATGATCCCTCTGTTTCATATTATTGGAAACAAAGAGGCATCTCCAGAAGATTTCTCTGTCTCGCAGACCTACCTTAGGAAAGAATAAATTAACTCAGGAACTTCTTTTTTCTTTCTGTTAAATATAGAGGGATCTCAGACAACCGGTTTACATCACACATCTGAAGTCCACATTTGAGTGATGTTATGGATGTGGTCAGCTTGTCCTGTACCAGTGTAACCAATGAATCTCACCCTTAAATTACCACCTCAGGAAGCCAGAGGATGGCTCTGATGTGAAAGGTGATGCTAACAGAACTAAATAACCAGGCAGTTGTTTTTAGTATCGTGGTGTCTCTCACAGGGGTTTTGAAATTACTAGGTGCAGGTGAGACCAAGCGAGTTTCTTCCTGAAAATATTTTACTTAGTTAAAAAGGCATCTTTGCAGCCTCAGTCTCTTTTTTAAGTTTAGACTGAATTTAGTGTATGATTTCAGCATGCGAAAGATATTTTAAAAAGTCCTAAAAAGTAAAAAAATAGTGTGCTAAAAACTAAATATTGTGGGTTTTCTCATTTAAAGCTAATTTATTGCAGAAAAATAACTAAAGGTTATGTACAGTTGAAAGTTCCATTGGAAAACCTTAAATTTTCTCGAGTTTTTCTCCAAAGCAATTTTTTTTTAATTTGAACACTAAACTTAGAAATCAATTATTCATGAAGTTTATTTATGAATAGACCTGGTTGATGAGTGGTTTTCTGCATCAGAAATAAACTTCTCTTAAGAATTAAACTTTTCTTGAAAAATTGGCAGTGTTAAAGACATTTTCTGTAATCCACTAAAACTTTTTCACATTCTTCAACATTTCTGATAATGGATTGTATTTACACTAAACCAATGTACCATGAGTAGGTTTTTTCCAAGTTGTGTTTATTTTTAAATTATATGACATGGGAAATATGACAGAAATTTTCAAGAAAATCAAACATGAGTCTATTTCTTCTTTAAAACTAATAAAAACCCTCAACATATCTAAAATGGCATATGAAGCAAATTCATGAATTTCTAATGTGTCTGAGTCCTTAGATTATTTCCTTTCCATATTGAGTTCTTCTCTTTTTTTTTATTGTCTCAGGGCACCTCAAATTCCAGTTAGCACCAGAAAGATGGTTGAGGTAACCAGCGATGTGCGCTTGCAGCCCAGAAAACCAACCATATCCTGGGCTGCATCCCCAGCAGCATATTTGTCCCTAGCACAGGCAGTGAAAATATGTCAAATTTTAAGACAATCAAAACAGTATTCAAAGACAGCTATCTAGGATGGGATCAGTCTTCCTTGGAAGTGCTTCTGTTTCCTGTAAACCATATGCTGGGATTCATTCAGCACCCTCTATTATTAGCTCATCTAAACCAACATGCTACCGTTATTAACTCATCGCAGCCAAAATCAGGTCCTCTGACACTTTCTGGTGTCTGCTTTTAAAACTTACTGAATTGCAGCCCTGAGTCCTACATTCATCTGCCAGGATTATGAATGAGCACATTCAACAAAAGTTATAACTTGACTGACGGAGACTAAATCAGGTTTTCAAATTCAGCTTCAGTTAAATGTGTGGTTTTGGACAAAATCAAACACACAGTTAAATAAGGCCCCCCTCCAGCCTCTCAAATTGAGATACATGACAAACATAAGAAGAGCATTCATTGGACTTTTTAATTACATGTTTCATTTTGGGAGAAGAGAAGGATGTTTCAGTATTTTCAAAATAAAATTGAGGAAATATTTCATTGGAAACCTCTACCTACAAAAGAAAACTAAGTCTAAAACAAAAGATAAAACCAAAACCAACTAGCCAAAATAGACTTGGGTTAAATCATCATTTTAAATCCAACAAAAAAGTTCTTTTTCAGTTCACCGCAGCCTAATACTTTTCCTCAGGCTTGTTATTTCAGCAGCAAACTGAAAAACGTTCTTTTACCCAACTCTTGTTGCTACTAGAAAGATTGAGTTATGGCCAAAGAAGCATCAAAAGGGAATGTTTTCAGTGCTGAGCATTGGAGCTGGAGCTTGGCAGAGACGACAGACAGCTCTGGCTGTTCTAATCAGGAAGAAATGTGTTCCATCCATGTGCCAAGAATAAACAAGCAGCTGAATATTCCATTGTCTTTATTTACTTACTTTCTAGGTAGTTCAGGTATCTCTAACTATCCTTAAAAATAAGGAGGAAAAAGACATTACATTATTTGTATTGCCACTAGCTAGAAAATGATGGATTCCCACAGCATGGCTGGAGGGTGTTTGTGGGATTTGCTTTTATTTTTTTAATCTTTCTCTCCTTCATTAATATTTAAGTCTAAACTTAGGGAAGTGAAAATGAATACATAACAAACAGCAACCCAAGTTACTCTTTTTAGGTCTAGTTTGAAATTCAGAGCAGTAGTAGCTGGTGAAAATATCAAAAGGTAATGTGACACATGTTTTTACTGCACCTTACCATAAACCATGTAATATTTCTCATTGCAATGCCATACTGTCTCATTCAGTAATTACCATAAATTGGCACGGCTTCATACTGCTAATAGAGTACTGCCAGATTATGCAAATGGATAACCTGGATCACTGTTCAGTAATTTATTTTGCAGGGCCTCATAACTAAACATTGTTTCCCTCTTGAAGAGAGAAATAAATCTCTGTTGATGTAAACTGAAATTGGTTTTGCTTGCTTTGTGCTTGATTTCTGGAGAGTTTACTGTAAAATTATTCTACCAGCTTCACGTACACTAGCATCAGGGAAGAAAAAAAAAAAAGGAGAGAAACTTTTTCATGTAATTAAAAAACCACCCAAAACCTCCAACCCTGCAATGCTTAATTAAACAGTTCTAGAGAGAAGTGGCTAGAGGCTGAATTTGGCATGGAATATATATTGAAGAAACCTTTCTAAAGGACCAAATGAAAATGTGTTTTGATTTGATTAAGTTATGAGTTTTATGGGAGAAAAAAATACATCCTTCAAAGCAGTCAGCTCAGTAAGTTCTTGTAGGACTATTAACGCCAGAAAAAAAATTTAAAATCTTTCTAACAGGAGCACAATTTGGCCTGAAAAGAGAAGGGCCAATTTTGCATTTTACAAGCACCAGTTTCTTGGTAAAGGGCTTACCCAGTGCTCCTGTATGTCCTAATCTTTTCAGTGGTTAGTGCTTTGCTTTTACAGTAGTCTATAGGGCTACTCCAATGGCCAAATGCTGCTCCAAGAGTGTGAAAAATGAGCAGAATCTGCAATCTATATCATTCTGCATGCACTTATCCTTAGCTTTTGACTTGGATTGATGTTTTGAGCCAAGGTAATCAGTTTTCATACTATTGCCATTAATTTATAATTCTGATATTTTCCTTAAAGACTCAGATCTTGAAATGAAGTGATTGCTTAAGAATCTCAGTTTTCTACAAACAAACAAGCAAGCAAACAAACAAAAAACTAAACAAATGGTTCTTATCAGAAAGAAAGAATTAAAAGCTGCAATTTAAAAAATTATCTATTTTTAAAACATTAAATGCAATGGGGCTAATTCAGTTTGTTGATGGTTTAAAGTTGGAAGAACTGAATAACAAAAAAAAAAGAGAAATTAAAATCTTATGATACACTTGCATATGATTAGGTGCCTTTGGGCCTCTATTTCAGCCTGATGAAAAGGTAGTGAAATGAGCAGGCTGAAGCAAGTGGGACTTTTTATGCAAATAACTAGAGGAAAGTAAGGCAAGTTCACAAGCTGACCCTCTCTGCTTTATTTTAAAGCTGATAACTCATTCAAATCTAAAGCCAGCTTTCATTCTGAGACAAAAAGTCTTTTCAGTGGGGACAATTTCCAGATGAGCTTCACCCTTTCTATCCCCAGCCATCTCCATTGCAGCACTGTTCAATTAAACATTGCAGATTCAGCTGTTAATACTGACCTAATAAGTTATTTTTTCACAGTCCCTTGGTTTAAAAGTGTTTGAAATGCCTTGGAACAAACTTTTACATGTTAGTGAAATCTACACAGTAACTTCAGGTAGGAGCTTTTGATCCTTGTTAGTAGGAAAGCCTTTAAATGGATAAAAACCTTTCTCTTCAGAAAATACTTCCATAAAGGAAAGAAATATTCCTCAAATCTGCATAAAGACACTATGTTGATGAAGTAAACCAGGGTATTTCTCTTGTACCCATTTCACAGTAGAGAAAAAGCACTTACTGCCTCCCTGCATGTAAATACTGACCTACAACTTTTACAGTGTCCCTGTAGCTTTTCTTATGCGGTCAAGCTCAATACTCTCCTCATTTAAAAGGTGTCCATGCAACATATTATCAATGATTTTTAAAGATGGATTCAGTGTCTTCAGTCTGATCTAGGAGCCATGAATGTCTGCAATAGATCTGTTGTCTTCACTGGGTTCTGCAGTAGGTTTTTATCCACTGAAGCTGAGCCAGGGGAACAGAGTGAAGCAAAGGGGTTTGTATTCCAGCTGGCTGGAAAGGATAAAGAGAAAGATTTTTTCCAAGTTTAAAGTGTTTTATACAAAATCTGTTTCCAAATCAAAATCCTTCTAATAGCAGTCCTGGGGGAAACTGCCCACAATATGCTCCAACTTTGCAAAATATTGGGTTAATTCACTGCATGAGCAGTGCAGCAATTCCAGTTTTGAAGGTCGATATGGCTTGAGGAGCAGATGCCTTTTGTGCCAGCAGAATTTTAGGATTCCCTTTCTGTTCTGAGCATTAGTGAAGAAAAGCTGCAATCCAAAACTAAGCTACAACCTCATATCAGGGTTGATTCTCCCTCCTAATATTTTCAGCCATCCACATCATCTCCAGCTACTCTTTCTGCCATGACAAATGATAAGAAAAGGGCTTGGAACAACACAGAGCCATGGAGACGAAGAAATGTAGGATGCCAAAGCTGAGATGAGGGTAATTTCTCATCTGCCCTGAGGGTCCAATGTCCCAGAGGAGTTATCTGTGTTAGCTTTGCTTTTTTTTTTCTTTTTTTTTTTTTTTTTTCATTAATCCCACTTGAAGGATTAATACAGCAGCCTGGTGGAGGCTATTATTATCATGCCAGTGATACTCAAATCTGTATTATTACCTCTCATGATGGAAATTCATCCCTGAGCAGTGATGCCATCTGGTTAGAGCAGCAAGCTGGGGCTTGGCTCATCACAGGCAACTGCAAACATGGGAATGACCTACAGTCTGCCTGTGGTAGTTTGAACCATCTTCCCTCTTTCCAGGCTTAGAATGAAGTAGCAGCAATCTCCCCTTGCCCCATTTTTGTGCTTAAACTCTGAAGAAGGTGTGAAGTCTAAACCTAACGATAGACTGAAAAATTGATGCTCAGCTTGAACATGGTATTCATTGAAATCACAATGGGATGAAACAGATGAACAATCCTAGGAACAATCTACATGAAGCAACTTTCTCCAGAACAAAGGGAAACCCAGGAATGGGGTCCTGATTCATAGAGGCTGAGCTTGTGTGGTTCAGTAATTCAAGCAGGGGGCACCACAATGTTTAGGTAATACAAAGCAGACCCCTCTTCCTCATTTGGTAGTTTGGCCTCAAGAGGTGCCTCTAGGTCACACAAGAAACCTGAGGTCTTGTAGCTACTTAGAGATAGCTCTATTTCCTCTCCTGGAAATAAATAATTAATCAATGTGCTATAATGTAGTAGCAATATATTTCAAGATTTACCTTTCTGTACCTGCTGTCAACTCCATTTTTACAAGGATATAGAAGTATGTTGTCTGGGTTTCATTAAAACATAGAAAGAAAATGGTCCTCAGTGTTGAAGTTACTCATGATCCCGCACTGAACCCAGTGCAGATTCATGAGAGTGAGAAGGAAGAGCTGCTTTGAACAAACAGGTATTAATTATTATTCCACTGTATCACAATCGCCTTTAAACAAAGGCAATTGGGCAGCTGAAGTGGGACAGTTGGGACATCCCACAGTCCGTCTTGCAATGCCCACCTTCACCCTTCAGAGCCTCCTGCAGCCCTGGCTACTGACTCCAGCCCCGGCCATTCATTGGTACCAGCTCCTAATTTGAGCTGAAATGCTGTCATTTTTTTTCTAAAAAAAATGATAATGCCCCTTGTTTAACTGTTGCTCAAGAATCTGTCTACCTTCTGAAACCTTATACTAGGATGGCAGCATTATATATGACTAATTAGGTGAGTGTTCCTGAGATTTTTTCTTTTCTTTTTCTCTTCTCTTTTGCTCTTGTATCACTCCCTGGAGCTGCACCGTAAAACTGGTGGCAAATCACTTTCAGAGCATGCCTGGCACACGGATGGTGAGGTTCTCATTGATTTCAGATGGAGCAAGCCAGAGAACTGGGTAATCCCTTGGACACAGAGAGGATGTGTGAGAAAAGGAGAGCGAGCTGTCAGAAAACTGAGCACAGGACTCACAGGACATAATACGTGTCGTCAGGATTATGTGGTGTGCGAGAGGACTGAACCCACAGATACCCTTGTGGTTGCAAACAGAGATGCTTTTCTCCCAAAACATGCTCTACTTTGTTCTGCCTGGCTACCCAACAGCTGGTTGAGCTGTATGAAAACTTGAGCGCTTTGCAGTTTCTCCCCACTCCTTTTCCCCTTCCCCCAGTCCCACCCTTCCTGCTCTTGCTCTCTTTATCTCTCTACCCTGAAAACGTTAGCAACGATAACTAAACTTTTTAATTTTTTTCTGTACCTGAATAACCTCTTGTGTGCAGGATATTTTCTGCTTTAGGGCACAATCTGTTGCAGCGCAGTTATAACTGTTGCTAAGGCACCTATTGTCATTATCTATGCCTCGGCAACAAGGCATTCTGTCGTGTTTCTCATCTGTGAACCCGGTGATTTATTGACAATGCTAATTTTATTTGAAAGTTATAGAACCTGTAAGTCAAATGTATTTAAAGGGAGAGATGGAGATTCCTACTCCCCAACTTTTTATTGTTTGCATGTCAGGATAATCATGTTTTTCAGCCACAGTTAAAGGAGCTCAAGGTGTTTCGCAAACATGAATGAAGCGTCACGTAGGTACCAAAAGGAAGCTTTTTACATACTCATTAAATGCAACAGAGAAACTGAGTAGCAGAAATGACAATACATAATTTAACCTATCTCACATCAAGTAACCATAGAACTGAGCCTTGAGGGGATGCTGGGCAAGTTTCACATTATCTTTTCTACAATATATAGTAATTGATTTGTATGCCCGTATCCTCTGTTGAAAACACAATTTTCTATTAAAAACAATTTGGATGGATACTTTTTTATTACCTTTCCTATATGACACTCTTCCATGGTACAAGATGGGCCCTGCCCTGAAGTGTTTTCCATCTGATCTGCTCAGCCAGACAAAATAAGTTTTACAATCTCTGTTTTACAAATGGGGAAACAGGATATGGAGGCATTAAAGAGGCAGTTTTTGCAAGATCCCAGCAGACAGGGGATTCTCAGGTACCATAAAGGAAGCTGCAAATTCTGACCACTTATGGAAATACAGATATTAGAGAGATAAATAGATATAAAAACTTTCCATTTCTTCCTCTCCCACACCTTATTACAGGAGGATCTGGATTTTACTGTCATTGTGGTATTCAGCTGTCCTCCAGCATGGGAAGACACTGTTTAGCTCCATTTTTCAGATGGTGAACACTGGTGCAGAAAGGTTAAAGGTTCATTCCAAAAAGGGATTTGAGCATCCAAATGCCTCTGTAATCTCTTGAATTCAATATTCTCATGCTATTGGCATTTACATGAGCATTATTCAATTTTGTCCTTGCTCTAGAGATGCCTGAAGTCCCTTAAATATGTGTGTTGGCACAACATTCCCTAGGGTCTGATGCCACCAAGCGATTAGAAACCCTAATTATATCTAAACCGAACGTCTTCCCAGTGTGTTCTCTTGCCTAACTTACCTGAAAGGCTCCTTAGAGGCAATTAAACTTTTAGTTTTTATATTTTTTCCTCCCGAAAGATGAAGTGTAATTTTCATCTTATCAGCAGTTTAGTGTATAATCACTTAGGATACAGATGCAAGTCTCACTCCAAAAATAGGTTTTATTCTCTACTCATAATGCAACTGCTTTCACAAAAAATCCTGGAGGCAGACAATAATGTCTTTTTCTTAGCAGCTTCCATTCTCCTTTCCTTCCATTCTGGCTTTCCCTTGGTGGCAAGGTCCAAGATCTCATCTAACTTCAGGCTTTCCACTAAAGTGCTCAGTTCAGCTCACTTTGTTTTAGTTTCCCAGAAGTTAACCATCCTTGCTAAACAGTTAGGCTGCCTTGGAGTCAGTGAGGAAAAGACAATCTTGATCATCTGAGATCTGAATCACCTCTTATGCAGGTCCTGGTGTCCAGGTAATTCAGAGTTTTCATGTTGTAGGTAAGGCAGTTATTCAACAAGGCCATGTTCAAGGTCCTGCATGTGGGTCGAGGCAATACATGCACAAATACTGTCTAGGCGGAGAATGGATTGAGAGCAGCCCTCAGGAGAAGGACTTGAGGGTGTTGGTGGATAAGAAGCTCAACATGAGCTGGCAATGTGTGCGTTCAGTCCAGAAGGCCAAACATATCTTGGACTGCGTCAAAAGAAGTGTGGCCAGCAGGTTGTGGGTGGGAATTCTGCCCCTCTTCACCGCTCTGGTGAGACCTCACCTGCAGTACTGCATCCAGCTCTGGAGCCCCCAACATAAGAAGGACATGGACCTGTTGGAGATTGTCCAGAGGAGGGCCACAAAGATGATCAGAGCATTAGAGCACCTCTCCTGTGAGGACAGGCAGCGGTTGTTTAGCCTGGAGAAGAGAAGTCTCCAGGGAAACCTTACAGCATTTCAGTATCTGAAATGGGCCTACAAGAAAGATGGAGAGGGACTTTTTACAAGGGCGTGTAGTGATAGGACGAGAGGTAATGACTTCAGACTGGAAGAGGGAAGATTTAGATTGGATCTTAGGAAGAAATTTTTCATTGTGACGGTGGTGAGGCACTGCAACAGGTTGCCCAGAGTTGTGGAGACCTCATGCCTGGAAGTGTCCAAGGTCAGGCTGGATGGGGCTTTGATCAACCGCGTCTAGTGGAAGGTGTCCCTGCCCATGGCAGAGGGGCTGGAACTAGATGATCTTTAAGGTCCCTTCCAACTTAAACCACTTGATGATTCTATGATTCTATGATATCAATAGCACCAATCTTATCCTCTACTTCATTTATCTCCTGCCTCTGGATAAATTCTTCTCTTGCATTGTGTGTGCCACTCTCCTAACCCCTCCCTTCCCTCCACAAATCACCTCTAGAAGATAAGGCTTAGAAAATGAACCCTAAAAATAAAATAACCCCTCCCAAAACTCCAAACCCCAACAGTAAATATTGTATCCACACCCAGTGAGGGATCGGATAAATGCCAAAAACAATGCAAAGGAATGGCACATCTACATGGCTGGTGGCAAGGGGAGAGTTGGGGTCACATCTTCCCCTTTAGCAGGGTTAGTCATTAGAGGGGTTTAGGTATAACATGAAATCCTTTGGTTAGTCAGGTGCATAAGGACAGTGAGGATGCATCGGGAACACAGACAAAAAATGTAGAACAAAGCATGTCTGGTCCTAAGTGAGTTGATCAGTGTCAGAAATTATTCACCAGAGAAGGGACCGAAGCCCAGATCCAGCTGGTTATGATGTCCTTACCCCAAAAACTCTCTTATGATAGTATATGTATTTCTGTGCAGTCTTATTCATGGCCCATCTGCTTGGCATTCTAGATCATTAAAATGGTAGGTACTAAGGAAAATATCCAAAATGAGATGAGACGTCACTGGCAAATCTAGGAACCAGTGTCAGTTTGTCTTACACAGTTAACCCCAAGAACATTATGCCTGCTTAGCTGACTTATTGTAGGTGTATATAGATCTGTGATACCCTGTGCAGCTTCACTAATATTACCTCATATAGATAAGAACAGCAAAGCACTTACAAATAATTACTTTTATGATTCAAAACTATTGATACATATATCCATCAAACCAACTCTAACACTCTAAAAAACACTGAAGCTACTCTCCAGCCTTCTGGCTTTTGTCTTCAGCAAGTGATGGGAGGCAGTCAGTCAGCATGAATCAAACATTCACGACTGCAAAATTTTCTCCCACCTGTTGTAAAACCAGTGCAAGCATGAACAACTGAGAGGTGAAACAATTTTTCAACCTCCTCAACAATCTCATAAATTATCTGCAGCTAAATAACCTAGAAAGCAGAGCAGAATCTCCCAGCCTTAGGTAACAATTACACTATGTGAACTTTGAGACACCTCTTGCTAGCACTCAAAATTAGGAGCTTAATACACAAATGAATAGTGAAGGCACGGCGACAGCAGTGTTTAGAAAAAGTTTTGCAACCCACCCAGGTGTTGTGCCAATTTGTTTCTGAACAAGGAAGCACAGTAATTGGTTTCACTGGAGAAAAAGGAGTGTAGATTGGTATTGCCTGTCTCTGAAATACTGAACAGCGTGCATTGGTTTGCTTGCCCATGAAAGGCAAGGGAATGCTCAGGTCACTTGCTTAGTGTCAGGTGCTTCATTTAGGCACCAGTGCAAGAGCACAGCTGTCTGACTTCTGAGCTTTTCTCGAAGTCAGAGTGAGATTGGTTCTTAGTGCCACTGAAACTACAAGGAGTCCCCGACAGTATGTTTTCAAAAGTCTTTTCCCCTAATTCAAAATGCATCAGTTTTTTATTAGGCCAAGAACTTTTGATCAAATGATTCACACGTTTAAGTTTTCTTTCATTTCCTAGTTATCTGGTTTTCCTCCTCCTTCTAAATATTCTTTGTTCTGATGGCCCTCAAATATTATATTTTATTTTATTTAGTTTATATTTTATTTGTGTTTCCACCTAACTCAGCCATTCATCACTATTTTGCACTTACGAGGCTTCCAGCAACACTTTTGCACAGCTCAGAGCCAGAAGGTCTAAGTAAGATGGGAAGACAGAGCTCACAAGCAGGAGTTGCTGATGGTTTCCCAAGAATCCCGTAGCTCCCTTGCAGAACAGCGCTGGGCTGAGCATCCTGTGACCTAACAAGGCATTTGATTGTTCTTTTTTGAACAGCTTCTTCCATGGGGGAAGAATATGTGAGTTGACAGCCTTTGTGCCACCGTGAGCCCAGGAATAATCAGCTGCCAGCGATGCAGTCAAATCATACCTGAGCAACAGCTTGACCTCCACTTGGTTCACAGGTCCAGTAGACCTATTAAGCTCACAAGAATCCTAGGACGCTGTAGGAAGACAACTATGACTGTGCTCATTTTGCATAGAGGAAAAATACAACAGAAGAAGTTATCAATAAAATTGTTACAGAATCACAACCTCTTTGCATAGACATGGTGCCATGTTGGTGTTTCTTTCCCTTTTCTCTAAGGACTCACCTTCCTGTGGAGGCAGCTGAGTGAATGTGCAGCCCACGTGCACGCAACTGTAGGCAGTATTGATAAACTCAGGAGGCTCTGACTCCCCACAACCATGAACACATCCACCAAGAAATGATTTTATTCAAGAAAATCACACCTTTCTCTTTAAAAATGTCCCTGTCTTCTCAATTATTTCATAATTACATGATCTCCAAATAACTGCTTTTCCTCCAGTGCCTAATAATCCCTTCTACTCTCATTTTTCTTGGCATTTCTGTTTTTTTCCCCAGGAGTGCAGGCCTCAAGCAGGTATCTCAGGTGTATTCTCAAGAGTATTTAATAGCAGCATACTAATCACCTCTGATTCTTTGATTTAATCCCTCCCAAAATCACATTGATCTATGTTACGTATTTATTTTCTGCTATAGCACATGGCAAGCATGTGACAACTTTGCTGCTTACTCTCATCCTAAATTTCTTTCAGCGTTCACTTTTTCCCAATCCTCTACCTGCCAGCAAATAGCTCTATTCGTGATTATTACACCCAGGTGAAGCAAAGGGTAATTTGGCCCTTGTTTCTTAAAAATACATCTCTTTTGGTAACCACAGCAAATTGTTTTGGATTTTTCTCTATGAATTATTCATGAGATTCAATTTAACATGATTATTAATTCTAACCTCTGCAGTGTATGAATAAGCAATCTCATTGCTTAGTATTAGTGCCTGACCGTTCTTCTCTACAACTAATGACCTGTCATAGATATCTGGGTCTAACAGTCATCAGGAAGCTAGAAAGTACTTAATTACTATTAATTTAATAAAACAATGATTGAACTAATAGTGAAAAGCTGTCAGTGCTTTGCCCTAATTAATAGGAAAATAAATTAGTAATACATCTGGAGTGACACATCAGCAATCAAAATAGTTTTTGACACAGGGGCAATTTTGAGTCTGCATTTCCCTGTGCCTAAGTCTTGCACTCACGTGTCATCTTGGGAAAAAGCAGAACTCTGACATTCCCTCTTTTGTACAGTTTGCTGGGAGAACTCTCACACATTTCTTATTGCTTTTAACTTTTCTATGTGGAATATCAGACAGAAAGGCAGTTTGTCCTGTTGCCCACATCTCGGTCGAAGGGCACAGATGTATTGAGAAACATTACTTTAATACTTCGATACTCAAGAGTTTTTTAAACCATGTCCAGCAATTAATTCCTCCACTTCATCTGCCCTAACCTTTAAATCAGTTCAAGCTGATATCTCAGCTTTATCAGATGGACATCAGTAAGTTCACTGAGCAGTCTCACAAGCATCTAGATAAGAACAACTGAATGAGTGATTACTACACGATGCAGGTGTGCATTGGGAGAACAGGAGATCCACCATCTGGCTCTGCTGCTGAAGCCAACGTATTATCCAACTACCGCCTTTGGGGTCATTGTAACCTGCAAATCTTCCAACTAATTCAAGGCTCAGTACCCAGGAATGAAACTTGTTGCAGGAAACGGCACAATTCATAAATGAGACAATGCTGATAGTCAAGGAACACTTTTAATGACAGTGACTTCATTGTTTTCCAGGTTTTAGAATATTTCTTTCTATTGGCATAAATTCATGTAACAGTCATAAATGTTCACAGTCTTTCACAATAAAGACAAAGAAAATAATCATTCATTATCCAAGGGAAATCTTTCAATAGCAGGAATATTAGCATCGGATGAAGCCACCACCTATGTCAGGCTACAGATAAATATGCCGAAGTGATACTCTTATCCTGAAGAGTTGGCACACTAAGAAAGTTTTCCCACTTAGTCAGAAAGAAGGGGAAACTGGGAACCAATTGCTAAAGGTTCCAGAACTCCTAGTTTCCCAGCCCAGCACCATTCTCAAACGTCTTGCCTATGTTTGAGTGAAATTCAGACTGGACTTCCAGGGCCTTCAGTAACAGACTGCAAGGATAAGAAATGACTCATCACTATTAAAGTGCAGAAGAGTAAGAGAAGTGGCAAGCAAAGAAGATGAATTTTCAACAGTACACTGAAATTATGGACCGACAGATCTATGCTTACATATATATGTTTTTATATATATGCACACATATCTTTCATGTAGTATAGCACTGAGCATAGGTTAGTGTTCGTGTCCTCATCTTTTTCTGATTTTTAACCACATAGCCATAAATTATACACTTTTGTGCATGATATAAATATATATGTATATAATATAAATTGTATAAATACAGATGAACTACTGCGGTTGTCATATCATCGTTACACAGTTTAGGCTTTGAAGTCATTCTTTATTACTTGGTTACTGTGATTTTCTGACTTTGCTATAATAACATCAAAACACAGTGCAGCTTTTAAATATATTCACTTCAATCTTTGTTCTTAAAAGAGACTAGTTATTTATTTCTGTCTTCTGAAGAATCTCATAATCCAAGTAAGGAGTTAAGTGTCAGGAATGCTATGAAATGACTAAGGATTCATGTCTATGCAGGTTTGTACATAACAAATGTGTGTGATTTTATATATTTTTTTATATATATATATACACCTTTTTATACATGTTTGTGTCTGTGTTGGAGAAAAACATTAAGGAAGTGCATGTTTCTGTATGTGTATGTAATAAATACATACATAAAATATGGCTGCTGAGTGAACACTTGAAAATCTGAAAATCTTTCCAGTGTAAAAAAGATATGAAAATACCAGCTGCTATATGCTGTAGTCTTTTTGTATTTTATGGTACATCTAGACATTTTTACTCATGTAAATGTTTGGATCAGGTGAAATTTGACCATTCTGTCATGAAAGCTCTACTAATGGGGGAATTTAAGACATTCATTTTTATCTAAATGGGCTGTGTAATGTTGAAACATCCAAATACCTCTTCTTTGCATTACCATAAAACAATTTTGTTAAGCAGTATCCCAACTTTCCAATTGCTTTTGTTAATATTATGATTCTCAGAATATCTCAGGGTTTATGTCGTTTATAAAAATGTGAACTTTATAGGATCCCACTCTCCATTTGCCTGCCTAGCCAAAAGTCTCCCACTTGCACACTTCTCTCTGCCCAATAGTTTATGAATTAATCAGGCAATTTGGATGCAAATGGCAGAAACACATCTTCCTCAAAGATGTACGGTCACCACAAATGAAAACTTGCACCTGGCTGAAGGAGACACACCCAAACGTCCTAACATGAATTCAGCAGCTACCTATTCTGCTTAGCCTCGTTGCTGGCTAATTAGCACCCTTTAGCTGGAACTGGAAAATACCATTGTGTGTGCTGTCTTTTGTCTAGCCCAGTAATTGCCAGCCAGAGGAGGAAGGTGAGGGTTTTTGGGAGGGAGTAGGAGAAGAAAAAGGGCGGGACTGAAGAAATGGAGGGAAAAAGGATTCTAAAGAGAATAGGAATTTTTACAGTATGTACACTTTTACAGTTTACAGTGTGCTGGGATATAGATTAGAAATACATACAGTTTTTCTTGCCCCTATGTTAATGGAGCAAGAGTTGTACTCACTCTACAACTACCTGAAAGGTGGTTGTAGCAAGGTGAGGGTAAGTCTGTTCTCCCAAGTAACAGGTGATAAGACAAGAGGAAACGACCTCAAGTTGCACCAGGAGAGGTTTAGGTTGCATATTAGGAAAACTTTTTTCACTAAAAGGGTTGTCAAGTATTGGAACAGGCTGCCTGGGTAAGTGGTGGAATCGCCATCCCTAGAGGCATTTAAAAGATGGGTAGTATCATAGAATCACGCAGGTGAGAAGATACCTTTAAGATAGTTCAGTCTAACCATTAACCACCACTAGTCTAGCCAAAACCACCACTAAACTATGTCCCTCAGCACAATGTCTACTCATCTTTTATACAGCTCCAGGTGTAGATGCAGTGCTGAGGGACATGGTTTAGTGGTGGACTTGGCAGCACTAGATTAACAGTTGGATTTAATGATCTTAAAGGTCTCTTCCAACCATAATGATTCTATGATTCTATGTTTGAGCAGTCTGCTGGAAGTATGCTGTTTTCTGGAATAATTTTCACTGCAAAAATTTTTTGCTTACATCGATATGGATATAACCCGGTAACACCTAAAGGCTCCAAACCTCCTTCTCTCCAAATACAGAGTACCAAGAATATATGTCTTTATATGAGTTGGGAAGACATTACAAAAGTTTTTCCAGTGGTTCTGGTTGCCACATCCTTAGGAGACCCACACAAAACCATTGCCTCTTCTCTTTCACTGGCTGAGGTTCTCTTCTTTTCTGAATTTCCTCAGTGAATGACTTCTCCCCATTACAAGGCTATAAAACCAGACCATGTTAATTTCAAGCCCTGTAGATTGATAATGATGTAGCAGTGATCGAAATCTAGATGAACAAGATGGCCCAAGGAATGGAAAAATCTCCCAGGATAAAGTATTTAAAATAGTATCTTTGGACTTGTTTTTGATGAAAAAATACCTTGTTATCGCAATCTTATTTGCAAAAGGACTCAAGAAAAATGATGACGGATATAAAATAAAGCATAAACGCCTCCGTTATTTAACTTGCAGTTGAAATTGAATAATAATGTTGTGTGAAAAATCACCACTATCTGTGAATATCAGTGCCTCAGAGTGTAGTTTTATACACAGCTCAACAGAAGGCATAGCTTTTCCTCTAATCTCATAGCCAATTAACCCTTTTTTCTTTCCAGCAGGCATAGAAGTCATGTAACACAGGCTAACCATATCCCACATCACCAAGAGAAAAATGTTTGTGTGGCCAAAATACTTGCTTTTTTACTCAAAATGTCAAAATGCTAGTATAGCTTTAGACTTCTATAATTGAAGAACAAAAAGAAGTAGTACTGGTTCTCTGGAAATAAATAGTGAAACTCTTATTGACATTAACAACAGGATTCCATATTTATATAACCCACGCTTCTGTTTTCTCCAATTAAAAAGGAAGAAAATACTACTTCTTTGTCCTATATAATTTTTCAAGGGAAAAACCAGAAAATATGCAGGAGGTGCTCATTTGACATAGGGATAGGGATATATAAATACAAAGAATGATTATTACACATCTAAGCAACTTCTTTTCTTGTTCCAGAGGCCTCAACAATTGTATCATATAGTGGTTTAACCTCAGGGTGCCAAATTTGTGTGAGTCATCTCCTAAATATGAGATCAGCTTAATAAATGTCACAATAACATGTCTTAAATGGATGGAATTTATAATCATTTTAAAGGACTGAATTTTGACATTTCAATTGTGGTTTGGTTTTTTTTCCCTTGGAATATGGATTTTTTTTCATTATTATGCAAACATTAGAAATAGTTTTACTAATTATTTGACTAAGCATCCCAAGAAAGTATAAGGATGGAACTCATATTCCCAGTGATGATAACTGTGCTCATTTTGGGATCCAAGATGAATACTAATTTGACAACTTTTTCTAAATTCCATCCTTGCCTATAATAACCACCTTAGCTTAGGTCAGTGGTCTTGAAGCAATAGGCAGAAGTCCTAACTGATTTCAACATTTTTTATCTTCCACAGAATTATGCATAAAATCTATATCCCTCCTGTGAGACCATCTCGAATAAATTGCATTAATTCTTGTATTTGCTGAAACTGTCTTTCTCTTGCTAAGCCACGTGCATCCAATTATGTGAAATGGGAAATGCTTTAAAATATCACATTCTGGCATGAAGTGTTTGAAAATCTTTGGGGGATGTTAGTTTGTCTTTAATAACAAGTCCCAAATTGTACCTAGTGGGCCTCTTCGATGAAAACAAAGATTCCAAACTGCTATTAAAAAATCCCTCCAAAACAAAATCCAAAATTATGTAATGGCTACTATCTGCCAAATGAAGAATAATTCTGTAACTGGGAAGAAAGGATGAAGAGTAAGAAAGCAAATTAATTCAAAACAAAAAGCTAATTTTATTTATTTCAAGAAATATAAGGGAAAAAGCTACCTTATTTTCAGCCCCTCCTTTCCCCACCTTTACAGTTAATAGTCTCTCAGTATTTACAAGGGCTTTAAAAAATAAATAAATTAGAGCTATGATAATTTCCCAGGAAAAAAGAAAAAGAAGAAGAGAAAAAAAAAGATTTTAAGAATTTCTGCTAGGCATGTAAAATGCCTCTTTGTTCTTCATTGTGCTACATTTTGCCTCTGTCAGACACACCACGGAGAGTGTCAGTGGGCATTGGTGGGTTGTTTGGTGAGTACATTTTATTTTCAAAAATTATTTTCTTCCTAGAGAACCAAACAGCACTTGAAGCATCTTGTTTTATTTTGTGTCAGACAGGCATTTGCTTCTGGGTGTATGAAAAGTGCAAATTAACAACCAAACATCAGAAGAGAGAATGAGGGAGGTCCCCATTGGGTAGAGATGTAGAGTTTTTTTCTTTTTTTTTCTTTCTTTTTTTTTTTTTTTTTCCTGGCATCTGAAAAAGCAGACACATCCATGGGGGAAATAGGAGAGGAAAAAATTATTGCAAATAACATTCACAGAAATGGTCCCATCCTGGTCCTAATGGAAGTTACTCTGCCTCTCTTAGAAACCACAGAGGTGTTACCTTTCTCTCCAAAGACAGATGGGTATGAACCTAAGAATATGTGACTGGAAGACACATCCTGGATTTCCAAGCTTCTTCCCCAATTATTGCAGAAGCATGTTATGATCCCTATAATACATGTACTAAGTTCCATCTGAAAAATAATTAGGCTTTGGGAGTGTTTTTGTACTCCTGGTACTTGTAATGTGGGGCTGTTCCAAAACCTTCCTCCTCTGATGTTTTATTAGCCTACTTCAAATTTCCATGATAAATATAGTCATGGGCATTTTACACCTAATTGTTCTTGTGTCAAAGAACACCAAAACTTCTCTTTGATGTGAGTACTCATTCTCTTTCTCTGGTGTACACATCCTGTTGTATTTACAGATGAGCGGGAAAAGTGTAGAGAATAGGTCATGTGGATGCACACCTTAAATGCATCCTCTAGCCACCTCTCCTACTTTATCCAAAAGTGAGAGCCAAACACATGATGATTCTTCATTCCATTGCAATTTCCTGAGCCCAAGCATCACTTGAGCCTCTGGACTTCATACACAGCGCTGCTGGACCAAAGTGAGAAGACAAATCTACTCAGCTCAGAACAAATATGATGGTGTTACCTGTAAGATCCTTGAAATTTTGCCTGTGTTTCCAACATTCCAAAAGTTTAATATAAATAATACAAGCAGATAAATGATTGATATGAGTAGATCCACCTTCTAACTTCAGGCATCTGCAATGCAATGTCCTCCTTCAGGCTAACTCAAAGCCACTTTACAGCCACTGGTAAAGAACACGATTGCCTTACCTGTATAAGTTGCCTACTCATACAGAATACATCATGACCAAGGAGTCTTTTTTTGGCCTCTTTTTCTGTAATTCTGTATTGGTACCTTAAATGTAGGTGCCTATGCTATCTGTGACAGTGATCAGATGAAGCCACCCACCATCTCATATAAACATTAATTCTTTAACTGTCATTATCTCTTTGTTTTGGCCTTTTCCAATATTTTGCTGTTTTTCCAGTTTCCAGATTCTATCCTCATGCCATCATCTTTCTTTCTGTATCTGCTTTTTCTTCGCTCCTTTTTATTTCTGTCTTTCCTTGCTCCAGCCTACCTGTCTTTTCATTTTTGTTTCCCTCAAGTCAATCTCTATTCCCACAATTCACAAAAAAGCAAGGAGATGTTGTCTACTCCCAACCTTATCACATTCATTGCTGCATGCTCTCTTACATTCATTTACTTTTGTTTTACAGGTTTTGATCTGAAACTTATTGGTGTCATTGGAGCGTTGACTTCAACCGGCTTCAAGTCAAAATTAGCCGCAAGACCAGTATTAAAACCTCTATGCAAAAGAAGCTCTTCAGCTTGTTTTTCTGACTACCCTGCTTTGGAAAATTGTGAGTTTCTAGAAGTTTGTGAAACCTTTGGAAAAGGTTAACTGTGAAATACACTGAGAAGTTATATGGAAACAAATTCATTTTCCTTGTGCCTAGAAGATCGCAGATACTAGGCTGATAAGAAGAATTCTTGTGGGAGATGGTAACAGAAAGAAAGTTTTTCATAACTACACAGTGTGCAGAGACAATGCAGAAGGGACACTGGCTGGTGCATGATCTGAAGCTCATTTAAGCCAGCAAAAGTATTTCTATCACCTTATAATTTTTGGATATGCCCTAGGTGCTGGAGCAGAAAATTGATCAACAGCACCACTAGCTTTCTAACTCATTGGTTTTATGACTCTTATCTTGGTGCTGACTAACTCCTTCAAAGACCTCAGTACTGACTTCATTTGAAAAACCAACTTGAATCATTAAACAACTACAAATTAAATTCAAATAATTGATTCCAATCTTCAAACAGAAAATATCAAAACTACTATTAATTACCTGGACAAACAGTCTAGGCTTGGCTTTTTACAAGTCATTACTCCTTGATTAAAGATAGATGACTCGTGTTTGGTGAAAGAAAATCATTCATTCAGGGATAGTGAGCCATTAATACCGATATCCTTATAACAGTCCAAATTACTATTTAAGAGATGATTTGTACAATTTAACGTTCTCCCTAATTGTATGATTATTTACCTTTAGACTTCAATACTGCAGATATGTAACCATCTTCTGTATGTCTGTGGGTACATGAAGAATAACAGGTAAGGAAACTAAGAAAATGATCACTCTTGAAAGCTGCTGTAACCAGGTGGAGAGGCTACCCGAGAAATTCAGACATTAACCCCAGGTTTGGGAAATGAGGAGTGAAATCTCTGAGCTGCCAAACACTTGTGTGACATTGGGAAAATCACTTTGGTCCAGACTGGACTCTCTAAGCCTTCCTAAATATCAATTAGAGTAGACTTTATGCTGCTGGGCCACTCTAAAGGGATTTAGATTGCATTTAGATTTGGGCTTTCAGTCGAGCCAAGTAATTCCCTTGGTGCTTAAATACCAGAGAACAAGGGAGACATCTCTTCTCAAGGGAAGAGGGCCAGGAGCTAAGATGACAGCAAGTCTGGCAGAGACAATGGCCTCACCAACAAAAGTGGCAATCACACAGCATATGAGTAAAACAGATAGAGCTGGCGTGGTGAAAATAACCAGGTCCAGTAAAATAACCAGTCAAGGCCATGGTAACAAAGCAGGTCCAAGATCAAGACAGGAAGCCAAACCTATGGGTCAAGTCAGTATCTGGAGCAACAGAGTACATAACCAGGCATGGCCTGATGGAGACAGTCACCTGTTTTGTCAATATAGCTTGCCACAACCAAGCTGGATGTTTTGAGCAGATAGTCTGCACATGTCCCTCAAATCCCCAATTCAAAATAATAAGTGGCAATATTTCTATTAATATGTAATATCTAAAGCACCTTACCTTAGACACATCTTTTGAGGAAAATTAAAACAAATATTTTAAGGTGTCTGTCAGGTACTATCACGGGTTAGTGAAGGCAGACATAGGACTAGGAAATTCATCAAATCTCATTTGCTGCTAACTAATTCAAGCATGTCATAGAGAATCACCAAACTTAGTCTTATAACCGATTTTGTATTTTACCTGTTCCTTCCCTCCAGTAGTTCTACAAAGTTATAGTTTGTGTTCTATTAGAGGCATCATATCTTATTACCATTCATGAAGAGCTATAGTCACAAAAGTCATTGCGAGCCTTTCTGTTTCCAGGAGTAAATATACAGAGCTGGGGTACTGAAGAAAATAGCATTTGTGTGCTAAAGTTGATATGAGTGAGAAAAGGCCATGGTTCTCTGTGCAAGAAGAATTTTAAGTCATTGGTGACAAGAACTATTACCATACTGGAAGAATTTTCACAACAAGAAATTATGAATATATAAGATAGTGTACAAAGTTATGAAATCTCCCAATATAAAAAAAAAGATTATTCTGTTAAAGGGAAAAATGCACTATTTTTCTCTGGAACTTGGGATCAGACGGCATCACACAAAACATTTTTTAATAGATTGAACACTTGCATAAATAAATATGCTATGAAATAAATAAAGAACACATTTATAATTATGGCAGTAAATATTTTACTTAGATGCCTGGGAAGGACACAAAGCAAAGGACATGCTACAGGGCATAACACCACAATTAATGAGATTAGGAGAGAAATTATTTTGGGGAAAAGTATTCTGATCTTGCGTCTTGCAACAATGACCTATGCAGCACAGATTTCATACAGCTTCGTTTGGCTGTACTCAGAGACAGGCAGATGTACGCTTGGGTTGCACCATTAAGGAAAATCCTAATGGAAGAAATTGTGCATTGTATTGGTCAAAACTGAAACACAAGATGCACACCGAGGATACTAGTATCATCAAGCAACTTCTCATAAATGTCAAAGAGATCAGAAAAAAAGAAGGCATTTGTATGGTTTCCAAACCTAATTCTCTCGAGAATGGAGAAGGAGTAGCTGTTAGGCCGTCCTACCTCCACACACACTTCAGAGAAAAAAGGGTGATCTAATACGAAGCAGAACTGTTTCATGCTCTCCAACTGGAAAATAGACATGAATGAACATTTCCGCCTGTTAAGTAGCATCAAAGACATTGGCTACCAGGAGAAGGCAGGGCTTTAAGGCACTGCTCTTCCATAGAGTGACAGGAACTGCTGACCTCATTAAGATCTGCCCTCATAAGTGACAAACTTCTGAGAGGTTAAGGAGACAGAGCAACAAGCACAGGTCACTGTAACAGGAGGAAAAAAAGTAGGAGCTGTATATTAGGCAGCAAAATCTTTTATAATGAGGGCATAGCTACAGCTTAACATCTGAAGGGAATATATCTCCATGGAGAGCTCCTATTCTCCGCATTCCCTTTTTCATTATCATTTTATCCATTAGTGTAATTTCTCCGTTATAGAAAATGAATGTCAGAAACCAGAATGCTTTGCTTTATTTGTACCCAAGCCAGTGCCAATCAATACCAGAAGTATTCCCAGTGCCCTGTCAATGCACTTCAACCCTACCTTGTTGAGAGTCCTTCTTAATTGACTCCAGTGAAGCAAATCCAATTTCCACATTTGCAGTCCTTGTACACATATGCTAAGACAGCTAAATTTAAACTATTTCTGCTCAGTTTTGTGGTGCCTACTCTGACACACACGACAGAATGAGATCACCTGAATTTGCTTTATATCTTATTTTTAAGACCATTTAATTGGAATGATTTTCTGCCATTGTTTCTGGGTGATATTAAAGCGATATCCTAGAGGAAAAAACCAAATACATTATTCTACCCCATCATCGACTCTCTCTGAAACCACCTTCTTTACTTTTACTGCCGGATCTGATTTATATCTGAGACATAAGTGTCAATAACTTGTTTTTGATGGGCGAAATACTGCCAGAAAAAATGGATATAGTTGAACATTAGGCTATAAAGTGGGGTATGAAGTATAATTCAGATGGGCTTCATGACACTTGTCCCTCATATGACACACATTCTTTTCATTTCCAATTTCATTGGAACAAGGAGAAAAAACTGTTTCCAATCTGTCCCACCTCATAAAAATAGACCTGTGTTTAATTCTTCAAGACCTAAAATTATCCTTTAGATATTGTCAACCAATCATCCAAGGAAAACGTTTGTGGACAAAGTAATAGAGAAATCTTCTAGGTACAGAGATGGCTAAAATATTGCTGTAGCTTCGGTTTTAATGACAGCACTCAAAGTATTAGGGGAAATCTAAATGCACTATAATAGTGGGATCATCTGGTGTATGTTTTTATTTTTTAGTAAATGGTGTAGTTTGGTCCATAGATTGCTGCAATTTATACATATAAATGATTTCACAAAAAGAAATAGCTAATAATATTCCTTCTTTATATCCAGTGGAGGAACTGCATGCTCTGAAAGACAGCACCCAAGTAATACTTGGCTATACATGATTATAAAATCAAAAGAATAACCTTTGTTATGCGTGGATGTCATAGTTCATGCTTGCGCTTGTCTGGTGAGCAGCAGCAGCAAAACCCTGATATAGCCTGGATTGGGTTTTGTTGCTATTCCTGTACTAGGGACAGAAAATCAGAATGGAGACAGCAGCAGTCCAAGGACCAGCTGTGGTTTAGGTCCTCTTCTAGGTGAATTCTAGACATTTTCCTAGGCAGGCTGCCATTTATATTGAAGGAGAGTTGCTGATTTGATGAGAAAAAGTATTTTTGAGCCAAAGGCTGTCAGTCTTCATCATGTTGGGGAACACTTGAGCCAGAATATCCAGTGTTTCTGTTAGGTTTGCATCCTGAATATCAGGGTCATATTATGGTGATTGAGCAGGTATAGAAACCATACAACCTGACAAAGGATCACCTTCATGGATGCTCAGCTACTTGCAAAACCAGTTGCATTAGTTTCAAAGAAAACTACATTGCAAGTAAGCGTTCAAAACTGAGGCTAAAACCCAAGTCAAGTAGAAGTTTTTTCTCTATGCAAGTAAAGTTGAGGAAAGGAATGATTTGATTCAGGCACACATCACTGGTTCTCTTCTCAGTATTGAAACCCATTAATGGTCTCTACAGTCACAGTTCTGGTGTTGCAGTCCTCTCAGATGCTTTAATTCTGGTCCCAGTGCAACTACTGGTGGTGGCATTAACTTTAGCAGGAGTTGAGCTAGATCACCTTGGAGTGTTTCTGGAAGTCTCACAAATTGCATTTAATGCAACACAGGCCATACTCAGGGGTACCTATTTTCAATGTCTACATCTGATGCTAAGGAAGGACAATTGTTATTCATTTTGACAATCCACACCTACTGCATTAGCTCTTTCAGGAAACCAATTCACTATCCATTAGCAGACCACTTTAAATGAGATTATAAAGACAGAAGACAGAACTGCAGGTGAAGAAATCCAGTTTTTCTGCAATTTCTTTTCATTACTTTTAATTTCAAACCCTACTCTGCCATTTTCAGCACTAGTACCATGTAGATTCTCAGTCAGATCTGATTAGCAGGCTCTATTTTTATAGTAGACTGCAAAATTCTTTCCCTACCTCATCTGTTATGATGCTAAATTTGGCATTGGTCCTTATTTCACCTATGAAGTAGATGTTTAATAGGAGTAGGAACAGCTGACTGTGGAAGACTTTAGAAGAGTTCTGTTATTCAATTAAACTAAGCAGGAAATACTCAGCAGCTCTCCAGTGGGTAAAAAAAGGTTGTGTAAATCTGCGTGGATTCACTAAAGACAGAGAAGCCATTCCATAAAAACTGAGAATATGGTCCCTTCAGCCAACTGTATGCCTGATAAAGCTCCAAGGAAATGAATGGAGGCACACCAGAGATTAATTTAAGCACATTTCCACAGCTAAATGGAAAAAAAACCAACCCATGTATTACCTGCTATAGCAGAGCTGAAAGACACTATTCATTTGAGTATCATCTTGCAGGGTAAAGAAAAGGCTGCTGATTTGACCCTGAAGGATTTAGACCCAAGATTTTTTTCTGATTTGCAAACCCTGCAGCATCACAGGATATAAATCATCACAAGAAACTGGTCTTTTATCTTTTTCATTTTCAGAACAAAATTAAAGCTGTAGGATAAAAGAAAGACTAGGTATTTTGAAAGATAGGTCATTTATCATTCTGTGATTAAGCAAGATTATCTGTCCTCTAAAGATGATTTTTCCTCCCCTTATTGACTGTCAAGGCAGTTCACAAAATTGCCTTTGCGTAACTTCAGTGAAACAAAGACTTTATGTGTTTATCATCAGGAGATCAGGAAGTTCCACTGCTCTTGGTGTCCTAAAGACAGTGGTGTCATAGAACCATAGAATGGTTTGGCTTGGAAGGGACTTTTAAAGACCATCTAGTCCAACCCTGCTGCAATGATCAGGGACATGATCAACTAGATCAGGATGTTCAGACTCTGTCCAACCTGACTTGGAATGTTTCCAGGGATGGCGCATCTACCACCTCTCTGGGCAACCTGGGCCAATGTTTCACCACCCTCAGTGGAAAAAAAATTCTTCCCTATATCTAGTCTGAATTTTCTCTCTTTTAGTCTAAAGACATTACCCCTTGTCCTATCGCAACAGGCCCTGCTAAAAAGTTTGTCGCCATCTTTCCTGTAGGCCACCTTTAAGTACCCAAAGACCACAGTAAGGTCTCCTTAGAGCCTTTTCTTCTCCAGGCTGAATAACTCCAACTCTCTCAGCCTGTCCTCAGAGCAGAGGTGCTCCAGCCCTCTCATCATCTTTGTGGCCTCCTCTGGACCTGCTCCAGCAGGTCCATGTCATTCTTATGTTGGGGGCTCCAGAGCTGGACGTAGTATTTCAGATGGGGTCTCACCAGAGCAGAGTAGGGAGCAGAATCCCCTCCCTCGCCCTGCTGGCCACGCTGCTTTGGATGCAGCCCAGGGTATGGTTGGCTTTCTGGGCTGTGAGTGCACATTGCCAGCTCACGTCCAGCTTTTCATCCATCAGTACCTCCAAATTCTTCTCTGCAAGGCTACTCTCAATCTCTTCATCCCCTAGCCTGTGTTGATGCTGGGGCTTGCCCCAACCCACATGCAGGACCCTGCACTTGGCCTTGTTGAACCTCATGAGATTCACATGGGCCAACTTCCCGAGCCTGTCCACGTCCCTCTGGATGCCATTCTGTCCCTCAGGTATATCAGCTGTGTCACTCAGCTTAGTGTCATCCACAAACTTCCTGAGGGCTAACTCGATCCCACTGTCTATGTTACTGATATTGAACAGTACTGGCCCCAATAAGGACCTATGAGGGGCACCCCTTGTCACTGATTTCCATCTGGACATTGAGCTGTTGACCGCTATGGTCTGGATGTGACCATCCAACCAATTTCCCATCAACCGAACAGTCCAAACATCAAATCCACACATCTCCAATTTAGAGAGAAGGATGTTGTGGGGGATCATGTCAAAGACCTTACAGAAGTCCAGATAGATGATGTCCTTAGGTGTTACCTTGTCCATTGATGCAGTCACTCCATCACAGAAGGCCATTAGGTTGGTCAGACATGCCTTGCCCTTCGTGAAGCCATGCTGGCAGTCTTGAATCACTTCCCTGCCCTCCATGTGCCTTAGCATAGCTTCTAGGAGGATCTGTTCCATGATCTTCTGAGGCACAGAAGGCAGGCTGATGGGTCGGTAGTTGCCAGGGTCCTCCTTGTACCTTTTTTAAAAATGGGTGCACTGTTTCCCTTTTTTCAGTCACCAAGGTCTTCACTTGACTGTCATGACTTTTCAAATGTCATGGAGAGTGGTTTGGCAACTACATCAGCCAATGCCCTCAGGACTCTGGAATGCATCTCCTCAGGTCCCATAGACTTCTGTTTATTCAGGTTCCTCAGGTCATCTGCTGAGCAATTTAAGAGAGAGGCTTTTCTCTGAAGTTGAAAGTCTGGTAACTTATTCGTCAGCTATAGGAATGTAAACCCACAAAAATGCCACAAACACTTTTCCACTGTGACATCAGCGTATTTGCCTGTTGATTTAGAGAAAACTGCACAAAATTTGTCTAATAATCCACTCTGTCTGTCCCAGTTTAGGTCTGTCCCAAATATCATGCACTCAACTTTCCATCTCAAGCCAAGATCACACCAGCCACCTGTTGTTCCCCAGCAGGAAAGATAAAATCCCTGTTGATTGGTTGACTGATTAAACATAGCTGGAACAGGAATTTGTTCCAGCTTAATCCTTGCTCCAGAGCAAAGAACCTTAAACTCTGTTCTTTAACATTCCCTGCTCTAGCTGAAATGTTAGTTTCTCAGTAAAGCTTTAGGCTGAAGACATCAGCTCATTCTCCATTCCAAAACCTGTGCAGAATTTCAGTTAATTACCAGCCTACTGGTGGCAACAGATTGTGTTTGACTACAGTGTCCTTCCCAAGGGATAGTCTTTGTGTTAAGATCTCTGGAGGAAGTAAGCACAGAAATTCTCATGGCAGTTTTTTGCAAAATTTTAGCACCTATATTGTAAAAAATAAAAGTAAAAATGATAATGCTTTATTGCTAGTTTGGAAGTTCTTGATTCAAACTCCAGTCATCATTTCATGCTATACCTCCTTTTGCCAGAAAAAAACCCCACTTTATCATCTGATGTTTTCTTCTCCTGTGATCATACTGTTCTTTCTGATAAATGGTCTGAACAATCAACAACCTACACTGTGAATCATTATTCAAGATTTCATATAATTTTTATGGTCCTTAACTGCATACTCTTCAACTTTTATAAAATCCTAGAAAATTTTAGGTTGGAAGGAATCTTTAAAGGTCATCTAGTCCAACCCCCTGCAATGATCAGGGACATCTTCAACTAGATCAAGTATTTTAACCTTCATTTTTCAAATATGATCATTGGAACTGGTAATGATACTCCTCTCTGGACGAAAATACCATGCATGGGGTTAAATTCACTCTCTGTTCACAACTAGTCTGTTTATTCCTCTAAAGACTCCACCTTTTTAGCCACAACAGTGGCTAACATCACGGCTTTGCTCCTATTTTATGGCACTTTTCAGGAAGTTTAATTTACAGGACACATTCTGTTATGTTTAGGCACCACTTATATTTTCATTAATAGATATACAGCCTTTACTGCATCAGAAGTAGTGTGTTTTAATTATTTTAGTGACAAATGTAGATTATTCTATATGACATTTTCCCTGTTATTCAGTTCACTTTCAGGTAAACAGTAAAAGTTATAGAGTGACCTTTTATTTCCTTCACAAACATAACTCAGTTAAATCAAGTTGAGGATGGTGTAATTCAGAACACAGCTTGCCACATTATCAGCCAGAGATGGTAATTTCAACTGAACATTAATGTAGCTTAGCTAATATAGTCATAAATTATATATGAGGATTCAAACTTTCACTCCTATTTGTAGTTAAGTAAGTCTTTCGATGACTGACATTTTAAAAAATCTGAAATGTTTATCTTCTTGCACAGCGAAAGAAACATTTAAGGAATAAAGCTGTGTTGGACTTTACACTTGTTCCTTACATTGTGAATTCTCCTGGGCTTGAACAGGATCCTGCCTCTGTAGGAATTCCATCCACACACTGACTTCAGGCATCTAACTTAAAAATGCACACACCTTATCTTCAAGCCACCGTTGTCATTAGCCAGCGAGAAGAAATAGGATCCTTCAGAGCACATCAAAGAATTTAGTGTATATTTCAGAGAAATCAGGTTTTTTTTTTCATTGATCAAATTGGTTAAATCTGTACTGGTTCTCCCTGGATTGTGCTAAACCCTCTACTGCTCATTGTGCAAGCTGGCCCAAAGCAAAGTCATGTCAGGGATGAGGTTAACAATCATATCTTGGTCATGCCCCGTGCCTCTTCCTTTGCTAGTGTGGGTGTAGCTATAGAGACTACAGAGGGACAGCTTCCTAATTTAGTCACTTAAATTAGATGGTTAGTATTAGGTATGGGGAATGGTTGCCCAGAAATACCTGACTTGTTTGCAATGAAGATAATGCAGGGTTGACTTCTGTCTGCAAATACATCAGGGAGAAAAAAATAAGTTAAGCTAATGGACATTGTTTATTGTGATAACTATAAACTAAACACAGGCTGGGAAATGAAAGAACGTGTCTAATGACCAGAGCAGCAAGAATTATCAGTAGAGAATTCTCCTGTACCCCAATTTTCAGACACTGAATTTTAGCTTTTTATATAGTTTTCTTCAAATGTTTCAGGTTGTAATGGTACCTTCTTCCTCCAACACATCTCCAGTGCGTCACGTCTCAGTTTTTGTTCAAGCTGTCCCTCCAGCTGGCTCATTGTCTTCGGATTTTACTCCTTCGGACAAATGGAAGCAAATTGCTCCCAGGACATATTCAAGAGTAGCAAAACGAAACAGGTTTGTTTTTTTCTTTTTCTCCCAGGCTAAAACATGCTTCTTGATTGCAGGTGCTGCTGCACTGAGCTTGCTTCAAGTTCTGTGAGCTCTGAACATGGTCTCCTGAAAAAAACATGCCTCATCACTTATCCCAGGTGATATCATAAGGGGTCCTGTGTCTCTTCCTTACAAATTAAAATATCATGAGTATTTCTTCTTTCTATTGCCAAGCTCCTATAGTTCAGACCTGTGAGCAAGTCTTTTATAACCCTTCCAGCATATGGCCCTCAAAAGCATTGGCCTAAAGATATCCTTTCCTGTCCTACCCTTCAACAAGCTGTATACACTAACTCCTAAAAAATATTGTACATTTGGTTCCTATTCAGAAGAGTCTACGCTGCTGTCTTTTAAGCAGTCTCCGCTAGTATGGGGCCGAGAAGATCACTTTAGCTGAATCTGGCTTCTTATTCAGATGACTGCTTATTCCTTTATTTAGAAATTTTATTTCATTTTGTGTGTTACTCTTGGAAAATGTTTTTCACAAGGTTTTTTTTTTAAGTATTTCTGGCTAAACAGGAAATAATTATATTGTTTGTGTGATTCAGATGTTTCTGCAATGGGTATGACTCAAAATGTTACAGTTGATAAAGTAACTCCAGAATTTCTCTGTTCTGTCTTTTTAAATGCTAGAAGGAAAAGGATGAGTGGTATGTGTGCTTTTAGTTTGGCTGTATTGATTATTTTTTTATGTGTTAATGTGGAAGCATACATGAATGAATAATTTCTTTAAGCATTAGGAGAGTGTGTACAGAGTATACAGAGCAGTTCTGAAACTACAGGGCTCATTTCAGATTAGCTAGTGTCAATTTTGTAAGCTGAAAGAAATAGGACTGTAATAAAATGCCTCATGTGTCATATTAGTAATTTTTATATATATACACAAAAATGGTTTTGTGGTTCAAAGTTCATTGATGTTGCTGTTTTCAGTAAGTGAAGGAAATGTAGAAATTGCTATTATGAAGATGATATTATTCATATTTATGCAAGTCAGATGTTATGCTAAATGTCTCTAATCACGCAGATGTCAGGCTGAAATTTTTAATTGAATTTTAAAGCAATCTTTCACAGTGACTTGGGGAAAAGAATAATGATTAGTCATTACATCTATTATTACAAAAATTCCATCTCCCACTGCTTCTGTCAAAGTCTCAAAAATATCAGAGGTAACTGGAGTCTGACCTGCACACTGTGAGTCGCAGATAGAAAAATGATAATTATGTACAGAACAGTAACACTTCCGTGAGAGACATATGGCCCTGGTATTTCTTTCTGTTAGCTGGGAGCAGCAGCACTTTATGGTTCAGTGATGTGTTGGATAATCACAAAATAAAATAAAAGATATCATTTGTTACAGAGAATAAGCCTCAATAATGGTGTTGAACTACAAAATGACTCCTCTGTGATCACTGGTTATAACAAGATGTGAATGATTCCTGTGCCATACATTGACTCTGACATCATGCTATCATTTACACTGGTAAATGAATAAGCATTCACTTTCAGATGAAGACACATTACTCGTGTCTCAGAAACAGCACTGTCATAAATTTCAGTTGTTATTTTATTCATATTTTTATTTTTCCCCTTAGGAAAAGAAGTTATCCAGTAGAAAGCTTCAAGATTCCAGCAAAAAG
Source organism: Chionis minor (assembly GCA_013398295.1). Classification (NCBI taxonomy): domain Eukaryota; kingdom Metazoa; phylum Chordata; class Aves; order Charadriiformes; family Chionidae; genus Chionis; species Chionis minor. The sequence goes on from VZSF01007212.1 coordinate 42,185, forward strand.
TCCCCAAGCCTTGCCAATGGCTCACTGTGATCTTCAGTGCAAGGCAAACAAAATTAGCAATGGTCAGAGTTGGGCCTATATAGAAACTTAAGCTGAGATCTTTCAGTGGCATCACGGTAACAGAGAATGAATGTGGTCCTGAACATCTCCTTAAATCATAGAATCATAGAACGGTTTAGGTTGGAAGGGACCTTAAAGATCATCTAGTTCCAACCATGGGCAGGGACACCTTCCACTAGACCTGGTTGCTCAAAGTCCCATCCAGCCTGGCCTTGAAAAAGTCTAGGGATGGGGCCTCAAACAATTCCAGGGATGGGGCCTCCACGGTTTCCCTGGGAAACCTGTTCTAGTGCCCTACCACACTCACACTGAAAAGTTCCTTCCTAATAGCTCTTTGAAACCTCCCCTCTTCCAGTTTGAAGCTGTTACCCCTCATCCTGTCACTACATGCCCTTGTAAAAAGTCCCTCTCCAGCTTTCTTGTAGGCCCCTTTTAGATACTGGAAGGCTGCTACAAGGTCTCCCCGGTGCCTTCTCTTCTCCAGGCTGAACAACCCCAACTCTCTCAGCCTGTCCTTATAGCAGAGGTGCTCCAGCCCCTCTGTTCATCTTTGTGGCCCTGCTCTGGACCCACTCCAACAGCTCCATGTCTTTCCTGTGCTGAGAGCTCCAAAGGTGGATGCAGTACTTCAGGTGAGGTCTCACCAGAGTGAAGCAGCGGGGCAGAACCCCCTCCCTTGTCCTGCTGGCCATGCTGCTTTTGATGCAGCCTAGGATATGGTTAGCTTTCTGGGCTGCATGCATACATTGCCAGCTCATATTGAGCATTTCATCCACCAACACTCCCAAGTCCCTCTCCACAAAGCTGCTCTCGATCCATCCTTTGTCCAGCCTGTATTTGCGCTTGGGATTGCCACGTGTTGAACTGTCTTTGCTTTCACTAAAACCAGGTATTTGTTTGAAAATAAAATGTGGATATTATCCTTCGTCTTAGAAACCTACACTCTGGTCTGCCTCTTCTTGACTGAATTTAGCCATTGGAAAAACATATCCCACATATGGAAAACAAATTTTCTGCTTTAAAGCAAAACCAAGATAAATGGCTTCGGTGGTAAGCTTGCCATCCAGATTATAAAAGAAATGCCTGCCATTAATCCATATCATTAGGAATGGAATTTAAAGTCCTTCACATTCATTCAGGATGCAATTACCAGCGTAAAAACCATTTAAAACTCTGGCTAAAGAGCGCAAGTCTGTTCTCTGGCCCTGAAATGAGCACTTATCATCTATCCATACTCGAACTCTTAATGAATTTTACATCCCCAAGGAAAGTCACAACATCCAAGCTGGGGCTAATCCCTGGACTGTATTAATTCCTAAACCATTTCAGGAAACAGTGGAGTGCTTGCCAAGTATGCCATGGACCATGCTGGCAGATGAACACTGGTTTCCAGTGCCTCTGCCAATGGCCCTGGGATTCTTTAATGTATGACGATAGAAGTAATGTGTGTCCTGATTATATTTCTGAAGTCTTGTGCAGATTCAAGCTGCTCACTGCTTTGCTGTCTTGCACCCATGAAAGAAATTTGCCCTTATTAATTAAAAACACTGAACAGGATTCTCAAACGCAGCGGCCCAAACTTTGGTTTCCCTTCTATGCATTGAAAAAAGCAGACTGATTTTTAAGAGTAGAGTTTTCTTAAGGTTCAAGAGGGTAGTTTCTCAGATATCACAAATCTTGAGTTTGGAATCTTTGACTCTGAAGACAAAAAAAGTCTAACATCTGTGTAAACTAAAGGTGACAGATTTTTTTAAGATAAAAAGGTATTAAACATTTCTAGAAGTTAGGCTGTTTCTGCTGAAAATTTATAATGTAGGCATGACTGAGTTTTTGCTCTGGAAGGTTAATTTATACATTTATCACAAGTTATAGAAAGTATATTTGGGGTTTGGGGCTTTAGGTTTCTTGTTTATTTGTTTGTTGTATTTTGGTGGTGGTGGTGGTGGTGGTGGGTTTTTTCCCTCAGCATTTCAAAGTATTTGCACCAGAAATCGGTAAGTTTTGAATGAAGAACCGTCTAGATGTTTTTGGGTAGACTTTTGTTTTGCAAGAAATAGTTAGCAAGTATATTATCTTTTCATATAATGCTTGTGACTGTAAAAATTACAGAAAAAATATTGAAGGACTTTGTTCATTTTTGTTTTGTAACTACTCATTTCAATGTAATAGCCTGATTTGATTTAATAGTGATATTTCAAAATAATAAAGATTTTTAATCACATAAAACTTAGTTGAAATTGAAGATTTGTTCATATTTGTGAAAGCGAAGCCTTTGTTGTCATCATTACTCTTTCCTGAGGTTTCTTTCTGTGCAAATCTTCATCTGAATTTTTCTGAAATGTTGTTTTATGTATTTTGGTTTCTTAAATATCCACACATACACATATGAGAATATTCCTAACCAATCATGTATATCATGTATGCATGACTAGGTGTTCAGTGAAATATCTGACAACATCACCTCTGATTATTGGAAGTAATAACTCTGCTCCACGTCTGTGCCACAGCAGCCAGAATATTTAACCAAAAAAAGGGGAAGACCTGTCAAAGAGTTTGAAATGTTGTAAGAACACAAGAATATAAAATTGCCAGACAATTTGCAGATATGTTGGGAAAACGACTGTTCTTTCATCACTGACCTCAAAATTGTTCCATGCAATAAATTTTCTAGAGCTCCATCCAAATGGAGTTCCAATTACCACCCCATACAGGTTTCATAGGTATTTCCTTTTTTTACATTTCTTAGATTCTCTATTAAGTAAGACAGTGTTGACCCTGATTTTATTTACATTCTTGTCTAGTCATTCACACTGTTTCCTATCTTTTCTGTAACCTTTTAGAGGTCAAATCTGGCTAAGAAACATCAGCAAGACTTTGTCTTCAGTGTTGTGGTTTGATCCTGTGTGATTACCTGCGCCCCACCAGATGTTCCCTCTATAACTAATTTAGTCTCATATGCTCACTCCCTCTGTAATCAAGGTTTCAATGATAAAAGTTCAGAGTTACCAGGTAACATGCTAGACTTTTAGCAGACATTTCAACAAAGATGTAGTGTCATTTTAATGTTTGGGGTGCCTCAGCCTCAACACCAAGTTCCATAAATTACCTCATCTTTACCCACACTTACCAACATTTTGGTAGCAGCAATGGTGGGTTTTCTACAACCTTGTATTACTGTTGGTTATCATAGGAAAATCCCCTTGCCAGCATCTTTTGCAAATACAGGCTAAATATTGAGAACTTTCATCTATATCTGTATATTTAGATATATGTATTTAATTTTTTTTCAGATGGTATAGATAGTTGTGTACAAACATTTGAACATAAACATGTGCATCTCTACATCATCTAAAATGACAACTAGACTTATCATTTCAGCACTCCAAATTTTTCATAAAATGGATCCTAAGTCTACAGAAGCACTGAAATGTTCTTAAGTTGTTTAGAATTTCTTTCTTGCTTCTAAATTTAAAACTAGGCTTTTGGGGCACAGGCTGTACTTTCTCTGGGGGTGTAATTGTCATGTACATATTAATATATGCAAATAAAATTGGAGTTTCAACAGCCACCATTCCTCCAAAGGTTACATTCTCTAATTAGAGCCAAGCAATTAGTTCTGAAAAGTTTCCTTTTTTTTCTTTCTAGAAGCCTTGCTTTTCCTTAGCAGTGAAATTACATCTCAGCCATTCCTTTTAGTTTCAAGATATGAAATAATTACAACTATACCTTCATTTCATCTTGCCCACTAATTGCCCCCTTTTAACACAGATCGTTTCAAATGGTGCCTCTTTGAGATTTTATAGCTGTCTAATATGTACATGAGTATAGGTGCATTGTTAGAACAAATTGAACTGTTCTTTGTCATTCTGACACCTTAAATCCCACGTTGCTGACTGATGTGACTAGGGAACCAGCGATAACTAAGTCTCCAGGCTTAATCTCTTTTTTTCTTTTTTTTTTTCTTTTTTGAAATAAAAAAAAATATCTTGGTTTGATGTAGGAATAGTGTGACCCACTGAGTGCACTCAAAGATGGATGAATAGTTGAACTTTTTTCTTCCTCCAGTATGGGATCTTAAATTTTAAAATAAACTGTATTTGACCTTAGCATGACTTTTTGATTCCTTCTTGTAAATGGAAGAATCAACAATGATCAAATGAAAAAGGTCAGACAGTGAGAACAGCAGAGTGATTCATGTAACTTTGAATGATTCATGGTACATGATCATTTTTATCATAAAAAAGAGTAAACAAATCAATGTAACAAGCCTGTCAGTTTGCTGTCTGAAAAGAGTACCCACATCCACAACATATAACTGGAGGCAAAAAGAGTCTATTCTCCCAGCATCTCCCTACAGGGAGATAGAGGCAACTCCAGAGGGTAAGTCATCACCCCCAAGATGCACATTTCCCTCCAGTGTGCCCGTCTCTCTTTCTCCACTGACTATTTAGGGAGCTCAAAGTCAGCAAGCTTGTGATTTAGATCCCTCAGTTAATTGCCTAAAAATACCAAGGGCCCCAGCAAAGCAATAGAAGTGAAGTAGCTTCTCTATGTGGCACTCAGGTAGCCAAAAATAATTGTAAGCTCTTCATTTGCAGAAACTGGTGGACAATAGATGGAGGCTTTACTCCACTACCCCACCTCACAGATGTCCCAGGCACAAAGTGGGTGAACTGAGCCAGTAGAGTTCGCTCTGCAACCTGTCCCCCCATTTCATGATAGAATAAAGAGAGGTATAAATACCAATCCAAACAAGATAGGGGGAAAAAGGAGGTGGAGAGGCCCAAAGAGAGCTGCAACAGGGTTGAGGTAATGAAGATGTGACATATATAGGCAAATATGCCAAGTACTTGTCAGGTTGCCCTTGCCCGGAAAGAGAACCCAGATGTCTACAGCGATCTGAAGTAGCAGCAGAAGGAAGTGACCTGAGGGAGCTAGAAAGAGCTGAGGATGCTGAGAGCCCTTGGGGACTGGAAAGAATAAGTGCCTAGGGAGAAAGAGTGTCCAGTGTTGCCAAAATATCTCATTACTTCTGTTCAGAGATATGATGACACTCAGAAAGGACTGGAGGAGAATTTTGCAATTAGCCTTTTTTCCCCCTGTTTTTCCTTAGGGGGAGGAGGAGAAGAGGAGGAAATGAGGGGAATAAGATAAAATCCAACCTGTTCTTTTTAGTTTATGCACCAACCCTTGCTTAGAGCTGTGCCTTAAGGCACAATATAGCCCATACTGATTATTATAACAATTTTAAGCTTATTCCCACTTCCAGAAAATTGGTGCACTTATACGTATGCATACGTATTAGACTTGATAGTGACTGTAATTTTTTTTGAGAAACATAGAGAAATAGATACTGGGAGCACCATCAGGCACTCATCACCCCATAAGCCAACAAAGGTGGCAGTATCAACCTCAGCCAGGACCTACCTGCCCACCTGTATAGAGATATAGGCTCTGTCTTAGGTGGTGGCTGATGTTCACAACCTAGAGAGTCACCTCTTTGAAACCTAAGTCAATCATTCAGTATGAGGCAGAGAAAAGAAAAAGATAAAAACATCTTTGGAGGACCCTTAAATATTGCATACACAACTTTATTTATTTTTAAACTGAGAAAATAATTAACAGATTTATTGTGTTTACATTTTGTGTGGATTATAATTTCCTCTCATATTTTCTCACACATAGTAGCAATAATTTTCTCAGTACTGTAGAGAAAGCACCAAGAAGACAGTCCTTCAACATATTTTCTTGTGATAATACTAAATGCACTAAGAGAGTAAAATACTGTTTTTAATCAATGCATCATTTTTTGCCAATACTTTGTACATTCACTGGTAAAGTAAGGATCTACTTGCAGTGGACTGACTTCATCCCAACTTTGAGCTGTCATCCGTTGACATAAACAAAGGTCCAGGGTACAAATAAGAGATTGAATCACACAATCAGAGAATCACAGAATGGTTAGAATTGGAAGAGATGTTAAAAATCATCTAGTTCCAATCCCCCCTGCCATGGGCAGGGACACCCTAAACATCTCTCTCTGACAAGATCACTCTTCAGCAAAGCTTTAAATTCTTTCCCACAGGCAGGTGACTTCATGAGAGAGGCTACTGCTTCAGTCATTGCTCTTTAGAAGACATTCATCTCTTTGGGGGACTGTCAGTAGCTGACAAAGCATAGACAAGCAGCCTTAGCTGCAGTTACAGTATTGATTTGGGGGCTACAGTGTATTTGGCATGTCCCTATACTATGAAAATAAATGCTTTTCTGCGCACCAAAGAGGGCATGCACATAGAAACTATCTGAAAGTCATGCATCCATGGCTCTTTCTAAGACCCAGGAGCTGAAACATCTTTATGAAGCAATGGCTTCTACCTCTTCAGCAGCCATGAGGAGCTCCTCTCCTACAGTCATGGTACCACTTCTCAGCTTCTTGGCAATTTCTTGCCTTTTGTAAAAGACAGCAGCTCCCAAACTCTAATATTGTGTACCAGAATGCTTAGTCTCTAGTTTGGGAAAGAAAGCTATAAACATCATCTTCTTACAAAGATTCTCAGTCCTTAATCCCCAGTTTACTGCACATGAAATCACACTCAGCTGTCATAGCCCCCAAAACTATGTTGCGTCAAACCAAGAACCTGCTGACGCCAGCTGGGGGCAGGGAATGGATTACATGGCCTCTTGAGATCTCTCCCAGTCTTGTTTTCTACACCTTTATGAAAGGAGCAGCGGAAGATGGGTTCATTCAGTTCAACCACATGGGATCTTCCCTCATCAGGTTTCTGTGGAGCCAAGGTGCAGTGTAAAGCTGTCATCCCTTTGGGTAATACACAAGGGGCAGGGACAAGGCAAACACCATCTGCTCCTTCTCCTTGGCACTGCATCTTCACAGGCTCTGGGAGGTGCATTCATACCTCCATGTGGAGTTAAATCAAGATCTCACTCATCAAAGGTATTGTAATAGTCGGCCAGAAATCTAATATAAATGTCAAGCAGTTGTTCTCTGAAATATCATAGGCGTTGTTTGCCATATTGTTGCCTTTACCTTTCTCATGTGAATTTAGTTAGAACTGGTAAAGAAAGTGTTCCAAAAGAACATGGGAGAATGCTGACTGGACAAAATGAAACTTTCTTCAAGAATATGACAATTTTGTCAAAATTTTCTGGGGAAAGTATTCAAACATTCAGTTTCATGAAAAAAGGTCAGGGTCCTTCACTTCCACTTTGTCATGTATTATAGATAATATCACACAAGCATACATAAAAAAACCCCAAACCAATATAAATGCCAAAATGACAGGATCAGCATGAAAAGTTCAGAATCTCTCTAAATGTAATATTAAAAAGTATATTTTGTTTTAAAGCCGAGCAAATTTCAGAATCTCAGAATTTCTCATACAATAAAAAAAAAAGAAAAGTCCAGAAAGTGATGAAACTTTACATATCAGATTGAAACTCTGCAGAGGTAAAATGTGGCTGTGAAGGTCATCTGCATATCTCTTGGTGTTAAGCTAGAGAAATGCTTCTATAACTTGCTAAAGTTCTTCACATTTAGACTCTGGATGCATAAAAGAGGACTTCAGACCGAAACCCTATATTTGTCTATCTAGGTGAACAGCTGAAGTCTTGGAAGAGTCTATGCTATTATGGTATTTCTCAGATTATTTAAACATTTCTGAAGCTCCTTGAATTCCACTTTTGTGTGTGCTCAGAGATGTTCCTGTCTGTTTGCTTTGATACCCCCCTCACAGTAACATCCCCTGAGGCGGTTGAACTGGCAGATGTTTTCAGATTACTAGTTTACCAACTCAGGCACACACTTAATTAAGTAGAGATACAGACACTTTCTGTTGACAAGAGCGACAATGTTGGTCTTTCATATTATAACCCATTGGTTACAGCACAGACACACGTGGGAAAGAGGGCCATCTTCCTTCTCCAGGGCACATTTGCTTTTCAGTCAGAAGAGAAGCCATAGCATCTGGTGGGTTCAAGCTGCTGCTGCCTGAGCTTATTTTTTATTTCAGATGGCGAATTTTGCAACGATATTTGATGTAAAGACAAAAACACCAGGATCTTTTGCTGAGCTCTCATTGGAGACTAGTAACATGCATGAACCTCAAGCCAGGAAGGGAAGAAAACCCAGGCTTCCTACTTTGGAAGGAAGGCTACATCCAGCAGGTTACAATATAAAAGGTGGGTGGAAGCATCTGTACACATATTAAAAGCAGAGACCACTGTCTTTCCAAGCACTGAAAAAGGAAACTCTCTGGAGAAGACTGTGGACTGTAAAAGAACATGCTTGACTCCAGCTCTGCCCAGCTGCCAATCTCTGGGGACCAGCAAGATGCCAGAGATATCCCCGTACAGCCAACCAACTCCTCACCAAGAGATAAACCTTATGTTTAGATTTTCATGTCTGAGCTACACAATCTCCCCCAGTCAATATCTAGGGAACTTGCATATAGGACATGGTTGTGGAGTGCGTTACATGCTCAGAACCAGCAAGGCAGGTGTTCATGCTATACTGGACCTAGCCATTCTCCAGGTGCCTTCAGCTGCTGACCCTTCTGCTTATGCTACCTGTAAGTGATACAGGAATCTCATCAGACTGGTTGTGTGATTCAGATGAAATTTAACCTCAATGCTAGTTCAGAGGGCATTGCTTTTTGTGGTGGGTACCTTTAGAGAAGTGGGGTTATTTCTCCAGCCATGCTACTCATATTCTGTGGTACTGGAAACTTCAGTAGAGTTCCTCTCCTCATTTACATTGTATTGTAGGAGTTTAAAGCCTCTTTGAAGAAGTGAGGCTAGAGAAAGGATTTGGAAGATGAGAGAATGGACAAGAGAGTATACCAGCTCTTTCATTCTTTAGATTTGAAGGGCATGTGAGATCAGTATTCAGCAGAGCCAAAATATAGTCACAGTTTTTGGATCCACTTATAATATATGAAGCATACAGATAATTTACCCCTCCAGTGACTAAGAGACAGGCTTCAGGGGGCTGATATTAAACTGGGGTAAATTATCTTGGTTCCTCTGACACCAATGAAGCCTTGGCAGTTTACACAAGCTGCTCACAGATGTCCATCGCTTGCAAACACTGCCATTGTAAGCCAAATTTTAACGGGTGACCTATTGATTAAAGGCTTATGTGTTTCTACTGTCCTGTTCCTAATCCCTCTATCAAAACTGTTTTGAAGAGAGTACTTTCTGAAGCACGCAATGTTAGTTCCCAGTAAAAAGAAGGCCAGTCTTTAAAAAGGAGCTCTTAGTTATCCAGCAAAGATTTCTGTTTCAGCAATTTTGCTTGATTAAACTTCTTTGGGTCTTACCAAAACATAAGTTACAGTAGATCATGACAGCAATGCTGAGGACTAGCTTGGAAATTGTGTCAGATCTTTGACCAGAAAGCTCCTGAATTGGTTTCACTCCTATTAAACTAACAGATACGGCTTTGTGTCTGCAGGAGACGTTTTGTTCCTCTTGACGTTGCATGTTGCGGCACCCCTGCTGAGGCATTCTGTCCCATTTTATTGTTTACAGTTTACGTGTTGCTACTGGGCTGTCAGTTGGAAGCATGGGGTGGGTTAGACTGCATTGTCATGCAAATTACACCCAGATTTACATATTACCCCAGACTAATATTCATTGTGATGTCTCAATAAGCTTGTCTTTGATGGACAATAATTTTTCCAACACTACAGTCTTCTTTGAAAGTGCAAATTAAACAGAAGCCCCATTAATAGGATTTCAATAGTCTTTAAACACTGTCAACTGTTCAACTGCATTGTGGTGTCTCAGGGTCAGATTCTGCCATCCGGACTTATGTTGGTGATTAGTGACTGCTCTGCAAATAACCTACTTTCAGATCAAAAACCTATTACTCAGAGCAAGCCCAGGTGCTAGAACCTGGTCTTACCACAAACAAACACTGGAGAAGTACAGACAATTTTGCTGAAATTTTCAGTTAGTATGAGCATGTAATTCAAGAAATAACAACCAAGACCTGTAGTACCTCACAAAAAGTTCCATCAATATCTTCAGTGCAATATACTACAACAGACAGGATATTTGAACTTTGTAAAGGAAGACTGCTGAAGGCACATTTAATGGTCTCCACACCTGTGAAATGTCAATATCCATCCTTTCAGTGAACTTTGGACATGTAGATGTGTGCTAACTTAACTGCTCCTGTATGACTATACAACAGGGTCTTATATTTCACCCCTTTTCAGGAACTTTATTGAGTAGCAGGAAGCACAGGGAAGGCTTTAGGAGAAATGCAGCCTCTACTTAACGTTTCCTGTTTCATCAGGGACTCTGCCCTTCATTCAGACTCCATACCTGAGGATTGTTCTCAGTTTTATAGCCTTTTACCCAGAGTTTCTACAGTCACCATGCAGTTCCTGACGACTGGGCTCCCACACCTACTTAAGAGGATTAGCTAGTCTTCCAAGCAGGGAGTTATTTTAGTTTTGTTTGTGCTGCTGGGAAAAACATGTTCCTGGCCACTGTGTCTGAAATTAGACTGTCATATTTTTCTCCGGCATATCCAGAAAAATGACTACTTTTACTGTACTCTACTGAATCAGTCCAGTACATTGAAAAGGAAAGAAAATGTCTTGAACATGTACTGACTTCTGTGGAGTATATCAACAGACAATCTAGTGTATCATTTAAGGGAGACACCTGTTTCACCTGGGCTCAGTACAAGAGAGACAGATGGAAACCTCTAATAAATGTCCTCGGTTCTGAAATTCTATTTAAAGAAAATTATCATGTATGAAGAGAGGACATCTCTAAGGGTCTACCCCTAAAGGGTACACATCAACGTTTGTCTAACCTAATTAAATGTTTACAATGTATACATTTGTGTCTGATCTAATGACTCTAAATTCTGATTATAAAGAGAAGAGAAAAAATAACTCAGAATAAACAATCCTGAAGAGATTTCTCTTACTTTATCCTACTTGCTAGCTTTCCGTCTATCTATCTATCTATCAAGGGATCCTAAGGTAATGAGCTCAGAGGTAGCTGTCTACACCGAAGATGTGCTTAAGAGAGGTGGACCTCTCTTACAGACCTTCAGCCTGGCAACGTTCTTTTTATTTGTAACAGTGAATTCTAAATTTCTTCCTTGGAGTCAGAGCCTCTGCAGAACTCTTCTGCAAACGTAGATCTTTCCCAGGTATCACATAAGAGTTTGCAACCTGTATCTGTCAGTCATCCAGGATCTTCAGCTCTAGAAGTTTGTTGGACTCTTAAAGAAACAACCCTGTCCAGCTGAGTTACATGCTATTTGTCAAGATCCAATGACTATTAACTTTTCAATACCTAAGTACTAATTTATATCTATGTGGGATAGTCATATGATATGTGGGATAGATTCTTTCCCATTTAGAAGTTAAATGTTTAACCTAAATATTTAGCATCACTCCTAAGCCAATCAAAGGCCTGGGCCAACTGATAGGCAGTTCATTTAACCTACATCAAGGTGAGACAAATTCTTTTCTGGTAATGCTCATCCCTATTCTCTAACAAAAACCCTTAACTTTTAGGTAGCAAATTTCTATGGTTAACTAACATATATTAATGTATGTCATAATCTTGACAGGTAGAGTTTTCTCCTACTCTCCTTGCTTATCCTGGGCAAGAGATAATCCCTATTTCTTTGCCATTTCCTCCCGAGAAACCCTAGAAATTAGCTGTTATCTGAGAGAATCATATTATAGTTCCTGAGAGCTAAATGAGACGCATTGCAGTGCCTCTAGCCTACGAGAGAAACAAATTTCTCTGAGAGGAGAGGACGTGTTATATGCTCTTTCTCCCCATGCAGCAGCAATGGATGAAATCCATTTCATCCACCCTGCTGGATGAAATCCTGCCCTTGTGGAAGACAGAGGTGAAGCTATTCTGGATTTTCAGAGCATGAGGATTTCAACTATTAATAGCTCAATGGTGAACTGAGAAAGAAGGAACAGAGAATTATGGGTACACAAAACTGCTGAAAAAAACAAGCAAAACATACAGCCTTTGATATAGCTTTATCAATTACAACGTTAACTTATTATTTTCCTTGGCTTCATTAATCTATAACTAATTTGAGTGGGTTCCAAGCTTGCTCTCTCTCATTCCCAATTAACCCAGTGGCAATTATCCCTGGCTTTAGTCTTTAATATCTAAGAACTCTCTTTTACCTCTTGAAAGAAGCTTTTGAAATCTGAAAATGCCAAACCAGCTAATGTTTTATTTAAGCATAGAAAATGAACTTTAGGTTATTCCCCTTGCCATAGGTTAACTAATTATTTATGAAAAAGGGAATGAGAGAAAGGAGAGAAAAAAGAAAAGGAAGATTAACATTCAAATCCATCTCAGTTGTGCACCTTAGCTTGTATGTTAAAAAGTTTGTTTCCACTGTCTGGGCATTCAATGTACTCCTAATAGTTGTCACTGTTAAATTTGGTCAATACAGCTACATTTATATTAATAAATTTATGTCTATTCTAGTAAAAGGAACATCGTCTGGCCCCATGATTGGCCTGTATCATCTGGCCATGTCCCTGAAAAAAACCAGTGTCTGGATGTAAACTGTTTACTGGGAACAGTTCTCTAAAATGAAACAGATCCTTTGTAATCCTCAGCACTTTTGGGAATTTTCTAGGTCAGTGCAACTTGATCCAGGCCAAAAGTGTGCCAGGGTCTGTAGGAACAGCTCAGGTACCAACAATCAAGTTTCAGTGTTGCTCACAAGTGCTAGCAGTATTTAGTTCCTTTCAAAGTCATAGATGATGCATCTGATGCTGATGGAATAGGAAATTTAGAATTTGGCCTGATTTCTTTTAGGACATCAGTGAAATTCCCATCGACTTTAGAAGTTGGGGTCAGTCCCTGTATTTTTGACTGAGACATAATATTGTTTTACAACATAAACAATTTGACTGAAACAAATGGTATATTTGTCGTCTAAATCTGCACCCAAACAGGCCCAGGGTGTCCAGGCAGAAGTGGGGAGGGATGAGAGGGGTAAGGTCAGTCTTTCATACGCAGTGCAGCCAAAATGTCACTTACATGCTAAGGACATGGAAACACGGAATCTCCTGAAGTTCTTGCAAGGGAACACATAGTTATTCAGGCTTGAATATAGATTGAAAACCTCAATTTCATATATATTTAGATCTTACCTGTCTCAAACTGGTAACCTACCTCACTTTCCCTCCTTTTTGTTTGACCCTTCACAGTAGTGTGAAGACAATTGGACTGTTGATTATTGTTTTGGGTTGGGGATACCATGAGCAAATAGTCTTGAAAAAAGGTAGAACAAAGGGAAGCGTGTTACTGTGAAAAAGGAGACACAAAGTAGCATGGACAAATAGTAGCCAGAAACCAATTTAATTTGTATTCTTCCATGATAAGGAAAATTAAAAGTAGTCAATTTGGTGTAACAATGTTGTGACATAGAAGCAAAAATTCTATAAAAAGAGAGGTTGAACTCAGCAAAAAAGGCAGAAAAATGAAGACAGGAACTTTTGAGGAAGAAAGAGGAATCCTCTTTGTGTTCTGTCTCCTCCCCTGCTCAGAAAAATTGAGAGCAAAAAGCAATTCATCCCATTGAAACTGGATATCATTTTGTCATTCTATTTTATTTGATAAGGCAATAAAACTTGCAGTCTGGACAAGTGGAATAATCTCTCACTACGTCTTACTACTGCCTCACCAACTCCATTTGCTAGTATAGCAATCTAACCTATACCTGTCAAAGACATTAGTGTCTTCAGTTGTTTATTGCCATCATCGGGAGATTAATGCCCCCATAGTCTTTCTGCCAGAATGTGGTATGTGAATATATCCTAATCTGTGTCACAGCAAAGTCAGCCAAATGAGCTAAAATGCATTTCAGTCACGATTTGAATGGAGAACATCTTACATTGCACTGAAGCAGGTGAGGAGCATTCACACAGACCTTTCCACTACCTGCAAGTAAGAGAATTAACCTCCTGTTCAGATGACTGACACAACAGCTTATAGGTGACAAGGTTTAAAAATACCTTTATTACCGACAAAGTGAACACAAGTCTAAGGTCTGAATGCAAAACCTATGTGGTTTATGAGGCTTTGCTCCTCTAGGATCACACCCATTTCCATGTATAAGTAGGAAGAGAGATTTGAAAATGTGAATAACTTGATGACAGAAAAAAAAAAGATTCAAAAATATAGAAGTGTATCACAGGAGTGTGTTGGTATTTAATCACCATTTCAAAGAAAAAAATAAGCACACATCTTTCTAACTTAACCTCTTCAACCTTTCCACTGCAGTGAAGTATATACAATGTATTGTAGAAACCAACAGAAGACAATTTAAAGAAACAGAAATGTCTCAAGCACATCAGGTGTTGCAATAGAAGGAAAGATACATGGGAACAACCTTTTTTACTTAAGTCATGCAGTGGGAATGCATTTAGATTATGAGGAAAAGATGATTAAAATTTATTGCAACAACAAGCCGCCACTCATCTCTGCTGAAGGGGATGTGACTGGTGTATCTAGATGTCATGGGCTGGTTTCTTTCCATAAGAAAAGAGGAAGCAAGAAAGGAATCCATGGTCTATTTGGGGCAGGGCAGAGGAACGGTATTTGGGCAGAGTAACAGTACATTACCCTTTGTACAGTTTTCCTAATAGAGTTACTTTGCAAGGCCTTGAGGACTTGTTTCAATGAGCTAAAATCTAGCCACTTCTGCCAGTTTTAGTGCTGCTTGGCTGTGGGCCATCAATAAGTCCTTAAATAGCAGCAAGTAGTAAGAATGCAAGCTAAAATGGATTTGAAGCTCCATAGAAGCACCACAGAAGCATTATCTATTTTTTAATTTCTTCCATCTTCTAGGTGATGTTAGGTAGGACCATCTGGTATACCAACATATACTAGGTTGAGTCTGCTCCCCTTGCAACTTAGCTATATATGGCCCCTTAAAAGGAACAGAAATCCATAACTGTTGGGAAAAAGCCAATACACTGTTTTCTGGAATAAGTTTATTTGAAAATTTCAAAATTTAGGTTGAATTTTTTCATAAGAAACAGGTTTTTTCTTCAAGGAGAACAGAATTATAGGGGAAAATTGTTCAAGACAATTGTTCATAACAATTTTTTTTAGTGTTTATCTTCTTAAGTATGAAAGGTATCTTAGGAAACAAATGTTAACTGTCAATGTCATGAGGACAGAGGGACAAACAGGGAGCCAAGCCTCTTCAGCGAGAGACTTTGAAAGTGATGTGTTCCCTCCCTAGAGTGGCTCTCTGAATCAGAGTCCCTGTCTTGTGCTGCTCCCACTAACTAGGTGTAAACTGTATTTCAGGCTCAGAGAGCTAGCAGAACCATGTGGACACCTGTAGATATGCTACAGGCATCCTGCAGGCAGCAATCCACAACATTAGAGCTGGGTCAGACAGTGTGATCTGTGTGACATGGCTTCCTGCCTTCCACCCTCAGGCAAACTTCTGAAATTTCTTCTCTCTCAGGGTTTGAGGCACCTGAACCAGGTAAATTGTGGGGAGAGGAAAGCAGGAGATCATCTGAGTGGGAGAAGCCACAGACCTAAGTTGCAAACAGAGAGGTGTGCATGAAAGGAGATACCTGGAGGACAAGGTCCCACCAGGTTCCAACTCCTCTCAGCTTGCAACACATGGTGGTGGCCTCTGCCTTCGATCCCCGACCCTATAAGCCGGACGCTGCTTCTCAGATCACCAGTCAAGCTGAGTAACTGCCACCTAACACACCAGCTATGGAGCAGAAGAGGCACGTTAGTGCTATGATGCAAATAAGCAGTAAAGAAACCATTCATCAGGAAATTGTGTGAGACGTTGGACATCTGAGTAAAGCCAGAATAGATATAAATATCAAAAGCAAAGCAACATTTTCAGCTGAATCATTTTTCTCTCCGTACAAATAATCTTGACAAAAGAAAAGACAGTATGAGACTACATCAAATTCATTTTTCAACATCTCTCAGTAGTAAATAGTCTTTAAAAAAAATCTAATTTCTCATTTTGATTAGGTGGAAATTATGCATCAAAATTACTTCTTTAAATAAGATTCTTAGGCTATATTTTTTCTGGCTTAAGGGCTAAATCCTTTCAGTGAGGAGTGAGACTGGTGGAAGGAAGAGGACACACAGGGTAAAGCCTGCCCCTCTACTTTGCTCTCCTGAGACCCCACCTGGAATACTGTGTCTAGCTCTGGGGCCCCCAGCATAAGAAGGACATGGAACTGTTGGAGCACGTTGAGAGAAGGCCAGGAAGATGATGAGAGGGCTGGAGTACCTCAGCTCTGAGGACAGGCTGAGAGAGTTGGGGTTGTTCAGCCTGGAGGAGAGGAGGCTCCGGGGAGACCTTGTAGCAGCCTTCAGTACTTAAAGGGGCCTGCAGGAAAAATGAGTGACTTTTTACAAGGGCATGTAGCGACAGGATGAGGAGTACTGGTTTTAAACTGAAAGAGGGGAGATTTAGATTAGATCTCAGGAATAAATTTTTCACCATGAGTATAGTGAGGCACTGGAACATGTTGGACATGGAAGCTATGGAGGCCCCACCCCTGGAAGTATTCAAGGCCAAGTTGGATGAGACTTTGAGCAACTTTGTCTAGTAGGAGGTCTTCTTGCCCATGGCAGGGGGATTGTAGCTAGATGATCTTGAAGGTCCCTTCCAACCTAAACCATTCTATAATTTTATGATAAGCCAGAAGAGGAGAGAGAGTGTCAGGACTGGGATCATCCCTTTCAGAAAGCCGCAAGTTTCAACATCATCATCTTTCATTTTTCATCTGAATGTCCCTATGAAAATGCAGCAGGCAGAGGGCAGGAGCAACTTCCTGGCTGGCTGGTGTTTAAAAGACAGATTGTCTAAGAATTGTAAAATCAAAATCTTAGTTTGAATTGGATTGAATTGTATCCCCATAATGGTTCCTTGGCTTTAAAACAGTTATGTTAGTCCTAGGAATGAAGCAATGTCAGAACCCATCCTCTGTCCCTGAAGCCAAATGTGCTAGTCTGGCTATATTTCAGTAGTGTAAATTTTATATATTTTTTTAAAACGCTCACAGACTCACTCCATTTTTATTTGCTGTTTGTGATTCTTTTTTTTCCCAGCATGGTTATTAAGTGTTAGTAGAATTATTTTGATGAATAATTTTCAGACATTTGGTTGCTCGTGAGCTGTTTGCTGCAACAATTTGATGTTTGTTATTCAAGTTGTATGATTAGCTGTGCAAGTCATGCATAATTCTTTCTGATTCTTCCTTCGAAGATTATTTTTTTTTAAAGTAGATGGTGAATAATGATGTCTCTTACAAACGTTTGGAAGAATATTCTGTTGTACTAACATTTGTGAGAACATCAGGATTCACAAAAGATTACACAAACGTTCACTCTGTGTCCATCTGAGCACTCACAAACTATGACATTTTGTCCAACATTTCTGCAACTTCTAGTACATTCAGGGGCTTTTTTTCTTGATATCCCATAATGGTGTATTCTAAGTTCTGCCACAGCCAAAATAGTAAAAAAGAATAAAGAAAAAGGTACAATGAACAGTTTTTTAAATTAATCCTAAAACTTTTCTTTTCTCCTGATGAAAATATCCACAAAAAGGAGTTTTTAAATATTTCTACCACTCTACTTTTTTGTGGTGAGTTTCCTTGCTCAGTTTTATGACCAGTTTCTTCTCTTAATTGGAAGAGCTGGATGCTGGGCCAGCCACAAAGCTTTCCTAATTAACTGTATTTTCCTGCAATATTTACTATCCTTTGATTTTTCTACCACTAAGACTTCTGTAAAGTGAAAAAAGAAAATATTAGAAATATGTTTCAACAAAGTTTCTTTTTATTCTTTATGTTGTGTTTCCATTTTTTTCTTGATTTCATGATCTCATAACTCGCAAAGGGAAAAGCACTTTGTGATACTACTGAAATTAACCCACGAAATAAGAAATAATATGTAAAGGAGCTAAGTTTCCCGCCTAATTTCAGAGCCTTTGGCTTCTTCCACCAGGTATATATCAATGCTACTTTGGTGGCACTTTCAGTGGAGGATTGAAAGGACTTTGACAAAGTTGTATGTGCAATCCTCAGGAAACAAGGATGTGTACCTTTATTACTATTTCACAAAAGGAAAAAAGGAAGGCAAAAGGAGATCTTGTCAGCCAGTGAAGTGAGTGAATCCTGCTTAGGACTAGGAATATCCTACCTCAAAATACGCCTTTTCTGGGAACCTAGCATAGTCATCACACCATAAGGTATGATGGTGCAGGAGGTACAAAAACTCCAAGAGGGTTGAAAGAAGATGCTGGAGCAGTAAAAATTGGCACACCCAAACTCAAGACTCAAGTTAACAATCCCTGTCAGATTTAGCAAGACCTAAACTGAAACCAAAGGACTTTAAATTAATATTCCAGGAGCATAAACCTATTCTGCTGCCTCTGGTAAAAGAACAGCACGCTGCAGCCCATGACTACAGCTGACAGCTAAGGCAGCGAATTCCTCAGTCACAGTGACTAAATTTGACAGGGATCATCAGTCAGAGTCTTTAGCAAGTCCACTTTCCCCCTTCTCCAGAAGGAACTCATGCCATCTGACGACTTGCTGCAGTTTAAACCTCGATCTCATCACTTTCACCACCTGAACTACTGGAGACTTCTAGGCAGTTTTTTTTGGTTCCCTTGCTTCCCAATTCTGTCAAACCAGAACTGCTTCTGTTCTGTTTTTGCAAGGACTTAAAAAAGTAGATGGTCCTACAGGGGAGCAAGAGCGGTTCTTGCTTTTTTTCCTTTTCCCCTTGATGGAAACATTGTCACAAAGATTATCAGAGATTTAAAAAAATGATTAAAGCTTCCAACTGCTGGCTTAATTTTTAAGCGATAAACTGTCCTGACTCTCACTAACTCAATCCTGTTGATTTGCACAAAAACTTAAGTAAAACCCCTCCAAAGTTGTACTCCCACCTTCTATTTGTGACAGAACAAACCTATGAATCTCCTGTGAATACATATCTTTTGTGAAAGCAGCTCCAAAAGTACAGGAATTTTGAAGTCCAATGGATTACTGTTTGGTTTTATGTTTTATGTTTTTCCCTCTGTCATTTTCTGGTTGTTAGCTTGCGCAGAGATGAGGTGGTGTGTTTGCTCCTCCAGGATGACCTGCTCCACTTCAAGCTTTGAGAAGATCTTTCCCTGCTTTGCCTTGTCCAAATTCAGTAAAATACTAGGAGGTCCCCTCCAAAATGGAAATTATTTAAAATCAAGGCCTGTTGTTGTTTGGGTTTAGAGGGTTTTTTTCATTTTAGTTAGCAATCAGGAGCATCACACTGTTAATTTCAATGGTCACAGACCAGTTTGTGTTCTGAGTTCACAACAGGATTACAAATAAAAAGAATAATTTAGCTCAAGGACTGAATCCATCTTCCTTCACAGGTGTTTACATCACCATTTCTATTACATATGCTGATAGTTTTTAAAGACTAGCTTTGTTGATAGCACTTTTCAAACACCAAAACTATGAGCCACCAAATCACCACAACCTTTGAAAAGCCCTGTCTGAATAGCAGTGTAACCTGGGGGATGTCAGGGAGATCTCCTTAGTAAGCTTTGAATTGACTATAATTTCCAGCTGCAACATGCTAATAAAGGGCATTTTCATTGCTCTTTGCAGCTGGTTCCACACCTACTTCTAATGAGCTGATCTTAGATACTTTGAGCTCTGCCATGTTCATCCCAGGCAGCCGGCATGGATTTATGCTGGACCTCCATGCTGAACATACAAACTTCTACTGCATGTACTACTGAAAAGTCACCTACTGAGTGGAACAGAAATGGGAAATATCATGTTCTCTTCTTCAGTTAGAGTCAGGATAATATATTAAATAGTGACAAGTTGCACACACAGTACATTTCCGTGTAGTTTTTGCAGCACACAGAGGCTAAGGTGAGCACATTGACACGTAACACACACACAAAGTCAAACAGCCTTAAAAGTCTACAGCAAAGGCAGTGCTAGAGAGGGAAAAGAAAACCCTCTGAAAAGCAAGATCTGACTGGGAGCGAAACTTAAAACAGATGAAGAACACTTCAGTGTGAAGTGTGGCTTTGACAGCAAGTCTGCTGGGCAGGGAAGAAAAACAGAAAATTGTGCTGAGCGGAGTAGGAGTTAAAATGATGAATAATCCTAATGAATAACCCCTGGAGGGGGGCTGTACGGTAGTAAACCAGATTTGTGTAATCGGTTCTCATTTAAGTTCTGCTGCTAGTTTAAAGAAATTGAATGAATTACTGAGATTCCTAATGAGACAAGCCTGTTTTTCTTGAGATAATTGATATAGTAGCTCACAGTAAATAATAGTGACTTTAAATATTTTCAGTGCTAAATGCTATAAAGTTTAAAGTGTTTTCATCAATCAGGAAAGAAGGGAGCTGGGGAGGGCAGACCTCTTCTTCTATGCATAAGCAAATATAAGAATTGATTGAATTCAGAACATTTGTTTTTTATGAAGGAAAAAAAAAAAGTACTAGCTAAAAATATTCTCCCCTGAAAGTTCTGTAGATCCTACAGAATAAATGTTGTAAACAAACTTTGTTCCATGACTTTGAAGTCTTCCTAACCAGTTTCCCCCAACTTATAAAAATTAGACTATTTATAAAAGTGCATAAATTGTAATTTAAGTAAAAAGCCTTGAAATTTTTATCAAAAGCATTCAAATTAGTCTCTCCCCAGGTCAGCTAATGAGTTGTCATGAGCTGGCCTCTTACTGTAGTGCACCTCCTGCAGACTAAGACAGTGAACCATGTTTTCATCAAAGGAAATGCTCATTAGTAGAGCTTTCAGAAACTGATTTGATTATAGTTTCACTTGTTAAAGTGAAATATTTTCAGCTCATTAGGATGATTACGATTCAAGGTCATCTTTTGAAGCTAGTCCTGTCAATATAAGATAAATGGGCCCTCATCTTTTTCCCTTCTTTACGTCTGTGCTTTTTAAACTCTTCTGTGCAAAAGTTCTATAGCCATAATTAATTTTTAGCTCTTCTTTTACAAAGCTGCTAAAAAAAAAAAAAAAAAGAACAAAGATTTTGGCTACCAAACAGGCATTGAAGAACTATTAAGAGGAGGAGGAGGCTATCTTGTTTTAGTGAAATCAGAGAAAATCCTTGAAAAGTTCAGCTTTTGAAATCCAGCTATTTTCTCCTTGACCTCTTCCAAAGTTTCTAAAAGGTACTTTGTACATATTTTTGCATGTATCTTTTAATCTCAAAAGTGTTAAACGAAACTGAAAAACCACCCAAGAAGTACTGGTGGTTTATTAGATATCTTTTCTTTTATGGCACATGATAAATTTAACACCTTTTAAAATTTTTTTTTTGGTCTCCCCCTTTATATTCACCACTTAATCTCTTAAGTGGTTAAAGGGCCATTTAAACATAAAGGGAAATACTGCTAACTTCTACCCGCATACTGAGAAATACTACATTTACATAGGGTTTGTGACTTAAGCCTAATTGGTCAGATATTGCCTCATGCATCAACTTGAAAGACAAGGTCAGGAGGCCAGTTTTTGTGATGAATATATCAGACTTGAAAGCTGTATATTAAAATGGAAAATCAGGCCAAAAAAAAAAAAAAGGCAGATTCAGTCTCTCCAGTACTAGGCAAGGGAGTTTAAAAGCGACATACATTTTAGTTCCCCATGGTGACTCTGCAAGTGGTGCATAAGTCGCGATTAGTGGTACAGAGTAGGGTATGTATATGCGATTGCTGGGGATAGAGGCTGGGGAGGAGCAAGAAGTGAATTAATAGACTCCCAGATTAACTGTCAAATGATAAATGATTAATCATTTTGTCAACAAATTATCCACAATGAAGCCTTGACTTTACACCAAAGCAGCACCAATTATACCAGTGTAATTGCATCAGGGCAACCTCCCTAGCCAGAGCGCAGTAATAGAACTATTTATCTAATATGGTTTACTCCCAAAAGGGGAATACTCTTATGGAGATTCTTTATGCTAGTATATAGCTGCTTTCATTCTTAGACATAGTTTAATATCATCCTACTATTTAAAAAAAAAAAAAAAGAAATCCCCTGTAAATGAATATGTGTGAATATGTGCGAACACAGGTTATCCAGTCTACTCGCTCTCTTAAGATATATTTTGGTAAGGGCAATTATAAAAGCTAGTTGCAGAATCAAAACATTCCTTACAGTTCTTGTTGGGTACATGCCTTTCTCCCTGCAGGTCCAGCTCTGAGGAGCCTTTTCCTTGCTGTGGTGTAGTAACAAGTAGTTATACAAGTAGTGAACTAATGAAGCTTAGCATCCTAAAGATCTATGTCTTCAGGCTGAGTTCTCAAGTTGAATCTCTTGATACCACAGACCTGCCTAATCTGACAGATCAATAGATCTTTTTCGTTTATTTGTTTGTTTGTGCTATTTGTGTGTGTCTTTTTTTTTTTTTTTTTTTTAAATGGGGACACTGGCAAGCAGGTAAAGCTGCAATGCAGCACCAGCTCCCTAGTAAGATGGTTCATTTTACCTGGAGGCTTGTCTGCATTGTAGCCTACCTATTTTCAAAAGCAGTTAAGTTGATCTGGGTTCTGTTGTCGCCATTTGCTTGTCCTGTGACTTTTGATTGATCACTTCATGCTTCTGTGTTTCAACATTTTTTTAATCATTATTATTATTTCAAGCAAAAAAAACCCAGAAAAAAAATCAACACTTACAGTGAGTTATAGACTGACATCAGCCATATAAGCTGAGGTATTGAAGGTGGAGAAAGGTAAGTCACTTACAAAAATAATTATCAGTTCTTAAGAGAAAGAGTTATAGAGGGCAGGATGAACTGCCTTTGGGATATGTCTACCTGGGACTATCTAAATTAGAAGTTTGTTAGCAATTCTGGTCTTAAATCTGCTAACTTGTGTGCAATCAAAGCACTTTTCCAGGAAAATCTGATGGTTTTAACGTGAGGTCCCCAAGAAAGTGAAGAACGAATTATTTCCTTTTACGAAAGTTTATCCCAGTGTTGAGCAAGTGACATTATTTCAGATCTATGCCTTTATTTGCTTGACTAACTTCCAGCTGCTGCTTTACACTTTGTTTTTCTCTTTTGGGTTACATGAACTTGTAGTCATTGACAACACAGCCCCCAGGATACCTCGTTTCCAGATTTTTTCTAACTTTGATACCCAGAGAGTCATTTAAGACATTTAAACAGCTTTCAGAGGTTTTAAGTATTTTAGGTTGTTTATGCACTTCACTGAGGCTTATTCCAAAAAGAAGGCACCAAAGAAACACCAAGCTGTACCAATTGCTCTTGCCTCCTCCCTGTATTCCTAAAGAGAAGGGAGGAATCTGGACTGGTTTGAGGGAAATGGGACCAAACTTTTCTTTGCAACATCCAAACTCTGCCTTAGTAGTAGCAATGTAACAAAGTGCAATGGCCTTACACTGCAACTTGGGAGTTTCTGATTGGACATTGTCTTCATGGAGTACCATGTCCAGTCCTGGGCTCCCCGGTTTAAGAAGGACAGGGAACTGCAGGAGAGGGTATAACAAAGGGCTACGAAGATGATTAGGGGGCTGGAACATCTTTCTTGTAAGGAAAGGCTGAGGGAGTTGGGTCTTTTTAGTCTGGAGAAGAGCAGACTGAGGGGTGATCTCATCGATGCTTACAAATACTTAAAGGGAGGGTGCCAGGAGGAGGGGGTCAGTCTTTTTTCAGTGGTGCCCAGTGATAGGACAAGCGGTAATAGCCACAAATTTGAATATAGAAATTTCCATCTGAACATGAGGAGGCACTTCTTTCCTTTGAGGGTGACAGAGCACTGTCAGAGGCTGCCCAGAGAAGTGGTGGAATCTCCGCCTCTGGAGACATTCCTAACCTGCCTGGATGCTGTCTTGTGCAACCTGCTGTAGGTGGCAGTGGGGTTGGACCAGATGATTTCTAGAGGTCCCTTCCAACCCCTAACATTCTATGATTCTATGATTCATCAGGACCATGTGACACCAAAATAGGTACTCAGAGAGCTGTGAAATCTTGCTTCTTAGAACTTTTCAAGTTCTTAGCTAGAGAAAACCATAGCAGATCTGGTCTACTGTTGGTAAGAATCCTACTTCAATTGGGAGGTTAACCTAGGTGACCTCCAGAGAGACTCCTTTCAACCAACATTTCTGCAACTGTGAATGTCCCCACTACAACTGAGAGGATGGTATTGGTGAAGGATGTATGGAAACAGAAATGAAATAGTTTCAAGCTGATTATCTGAGTGTCAAAGGGAATAGGGCAGCAGCTGTATGGACTCTGATAGGGTTTAACTGCCCATAAAAGTGCAGAGAGATTTGGGCAGACACAGCAATTTTGTATTGAAGGCTGTTAAGCTGTAATTTCTTTGCTACTGAACAATCAGTTCGCAAGATTTCAACACAAGTGGAACCACAGCTCCAGCTGAGATACAGGTCTTCTCCAGCAGTATCAGAATAGTGACAGAAATACAGCAGAGATGTTCTGATCTGCTGTTATTTTCCTCATCATCAGTATGAGGGTCTGTCTATGTATCGGTTAACTTGGAAAGCAATCCTTATATCCTACTGGGCAGATTTATTTTTTCCTTCTAAATAAAGTTTTAAAAATGGACTGGGAAGAGGACAGGAATTCAAGATTGATAAAACTACTTTCAGATTCTTTTGGCACGTGAGGAAGATATTCACAGAAAGCTGAATTAAATTAAGACATTGCAGCAAGAGAGCGTTTTGTCCAAAGTTTTAAAAATATCTCAAAACAATGAAGGAATTCATACTTTCAGGAGACAGACAAATTTCTTGTTGTACTGGATAAACTGAGGTGCACAGAGAAAAATGAAGCATTGTAGTTATTCCACAGGAGTGTGTCAGAGACATGAGCAGAACCAAAACTCATCTGCTTTGCCTGATTTGTTACACAATGGGCTTTGATCTTTAACCAAAGGGCAATAGGAAATAATTTCTTATTTTTATTATGACAACGAAAATCCCTCATGTGGAATTATAAAATAATCGGTAAGGAAGTTGTTCTGACTTCTTTAACCAGACAGGTCGAAAGTTGCCAGCATCCATAAAGTTGTTCCCTTATTTTAAGAGTCTGTGTGAAACTCTGTTTATGTGGAACCCTGCAGGCTAACTCCAGGGGAATTTGGTTCAGACCTGTCAAAGACCAAACAATGAGGACACTGAGGTGCATTTTTATTTTTTCCTCTGCTAATATGGTGATGCTGATTTCCAAACATAACATCCAAAGGAAACCAAAGCTGGAATAAATATTCCTATGTTTCAAGCAGTACTGATGTGATCTCAGTAATCTACCAAGAAACACCTTTACTTACAGCAAAAGTAGGAAAACTATAGCTGTAAATGTAGAAACAATTAATTGATCACTTAGTTTCAGCAGCAGCAGCAATTTGAAGGATGAAGAACAACTCAAGAAAATGAAGGAGAGAAAAGTGTAGCACTGCAGATGCAAGGTAGTGGTTAGAAGTCAGGATCTAATGGAAAATAAAACAAAAAAAAACCCCAGACAAACCACAAAACCAGACACTTTATAATCATTAGTGGCCACTAGAACTTACTCTTCTTATAGTCTTTAGAGTCTTACTATGGCTAAATCATACAGTTTTGCTTTCATTTATTTACTGCCTAAAGGTTCCGTAAAAAACATTAGTAGACAAGCCATTTAAGATGCAATTCATGTCACAAGGTATATCTAAATGTGATTACTGTTATCTCTTTCCAAGGAGGATCCTGAGGTTTTTTGTGTATCCAGAAGGAAACCATACTGAAGAGAAGGATTTCTGGAAGTTCTCTTTGACATGGGAATCTCCATTTCTGCCAGGACTCAGACTGTCTAGCTTTCAACATCTGTATCATAATTTCTTGAGTATAATTACTCTTCTATTTCTCCCTTTTAGATATATTGGAGAGACCTTAAAAGATGTTTGCAAAGTGCCTAAGTCCTGACTTCAAAATTATCAGATACCAGCAGGTCTTTCTTGTGCGGGGCTTTTCATGACCTTCCAGAATAAGACCCTTCTTTATTTATCCAGAAACACTGTGGGATTCATCCTATCTAACTGTAACCATCTAAGAGTTCACCTGTGATCTGAACCTGCCATCGAGTCTTGCCCTCTGGTCAATGGAAAAAGGTTCAACTCATCTCACCTTAAAAAGTTTTTTCAGGGAAGTGCTGTCAACATCCTTCTGGTGATGTTTGCTTCATGGGTAACTGAGGGAGCCTGACAACTCTTTCAGAGTGAACTTTAATCAACTAAAAGCCAGAAATTAAGTGAGTTGAATCTCTTGATGAACAAGGCTGAAGCTGTCTGGAAACCCCACCATGGAAAAGCGAAGAAAAAGAAAGACAATAAATGTTATTTTACCAGCATAGAAAGGAGGAGCTGTGGAGGGGTCACTCATTTTGATTAAAGCCAGAACATTTTCCTGCCTTCTCAGTCACAGGGGGTGAATTCAGAACCTTCTGAGGTCACGAAAATTTGCCTGGGAGCAGTTTTAGCCACGAAGAATTTAATATATATTTCACAATCCTTCAGGATATGGGAACCCGACCCAGCCTGAGAGAGTATTTCAAACACCATGAGCAGTTTTGACAACTCTCGGACTTTTCCCCAGAATGCCCTGTTTTACTCAGATTGGCGTTTTAGCCTAGGCATCATCAATGGAGGGTCCTGAGCTTTGGAGTTTGCTTCCCCAACTTGGCCCAAACCAGCTTTTAATCTATCAACTTGCAGGGCACTGCATGAAGCTCATCTATGTTCTCAGGTTTTTGCCTGAGGGGCTGGTGATAAGGAACATGTCTGGCTTATCCTAAGAGAGTCTATTTAAGGCAGACATTAGTCAGCATGTTTGCATTTTGTATTTAAATTATGTAAATGTGTTCAGAGACTGATGGGGGCCTATCTGACAAACCTAAAAACAAGTAAATAAAAATAAGTGAAGCGTAGTAGCATGAAAATGGAAAACCCAAATGAAAATGACTTTTCAGGGGCTTTATACACACACAAAAAGACAAAACCACAAACTCAAGAAATTGGGGCAAGGCAAAGGTCACAAATGGATCCTAGGCTGGATGAAGAGGGAGATTTCTTCTCTCTGTTTCCTGGTTTACACATCCTGGAGCCTAAGGCACCCAGGAGTACAACAACCACAGGGAACATCCTCCCTCAAGGAAGCAGCAAGAGGAGTAAATACTTTAACTAGTACCAAGGGCTTTTGTATGCTTGTTCTCAGCAGAGATTTTTTGACATTGTTTGTCCCCAAATTAGGAAACCATGAAGCTATGTGTCATGGAGCACAACATGGGAGATGCAGTGGTAGAAAGGCGGTGTGGCTGAGTTCAAGCTTCAGGAAAGTTTGGGACGTATCTCCCAGTGTTGGCTTTTGGTCTTATTTCACCTGAATGTGGCTAAATACTGACTAATGTGTAAAACCTGATACACATGAAGGAAATCGCCCTGATTGGAATGACCTTGATTTCCACCAGAAGTCATTTACCTCAAGCTCCTAACATCAGATAATAATTTTTGTATTTGAGATGATCCAAGAATACTCGAAAGAGATACTTGGGGCTAAAATAAAGGGGTTTGATTATTTCCTCCTGTCTCAAGTGTTAAATAACTTTTTGACAGAACTAAAGATTCTCATTTGGTGAAAATTTCCATTGAGAAATTCTAAACAAGAAAATAGTTGGGTTTTGGCAAATAAAAATTGGAAAAATTTTAAGTAAAGAAAATGCAAACCAAAATTCATTGTTTATAGGGTTTTATTAAGTTAATTAGAATGAAAAAACTTATTGAAAGAATTATCCCAGGAAAAGTGAATTGGATCCTAACTAGCTAGCAGGTTCATTTTCCAGTGAGTATTTCTTTAGAATTTTGCCAAAAGCTTTCAGATGTCTAATTACTAGGTATATTTTTGAAGCTCTTTGATATCCATTATTCTCTGCTTCTATTTATTTATTTATTTCAGTCAGAAATTAAAAAAACCCAAACAACACAACAAACAAAACTGTCCAGGTGACTGACGCCTTACAACAGGAACATTGGAGAATCCAAAGATGAGTTCATGAAGAAGCCAAATTTTGCTTTCTAAACTCATGATAGTTATACTAAATGAATTTTGTCAATCTGAAAACATGACAACATGCAAAAAAAACCTTATTTAGTGAGACAAAAATAAAAAAAAAAATTCAGTTCCCGATTTGCATCATATTATATTATTTTGCAATAAACCACATGTGAGAAAGCAGATTGAGACAACCTGGTGCCTTTCCATTTTGAGGTTCGTGGTTCATAACATAACTCCAGTGAGTGGTTTTTTTTTTCCCTTTTTAATATTGCTCTTTCAGTATATTTGCATATATTTGCATAAAAACATCACAGGATCTTCTTGCACTGTATACCCAGCAGAACCACTCAGAAACAACCAAATCACTCCCATGAGTGATCTTGCACCTAACTTCTACCTCTCCACGCAATCTTATGAACTACAGATGGTGAAAAATACTTGTTAAAATAAACAAAATAATCAGGCAACGAAGTCTATTAGAATGATAGAATCATAGAATCCCCTAGGTTGGAAGAGACCTTTAAGATCTTTGAGTCCAACCATCAACCTAACGCTGCCAAAACCACCACTAAACCATGTCCCTCAGCACCACATCTGCCGGGCTTTTAGATATCTCCAGGGATGACAATTCTACCACTTCCCTGAGCAGCCTGTTGTGATGTTTGATGACCCTTTCAGTGAAGAAATTTTTCCTAATATCCAATCTAAAACTCCCCTGAAGACTTTAGTGTCTTCAGTGTGAAGACTTTATTAGTAACTTTACCACTTTATGAAGCTGAGAAAGCAAGTTTGGAATTAAGCCCCTGACTTACAACTAGCAGTGTTCTCAGTCCATGTTATCATCAATCAGTGTATTATTTTTGCACATAGCATTCATGCTATTTCACATTACAGGTTCAATACAGGGCAAGGAATCAATTTTGCTTTTTTTAAAATTGTATCTGGGACCACTTGCAAAACCAGTATTTCTGCACGAAGGGTGCTGCACTTTTGCTCTTGTTGTAAAAGCTGAAAAAGAAAAGAGATATGCAGAATTGGGTCCTGAAGGTCAGTAAAACAGAGTGAGCATCCGTATAAAGATCACAAGTAATTTGCAGGGGTACTCAAACTCACCATTGTCTGCACGCTGGAATGTGAGGATGCTCTGATAATTGAGAAAGTTCAAAAGTTGTGGTTAGATTTTCAAGGAAACTGTCCTGTCATATTAATTATTAATTTTGACAAAAGCCAACAGGTATGCAGTTTGCACACTCTAAATCTCAAATACTACAGTACCAGGCTGCCATAAAGTTATTGTGTTACAGAACAGATCTCTGGATTTTGGGGTCAATGAGAAGGGGAATTTGTTTTTTTTCCCATGTATTGCGCCTTGATGCCCTTTTTGAAAGTGCATCTTAGGCACTTGCAGAAAATGTTTTTGTGGTTTGGTTTTTTTTTTTTTGCTTGTGCTGGAGTGGGATAAAACTCCCATATCTCATAAGTGTTCATCTTCTAAAGCTTGTAATTAAAAATAAATTTGGTTCATTTGAAATATTTCATTTAATTAACTTGAAATTAAAAAGAAAAAGAATCGCTCAAGATTCCTGAATTAGTGCTTTCAAATGAAAAGTCATTTTGAGATAAAAGTTCTGATAATATAAAAATATGTTCCCAAAATTTCAAGTATTTTTTTAAAAAATATTAAAATGGAAAAGTCATTAAATCTGCTTTCCCCAGCAATAATTTTTTTCATTACATTAATTAGGATTTCCCCACAAAACATCATAAAGTTTGTTAGCAGTGTTATATCTTGCGTAATGGAAGAATTATGCTTAGTTACTATCAAAAAAAATGACAGCTGAGGTTTAAAAGTTGCTTTTTTTGTCAGCAGCCAGGGCTTTAGACAGGCTTTACTGATGTGGGAGTCTGCTCCTTTGAAAAGAGGAGGTTTGCTTCAGATAACTATCTAAAAGTCAAAATAAGTATCAGAAGTTGTCCAGAATGGAAGCAAACTATATTTACCTAAGATTTTATGAACACTGTGTAACCAACTCTAAAACAGTTTTTTCCTGTTTTCAGCAATCTGTCTGGAAACACCTCACCTTAATTTGACAGAATTAGTCTGAATTAATTCAAAATCATGCTTTGGGGTGGGTAGGATAGAAGGCTCAGCAGGAGTTCTTGGAGCATGAAATTCTTAAATATAAAAAATGAGGGTAGATATATTTTAAATATAGTGTGGCTGATTAAGTTTATGACCTTTTTTTTCTCTTGCTAGAATCTTAAATATCACAATGTTTGCTTTTTGTATTCTCCATGTAATTTTCTCAGCATCTTTGCCTCAAGTCCCAGCTAACACAAAACAGTGAAAGGGTAGAAAGTAGAGAAGCAAATCAACTTAAGAAATGTTTCTTTCCAATCTAACATGTTTTCAGGGGAAGAAAGGTCAAAAAATGCTCAGTTTCTTACTGTGCCATCATTCTGCTTTAATATTTTTTAATCTGAAAACGCTTAGACTTTTTATCATATCAGAATATTTTTATTGACTCTTCTTTTTGTGGTGTTGCTTTCCTATTTCACCCCACGCAAAGAATTTGATCCTGCTTTTTTTCTGGGAGAAGCCAAAAACAGGAAGAATGTGAGGGAACAGGAACGTCAGACTATTATATAGACAAGGTTTTTTGCCTGGGGGGAAAAAAAAGAGAAAGAAAAAGCAGAAAACACTTCAAGAAAAATATGACATTTCTAAAAATCTTGAGTGGCAAGGAGAAAATGAAGAAATGATTGTTCCTTGTCTCTCCCAACACAAGGGGGCATCAAATGTAATTGTCAGGTAGCATGGTCAAAACAAAGAAAAAAGGTATTTTTCACAATGCATAGTTTGGCTGTGCAGCTCTTTACCACAGGATATCATGGATGCAAGAAGTGTATATGGGTTCCAAACTAACTGCACAGATTGAACTTGGAAAAAAATAAATAGATAATAATCCATCAAGGACAAGATTACAAAGATGCCATCAGTTTGTTTTAACTGGTGCAGAGCAGGGATTTGAACCTTGATTGTTTGTGGATGGTTATCGGCTTTCCCTGATATTAAAAAGAAAAAAGGGGGATGATCTGTTTCCACCCATGATTTTAGAAAACTGACAGTGGCTCTTGAATTTCTTTTTGCTTTTATCTTTGATCTTCAGCAGGAGCTTTGATCTACACTTTTTACCTTTTGATGTCATTGGTGTAAGGAGAGAAAAAAAATAGGCAAGATATTCAATATGTACAAATGGGCATATCTCCTAAAAGAAGTTACAGATTGGTTTGTACAACTAAGAATCTAGGTCAACACACAGAAATTTAGTTGAAAATGGTGGAATTGAACTCCCTTAATTTTATCTTTTTATGAGAAATTAGATGTCTGCCGCAAACATCTTTAGTTGAACTTGTTACTGATTTATATCAGATGTCTGCTTCAGAGAAGACGGATCACAGCCTGATTCTAAAGAAAAGTTCAGGATGTATATTTGTCAGATTTAATTACCTTTAAGAGGACACAAAGTAGGATTTGTAACCTTGAACTTTTATGAAAACTTTGTGCCTAATAGTTGTTCAGTCTTTCTGCTTCCACTTTCTCTTTAAGTATTCATTCTTCTCTAATAAAGATTGCAAAGAATATCCTTGTCTATCATAATGAGTAGAGATAATTTTTACCACAATGCTATAGCATTCATCATTCAAAAAAGAATTCCTCCACCGATAACAAAAAAATAGTGGAAAATAAGTGTTCTATAGAACAATGTAAAATTTCAATTCTGAGAATGAGAAAGAAGGAAAAAACAAACTGGATTGTAAATTTTGTTACAGGCTTGTAATTCAGCTGAGTTGACTCAACAGATTGAATCTGTTTATTGCCTCTTGCAATAAATCAGAGCTGCAAAGTAGTCTTTTATGATGAATTTTCATCATAGCCATGTGGAATCTACTTTTTCACTGAAAGCTGTCAACTTGAGACTAAGTGACAGGAAGGAAACAGACTTTTGTGTGTCAAAGCTTATCTTAAAGGTATAACCTATCAAAAAATTTTGTTTGTCTTACATCCTTGGCTGGTAATAATTCAACCTGTGCTCTTAGGTACTGCATAGATCTCCAAGAATCCTCATATCATTTGTGAAAAGTAGCTAAAAGAAATGGGCCTTTTGTCAACAGGCAGAACCTCACTATTCAAAAGCTCATCCCCCAGTGTAAATAATGCAGGTGTCTGTAAATAGAAAGACAGACCATCACAACTGTAACATTATTACAACATTCGGTCCAGCCTGTGAGTTTTGACTAAATTGTCCGCTAAGTTTTAGAGGAAGTCAAATGCCGTACTTGGTGACAAGACTTGACTGTACCTTCTGTTTGAATTGAACCAAAAAAGCTGGTAAACAGAGATGAACTTGATTGTACATAGCTCCACTACAGTAACAAACACTTCAAAGTGGTTGGAACTGAAGTAGATGTTACTGAGGACAATCAGGCCACTGGCACACTGAGTGGTCTTGTGCCTTCTTCCCTGAGACCAATTGCTATATTCCGGCTGCATACACACTACTGAACTGTTTTCCTCTCCAAAACGAGTGGAAACATCCTAAATGCTTGTTGGAAATTATCACTGCCCAAGCGAATTCCTGAACAGTGTCTACCAGTTGGCTGGGAGAGAAGTAGCTAGATTGAGGCGAAAACATGCAAGAGATTTTCTATAATGTAAGAGTGTGGACAATCAAATTTTGGTGTTGATGCTATCTGGCAGGACTTAATTTATGCAACAGAAGGATATTTAAATGCTGAAGTTGGTCAATGATCAGATTTTTCTGTATGTTTGATTACATTGAGCCTTCAGGAGGACACAGGGCATATAGGAGTGTGTGGCGACAAAGTATCACTAAATTATGTGTACTGGACTTGAAAATTACTGTATTGAGGTATCAGGGCTCTTCCTGCATAATATATATGTGGTTGATACAAACAGCCACACTGAATTTCCTACCAAACTCAGCAGGAAAAAGATAAAGGAAGGAAGAAAGAAACTACCACCACCCAAAGTCGAACGCTGCTATGATTTTTTTGTAAAATGCTTCTGAGTGAAAAAAGGTTCTTTGCCTTATGGGGCAACTGTTTATAATGCCAACTTGGAGACATATTACAAATTCAGACATTCAGGGGGCTTTTCTAATCCTCAACTGCAGTTTGTCAGTGCTTCAGAAATATTCCCTTGCTCCAATTGTTCATCCTCAGCAGGAGCTGGATTAGTAACATCAGAGTCTGCAGATGCGTATTGTTTCCCATTAGTCTCAGCTTGAGCCTGGTGTTATGTCCTTTTCATCAGGAACCTCCAACTCTAAGTCAGTGAACCAGGACTAATGATCCCAGCCTTCCTGGGAGACATCAGAGTCTGTGTACGTAATGTCCAGAGCTTTCACTTCTGCTGCTGTTAGCCATTTAATGTGCTGCTTAAGCCTCAGACCACTTACTCCCGTTGCATAAGCTACAGCCTCCTCACAACGTTTCCAAGAAAATACACACTTGAATATCATTTTCGCTCCATCCCTTTGAATTTCTTTTATAGTTGCATCTGGCAGGAAACAAGGGCCGGGGGGGAGGGAAGAAAGAAAGAAAAAAGCATCAATTTGAAAATGCTTAAATGTTGATGGTCAACATTTGCAATATTGCTGGCAAACTTATTTATTTACAAATCTTTATTTGCAGGAATGGGGGAGAAAAATACCAGCATTCACACAGATGAATAATATCCGAGGCGGATTATTCAGCCAAGTCTACTCAACAGTATCAGATGGAGAAATGCTTTGTAAAGGTTACTTCTGTCCTTTTTCTTTCTCTGTTTTTTTGCTAACCCTGTTGGCCTTTCATAGATATCAAATTCGTGTTTCCGTCTCAACACAGCGAATAAAGAGCTCCCTTCAGAAACAGACTTTTTTTGATAGAGCTGGGGATATTTCTGTAATGGAACCAGCAACCTGAACCTTCTGCTCTGGACTTTAATATGAACATATAAGACTTCCCCTGGCTGCCCTCCTTTTATAGCCAGCTGCCTAAAAAATATTTTTCATGCTTTGTGATGCTAGGTGTATTTTTTAATGAAGGTTTAAAGAATTTCCTCCAAGGTTCCGTTGAAACCTGCACACCGTAATATTTCAGTGAAGTCTGTTTCTTGATTTGCCGCTCTGTTTACAAGGCTTGTAAGACAGTGTTACGGCAGGAGAATTTCACTTTAATTGGCATTGCTCCTAGCTATTTAAGCAATGTGCTGAACTGTCTATCATCAAACCTGGGCAGCCAGAACTGTTTCTTACCACCAACTTGATGATATCTAGAGTCGAATACTCTACTTACCACCTAGATAGTGATGTTTGTGCTACATTGGGGGACTTTAGAAATCATTGTCTGTAAGTGCTCTGGGTATGTTTCTCAGTCTAAATGTTTTGGCTCAATACAGACCATCAATATGACCAAACCCAAATCATTTGGGTAGTTAAGATAGTAATTTCTGGCATTTATTGTTATTGTTAGCTGTACCGTGATAAGACCTGGAGGCCTAAATGAGGATCAAGATTTTCTTTTTAATTGATTGATATCAAATTCCTCCAAAGGAGACTGACTTCCTATTCTGGAAAGACTGAGGTGAGAGAAGAGTCAGATACAGACAACAGGATGGGCAAAAAGATTGCTTGGATGCTTGGACTCAGAGGGTAGTGGTTAATGGGTCACACTCTACATGGAGGCCGGTTACAAGTGGGTAACTCAGGATCTCTCCTGGGACTTGGTCTGTTTAGTTTCTTTATTGATGACCTGAAGGAGAAGATGGAGTGCACTCTCAGCAGGCTGTCAGATGACACCAAACTGATAGAACTGGGTGATACACTTCAAGGCTGATTTACCACCCAGAGTAATTTAGACAGGCTGGAGGAATAGGCCAACAGGAACCTGATGAAATTCAACAAGGACAAATGTCCTGTACACACGAAGGAAGAGCCATTTGCAGTGATACAGGCTGGAGACTGACTGCTTAGGGAGCAGCTCTGTAGCCGTCAAGACATCTCTGTCCTTGGTCATCAGCCAGCAGTGAGCCCTGGCAGCAACAAGGGCCAACAGCATCCTGGGTTGTATAAACAGATACAGCAGACCAATGGAAGGAATTATCCCCCTTAGTTTACAGACAGATTACCACATCCACTTTCAGGCTCCTAATACATAAAAGACTGATCAACTAGAGTAAGTGCAGTGGAGGATTACGAAGATGTTCAGGGGCTGGAGTACTTGCTTGGTGCAAGGACGTGGTAGAACTTGGGATTGTTCAAGCCAGAGAAGAATTTTTTTGAGACCCAAGATTAACCTCTACTAAATACAAGGAAGTTATCAAGAAGATGTAGACAGAGTCTTCACATAAGTGCATGGTGAGAAGATGAGAGACAATGGGTTTAACCTAAACCAAGAGAGATTCCAACCAGAATAAAGACAGACAATTTCCCCATGACAGACAGGTATTGGAGCAACTCATCCTGAGGGGTTCTGCAGTCTCCATCCTTGGTTTTTTTTCAAAATAAAGCTGCAAACAGTAACTTGGTCTGATGCCACAGCAAACTCTGTTTTGAGCAAACAGCTGGTTGGACTAGAGACTTCATGAGGCCTCTTCCAAACTGAATTATGCTATGAACTTCTGATCTTGTGGTTCTAGCCTAGAAGGAGGAGGAAAGCTTGACTTGGGATTTTTAGGCTTTTGATCTGATCTAAAAAACAAGGAGCTCAGTAGAAAAGGTTCCTCCTAAATTTTTGTATGTTTTAGATTACACTGTGTGCAACAGTATGGATTCTGTTTTGATCTGGTATCTCAAGGTGATGGCTCTTCACATGAAAGGAGTCTCTGTTTGTTGTAAGGACGCAAAATCGTATAGATGATAAATTGAAAAAGTGTTGCCTGTGAAGGGAAAATGTCATATTGATAGGTATGCTAAGAAACTGCTTTAAAAATTATCAATCCCTCTGTTTCTGGAAGGTGTTCGAGAGCAAACAAATATACAAATAATATTCTACCCCCACCTCCCCCTCCAAAAAAAAGATAATCAGATTTAAATAATTTTTATTTTCTTTCTAATTACACAGGCAGAGATATAGTTTCTATTTTGTACACAGGTTTCTAAGCTTTGAGACTGGGGCTTTTATCCAGTAGCTCAGAAGATACCATATTCACCAGCCTTCACTGGCAACTAAGGATCAGGTCTTTTCTCTGCCTGACTCTCACTATCAAACTACAGAGTTTAAGGAGGGAATTGAAAGAAAATGTATTTTTTTTCCTGAACAATTTTGTGACTTTACCTGAAAATTTTATCATCATCTATGCACCTTCATTAAATTAACTTTAGTTCCCAAGAAGTTCTGTGTCAAACAACACAGTTGTTTGTGTTAGAGAAAGGATTTGCTGGAACAAAAAAAGCTAGTTTTCTATTACTGCTTGTACCAGTTCAACCTATTATTCATAGTCATATTCTTTTCAGCATTATCATACATACAGCCAGAGAAAGGTACACTTAGAACAAAAGCAGAATACTTTAGGGTTTGGATAAAATTTTCAGCAGAGAATTATCATTTTCTTTTTAGCTTATCATTAGCTTTTTTCTTCCCCCCATTTTCTTCCCTACCCCATTGTAGTATAGGATCCTGCACCTGGGGAGGAATAACCCCATGCAGCAGTACAGGCTGGGGGATGACCTGCTGGAAAGCAGCTCTGCAGAGAGGGACCTGGGAGTCCTGGTGGCCAACAGAACTTACTCTCAAAAATACTTCCTTGCTACTTCAAAGCTGACATCTAGGTCTAAGCTACTTTTTGGGAGTGTACTTGAACCCCACCTGGAATACTGTGTCCAGCTCTGGAGCCCCCAACATAAGAAGTACACGGACCTGTCAGAGCAGGTCCCAGAGGAGGGCCACAAAGATTATTAGAAGGCTGGAGCACCCCTTCTATGAAGACAGACTGAGAGACTTGGGGTTGTTCAGTCTGGAGAAGAGAAGGTTCTGGGACACCTTATAGCAAACTTTCCAGTATCTGAAGGGGGACTACAAGAAAGCTGGAAATAAAGTTTTTACAAGGGCATGTAGCAATAGGACGAGGGGTAATAGCTTCAAACTGAAAGAGGGGAGATTTAGATTAGATCTCAGGAAGAAAGTTCTCACTGTGAAGGTGGTGAGGCACTGGAACAGGTTTCCTAGAGAACTTGTGGAGACCCCCTGGAAGTGGGGCTGGAAGGAAAGCTGGATGGGACTTTGAACAACCTGTTCTAGTGGAAGGTATCCCTGTCCATGGCAGGGGGGTTGGAACTAGATGATCTTCAAGGTCCCTTCCAACCTAAACCATTCGATGATTCTATGATTTTATCCCAAGTCTTACCCAGGGCTTTGGGATAGTTCTATGGTATGGTAGGTATCCTGAGTAAGAGTTGTGCCAGCAAGCATGCTGGCAGTGCAACAGGATGGATGGTCAAGCTTCAGTTTGTGAGGAAAGACATAGCTCTCGTGCTCAGTCCTTACAACCCTTCACTGAAGCCTTGGCTGCTGGCTCTGGGAGTTTATTTGTCTCAAGGTTTAAGGACGTGTGGTCATAATTCTGGAGAGCTGAATCCACCATTGGTGGTTCAGTGCGGCAAATTCAGGTATGTATAAAATCTGTGGATGACAGTGTGGTTTTACACGAGGACATTTTAGACCATAACACATGGTGATTCTCCAGTACTTCCTCTTTAATCTAATTTTACGGGTTTTGTCCCCCAAAAAGCAGTTTCAAATGGTGATGATTAAAGTCAGTGTTGCTAGAATCCACTTACTGAGCCTCAAAAACATTTCTGTCAAGTGGGCCATGTTTTTTGCTGAGCTTTTACATCAGTGGGGAGCCTGCAAAGTTCAAT
Source organism: Chionis minor (assembly GCA_013398295.1). Lineage (NCBI taxonomy): Eukaryota > Metazoa > Chordata > Aves > Charadriiformes > Chionidae > Chionis > Chionis minor. The sequence continues at coordinate 80,319 of VZSF01007212.1, forward strand.
GCATCTGCATACAGTCTCTGTGAGTTCCTCCTCACTGCCTCCTTTCACCTCATTTGTGCGTGGTCCTTTTCCTCTTTAGGAAGCATTTCTGATGCAAATGCTACAGGCTTTTCTGGACTATTTGGCATTATGTGAGAAATCGCCACTCCTGACCTCATACAGTGAAGCATCAGTAGTTTAACAGATTGGCAGGGACGGGACAAAGTGCACTAAAACCCTTGAGGATATAAGTGTCTGTTTAGCCAACTTGAAAACATCTTGACAGTCTTTTGACCAATGCCAGTATTTATTTTTCTGTAATAGCTCTGTCGCAGGGCTAACTATAGTAGACAGATTCGCTATGAATTTCCCTTGGTAGTTTATCATAGCCACAGAGAAAGTTAATTTCCATACCTTTTTCTTTGTACATGAGCTTGTGTAATATACAGTATCCAGCAGCTTTTCTGAAAGAAAAGTAAAATACCTCTGCAATCTGAAACTAGGCTGCATTTGTAAATTTTCCTAACCTCAGCCCTTATTTTATTAGAACCTCAATGACACCTCCAACAACTTAAAACCTTTCTGATCTTTCCCTTCAGGAAATAAATGGCTTGCAATCCCTACCTTACAAAACTCAAGCACTGATGAAAGGAGTGGATAACGGGAACACAGCGGGGAGTTATTTATTATAGCAATTATTCCCAATAGTTAAAGAGCACTTAGAGTTTCAATGAGTGAGCCTCTGCTTTCATACTTGGATGTGTTAATTCAGCACATTGCCTTACAATGTAATGATATTCTTGTTTACTGCTGGTCCTAAAGAAATTGCAGTGTTTTACAAAGGGGATCAGTAGCACTCCATTTTATAAAGAATTATTTTGGTCTGTGTCATCTGGCTAGGCCAGGAACAGAATCCAGAAATCATACAAAATCACTTGAATGCTTGTAACAAAGCTCAGAGGTCCCAAATGAGTGAGAAATACAGTCAGTGCTTAATTAGAACAGCCTTAGCCCAAGCACAACTCCATGTTTATGCTTCAAATCAAAACTCTTCCCTAGGATTTAAGCATAGATTTTCCATAAAAAGCACAGAATAATATTTTTTGTCAAAGTCTCATGTCACATGAAACCCATAAGAGTAATAGATGCAGCACATCAAGAAGTAATACAAGTGTCCACCAGCCCTCAATCTTGTTTCCAGTGGTCATCTTTTGTGTTATAATTGGGAGAGTTTTAAGGCACAAATAGCAATTAGGTTTCCAATTCCCATTAAAGCTATGAAGATGAAAAAAATAAGTCCCTCTTGGGCTTTTCAAAACCTACCCATTACTTTTAGCATTTTTATTGATCTCTTCTGATTTAACAAAGGCAGCTAAGATGACCCTGTCACAACATTCTGATGTCATTCATACATTTTGAAAATATAAATCATAAACCCACCAAATTCAATGGTTACTTGTTCTTATATAAGACTAAAAAAAAAATTAAAAAAATCAGTCAGCCCTGTTGAAAAAAAAAAAATTAAAAATACCCCCACTCTCCCTAAGAGTACTTACTCCAGTTTTACTTACAGCTATTTACTGACAAACGAGTAGCTCAAAACTAGATCCATTGAGGTTACTTCTGCTATTTGTCTCTCCAAAGGACTGGAGTAGTTTTGATATTTCCCCAAGTGTTCTCAATGCAATTAACAAAACATTCGCGAGCCTTGGTTTTCAAAGAAAGACAGTAAGAAACAACATTAGCCACTCCTATAACCTAGAATTGTGGGTTTGGGTTTTTTTCAAAGAAGTTGCGTTGTCTGTCTGTCATCCCCTCGAGATTCACCATGGCTTACCTTCCAAGTAACTTCTAAAAAAACATTGCTGTCCTCTGCCTCTGCAGCCTTTTTTAATTATTACTTTTGGTGTAAGGTATGGCCCCAAAGGCTGTTGCACTGCTCACCATGTCATAGGTGCTGTGGTCTTATGCTTGACTTTCCTCATCTAATTATCCTCTGCAGCAGGCTATCATCTGGTCTTGCTTCTGGAGGAATCCTCTGAAAATGGACTGTGTCCAAGTTAGAAATGGCCATCGATCTGTGTTTAGGATGAAGCAGGCTCAAGGAGAATGTCTGTGACACCATGGTACAAGTACATGATATATCTGTAAAGGTACCATGGTGGAGAAGAAAAAGATGGGATTTAAAACATGAATCAGTCTGTCAAGACACGCATCTCTCATATTGCATAAAAGTAGGTGTGAACTTCTCTCAAGTGCCCAAATATTTACCATTTTGACCCACAGTGACTAGACCCTATGTAACCCCAAGGGAGTTTTGTCCCCTGTTTTCTCTATGGTAGGAGCTGAACATGCTTATTAAAAAAGTACACTTTCCTATTAAAGAAAAAAGTGATGATACATTGAAATTTTAGTAAAGGCTGAAATTTCCATCTTAGTAAGACCTTTCTAAATATCTCCAGAAACCTCATTTCCCAGCTGATTTATAACCATAGATATCCTATCAGCAAGCATCTTCTGCTCAAATGAACCCAAATACCTGTGGGCTGGGTCTGGAGGCTTTTTGTCCTGTCCACCATAACAAAGAGGAAATGCACCGGTGAATGTTAGTTTCTAGAAGTGGATGTACTTTAGAGGTAATTGACAACTGCTGGACATGTATATTTGATCTGTACTAGTGGCACAGAACAAGGGGGTCCTCCTTGCATTCTTTCATCAATGTTTATAATGTCACACCAACATACCATGGTTCAGACATGTATCTGTGCCTTTGACATCTCTCTCAGCCTTTCTGAGACTTATAGTCTCCATGCTTGGGCTTTTTTTTTTTTTTTTTTTTCATAGCAGATCACCATTTATCTAACATTTAGACTTTGTTTGCATGTCTCCATCCTCCTTCTCTCAGACACAGTATGTATTTGAGACATAAGGAAAAAAAAGTCCACCTGGGTTTATCCCCTATTTTTTTTTTTATGTCAGAAAATTGCAGTACAGCTTGACACTTTCCTCAAAAGTAATGATTTTTCATTTAGACATGCAATAGCACAGTCCCAGAGGAAAGTAGAGAATAACAGACTTATTCACATACTGATTCATGGTCTTCTGTAAAGTTCAGCCATTCCCCAGTATTTGCAGTTCAAAACAGGGTAAGATATTTGTAAATGTTTGATCTTTTCAATCAAATGATTTAGAGAATTCTTTTTTGTTCTGATTATATACATATTCTGTGTAGTTTATACACAAGCACTGCTCGATTACAAAAATTTAGGATCCTACGGTCAACTTCTTGGGACAGGACAGACTTTTTGAGCAAAATTCATTTCATTCCGTATTAGGCATCTAAAAAGTAAAGCTTTATATTTGAGTAGAGGTGATCCAGTCATCCTGGGCTTTCTTGACTATTAGTTAAAATAAGGAAAAAAAGAGGCACTTCTAGAGGATAACTCATCTGACACGAATCAAACATCTTCTGTAGGGTGATAAACATACCCTATGAGTACCTCTTTCTCACTGCAGATTCCAGAGAGCTTAGATGTCACTGGGTAGGTGTCACCTTATGACAATTTCTGCCTCTGTGTCTGCAGAAGAGACTGAACAGTCCTGGGTTGTTAGCAATGACATTAAAGCAGGTCTTAACAGGTGGGATCCATCTAACAATAAGCTGCTGCCAGAGAGGGATCAGGATACTTTACCTCAGACAATCCCATCCTAAAACACCAATCAAAAACGGGAGGAATGAACCTCACATTGGAGACATCTGTTCTCCTCCTTCACCATGGAGACAATTTTCAGTAGACTCCTAGGCTGTGATTTATTGTATAAACAAGGCGAGGGCACAGGCTTCATGTCTGATCATCCGCGCCGTGAAGTTCTCAGCACAGCCAGGGCGCAGGCCAGGGTTAGTATAGAGTAGGGAGTGTTCCCAAAAGGCAGGCTGCAGGCAGCTGACCTATTTTGGAGGCTGAGAGTTTGGTTGTATGCAGGGAAGTCAGCCAAACCTTCCCAGCAGTACCCAAGAGAGCAGTCCCTAGCCCACTTTATTTGCTAGTATAGCTGTAACCTTAAAGACCACGAGGTCAGAGGAGTACCACCCAAAGACACCCACTGTATTATTCATTGCGCAAACCTAGAAGAAGGGTTGCCTTTAGCATGAAGAAAGAAAGACCACAAGCCTGAATCACAATCAAGTTATCAAGGTACTACCCCTAAATTTATTGTGGTTCCTGCAGTGCTTTAGTGAGTGGGAAAGGGAGAGGGAGGCAGACAGAGCACAGATCCAGCTCCGTACCAAAGCACTGCTGGGTCTCCTCCTCATAACCCTATCCCTGAGTGCAGTAGCATTGGTAGAAGGATGGCTTTCCCACCAGGCACATATTTTAGTGTCCCCTGATGGGTGTCTATACTCTGCTGCTAAGCAAACCTAGTGAAGGTACTGGCTTTGGAGCAATTATTCTACCTGGAAGTTTAAAGAAGCTATGCTAGGACTTGAAGGAGGAAAGTTACATTCAGTGTATAAATGTTATGTTTTGAAAACATTTGGCTGGGAAATTTTCAGCTTTTGTCTTCTTTCTTTTCCTTTCCTGCCCTTTTTCCTTTTTTTGCAACTCAAAAAGGAAGCCTGAGGAAGGGAAAATAGAGAGACCTGGGATACGAAACCTAAAAGAGCAACTTAAAATGAAAAAAAAAAAAAAAAACCAGGTTTGCTTTTCTGAGAAGAGCAACAGAAATGTTTCCTAGGAGCAGGGAATTGGCTTATGAAATTGTGCTATTACAGAAAGAAAAAAAAAAAAAAAAGGTTTGACTGTTTTTGCCAGCCTCATTATTCATTTGCTAAACACAAGCTGCCTGACTGGTGAGATGTAAGGCAGAGATCAGAGATGGAGACAATATTTGCACCCTAAGGTTTATAATCAGAGTGAAAATTGTTTTCAGCATGATCCATAAATATTAACTGGTTATTATCAGCCAAGGAAATGAAGAAGTGTAGATCAGAGACGTATTTATTTAGAGGCATGGAGTGAGCCAGTGTCAGACGCCCTTTCTGCAAAGAGCTCAGGCACATACTTAAATTCCTGTGCTTTACTGAGAGATAAATATCTTTTTTGTTATGCATACATGCATTTGCTCTTCTTGTCTTGGCCAGTTCTTGAACTCAAATCCAGCACTTCTAGGTCCCAGGTTTACATTCTAAATGTACACATTTGTTCCCACCTTCCTTCTCTCTTTTTCCCTACCCTGTATTAGCAAAGGAATAAGCAAAGAAAAAAAAGGGGGGAGATGGTTGGTGTTTAGTGTGAGCACAGATCTTGATGCCTGGACATTACATAAAGCTCAGTTTGGCATCTCCAGGCTCTGTTTTTGCAAAGAGTCTGAGTACATTTTTCTCAGCTAGGATAGTTTCTTAGTATTTGAACAGTATCTAGAAGAATCTATCCCAATCATTACTCCCCAATCACAACATGGAACAAGTAACTTTTATTTAAAAAGTACATTCTTTTCTACCGTAACACTAGAAAGAAAATGAGAGATAACCAGTGAAGAAGCAACCTTAAAGTTTCCTAGAGAAAAAATTCTAAACTTTGGTCCACATATAGCCATTGTGTAATTGTTCCTGATTGATCAACATTTGCAACAGTATATAGATTTTTTAAAATTAGGTACAGTTCCTTAGCTCCATACCTGGCAACAATATGGCAATTAGTCTCTTCACCTCTGAATGCAAGCTCCATTTATTGGAATTGTTCTTCATAATAATCTCTACAATTTCAGAGAGCAGCTCCCATCATGTCCCTAGAATCACTTGTAATGCTTCTTTTACAACCTTAGTTAAAAGACTGCAGAGGAAGCTTTTCTTTGTGATATAAGAACTCACCTCATTGCCATCATTCCTTTCTTCTTGTGATACTAAATATGCAGTTATGCTTTGTGATATTTTATGGTAGTTGTCCCTCTCTTAAAACCCCAAACCAAGACCCATTCCTTGCAAAAAAACCCACCCCAGACTACATAATGATAATAATGATAACGATGATGATAATAATAATAATCACCGTCATCATCATTACCATCATCATCATCATCTAGTCCCAGGCTAAAAAATGACAGACGAAACCTTGCCTGTTATGGTTAGCTTGGCCAACATATGCAGCTAATACTCAGAGAGATTTTCTGCAAAACCAGTGACAAGATAGGTACTGTGGGCTAGCCCCGGGCAGTCAGCACTGGCAGAACGCTTCACACAGCCTCATGTGTAAAGTTTCTGAACTGACACAAAGCTTAATGGAAGTGAACCCTGACGACTGCGGCCAACCGACTGTAAGTGACATCCTGGGTGCCTTGCCACTATGCATCCATCCTCCTTTCCCTGCTCCCCCCCTTCCCCTTCTGCCTCTCCCCCTTGAAGGTATAATGTCTCCTGTGGGAAGCCTTGATGTTAAAATGCCATCGTACTCTTTGTTAGGTGATTTGCCAACTACCAACCCCTGTGTAATCAGCACAGAGTTCTCAGGATGGGAGAGCACCGTGGACTTGCTTTTGGAAGGAAGCAAACAAGCAGAGTGATATTCTGGCAAAGGGCAGGCTGAGATTGTGTCTGAAAGCACCATCTGCTTACTCTGAAATTACCAAAGCTAGAGAAGGCTGTTTGGGGAAGAAAATGCCTATCTCAACTGCTAAGACTGTCTAATAAGCCCTACTCTAAACAAGTGGTTTTACATTTTATACTTAAATCTAGATTTTTAAATTTGGGACCTAACGAGCAATTTCACTGCATCAATAAATAGCTTTGTACATAGTGTTTTTGAGCCGGCTCATGACTCCCTTTTAAAGCAGTGAAATCAACCTATTTGTATATAGCAAAGTATGGATTTCTCTACAGTGCTAATGCCTTACATCACATTGATCGCTTCTCCTCAGAAGGTTTTAAAGCACTTTACAAACACTGGGAATAGCAGTAGGTATGTAACAGAACTCTCCTTTTGTTAGGTCTTGTGCAAGTATGGCATGAAAGCAAAGCCTTGTCCTCAAAAATGCACAATATATTTGGATAAGAAAGGCAAAGTTGACAGGAAAAAGAAATATGGGAGGGTTAATGAAGGCTGTTATCATGTAGGTGGTGGAATTATAAACAAGCAGAACTAAGCTCTCATGAGTGAAGCCTGAAATCCTTGCTGTTAAACCAGGGTCTGGCCTCGCAATTCCTACTCAAGAGAGTGGTATTATATTCCATTTCACAGACAGGAGATGCAAGGGCAAACAGATAAACCTACTGTTTTCTGAGAGGGAAGAGAAAACCTGGATTCCAAGGCTTCTCCTTAATTAATATTACCTCCTCCAGCTGCAGAATCACATCAAACTTTTATTAAATATTCCAGTATTTCACAGCAATGTTATGATCTCAGAATATTTGGGAGTAGTTTTGTTGGGGTAACTGTTCCTAGAGATGTGCACTTTGTATGAAGAACCTCAGCCTTTTTTTTTTTTTAAATGATTGGCATTCACTGGGCTAGGCAAAAGAAGCATGAAAATCTGAATCCAAAGTGCTCTGGAATTTTGAGAAAAGTATGTTAAACTCTAGGATTTCTAATGATTTTTAAATGCTGAAGTTTGACAATGACAGTTGCAGGTCAGATGCTTTAAAGGTGAGTGCAGGCCACAGCTCTGTGAACTCATACTGCATTTTGAGGAGTGTGCAAAGGAGATCACTTTCGGAGCTGTGCAAGGGAGCTCAGCAGAGGAAGATGACCCATCAGGAATGAAGAAGAAAACAGAGAAGAAGAATCACGGAAGAGCTTGAAAATGTGCTGTTTATGCATACTTTCTTTCTTGCCGTTTTGTTTCTGCAAGAAACAAAAAAATGATGGCAAAAGTTGGGGGAGAATTAGAAATTGAACATCAGCACTTGAAGACTTGTTTCTTATTTATGGTTTAGAGGTGAGTAATACCTATCTTGCACTATAACATTGACTTTGGTTTAAAAAGATTTTGTATCAGACAACAATTTTTAAGTAGAAGCTCCTATACCCTCTAACAGTGCGGGACTTGGGGTATGTTAGACACTGTTGAGTTTCATATCTGTGAGTAGCAGAAAGTTATAATTTCCTTCTTTCACAGGAAGGATACTGAGTGGCAAATATGAAAACTGTGAGTGACTGTGTGAGCAAAACTATTTGTACTCAAAAAGCTTTGGAGATGAGCCTAAATGTTTTACCCAAGGTCACATAAAGAATCAGTAGCAGAGATTGAAATTAAGGTTGAGTCTGCTGAGTCCCATTCAGGTGCCCAAACAATGAGACCACTTTTTCTAACTGATGTTTAGTCTGTCATCTGAGACCTAAAATGTCTTGAGGTAAGAGCAACTGACCCCAAAACCACAAGTTTTATATGAAAATATTTTCTAGTCTAAACAGTTATGTTAAATGAACCATTAAAAATTAAGCATTGAAATGAACTGACCTGAACACCAAACTAAAACATGCCTGAGGCATCAAACAGGTTTCTGGGTTTTTTCCTTTTATTTATGATGGGTGATGTGACAAAAGAACTCACTAAATTCTAAATACTAAATAAATTAGTCATAGCTCAAATGTCACTTCAGTAGGTTTTCCAGGGAACAACTACCACAGTAGCTTTTCCTCATTTTTGCCCCTTTGGCTGACCTGGTCTATCAGATGGCTCAAAAATGGAGAAAATTGGAAGACAATGAAACATGAAGATTTTCAATGCCAAATCCACCAAATTACTTGGTCATCTAAGATACAACCGGCTTAAAAGCTGGCCACAAATGTCTGGAATTATAGTCTTATACCTCCATGTAAATGTTACTCAATCTTAGATATACCTCAGTCCAGGAGGTGCCCATGCATGCATGTGGCCAAACTGTTTTGAAGGGTGAGCTGAATAACATGAATACAGTCAGATTGTGACAGTTGGATTTAGGACCATCTAACCTACCAGATGTTATTTACTGCTTGAGGTACAGTCTTATTGTATTATCTGTTGAGCAATGGTCCTAATCCCAAGGCACATTGCCTTTACGTGCCATGGTATATGCCATAGTTTTTTATGCAGGTGCTGATATGAAGGCAAAGACCTCCCATCGTGACACAGTGCTTTACCCTCAGCCTTACACCTTGAAGCTTCAGAATTAAAGCTGATGTTTTATCTAACTACTGCAGTGGAGGGAGCTTTAAAATGCTGTATCCTCACCTTGTATTTAATTACTTTTAAATCTACATCAAAAGAAAGTGACTCATCACAAGGACTTGCCTGCTTCAGACAGATGAGTCACTCGCAGCCCTGGGATGGGCTTCTTTCTGTTTTGCTCATCAATGGGGAATTGTTTGAAGGGCTTATAATATAAAAGGATCATGGTCCTGTTTGCTCTGCATGCATGCAGTGGGAAGAGAATGAAAGAAGAGAGTTGCTCCATAAGGATCTCTTTGGTGGGGAAAAAAATCTAGTGGAGAGGAAAAGTCTATCTACCCATTAAAAAGTTTATAACCATTTTTAGATTTTGATAAAATGTTACAATAGTTTCTTATTTTGTTTCCTCTCATTGCAGAAATTTATACCTGCTCTTCCTTCATCCCTTTTCCACTGCAACCTAGGTAAAATAGATCTATTTTCCAATAACTTCCTTAATTATAATGTCCACTTTTATAATGTGGTTTGCATTGTAGAGTCTCCATCCTTGGCGATACTCCAAAGCTGACTGGACATGATCTCACACAACTAGTTCTAGGTGGTCCTGCTTGAGCAGAAGGGTTGGACGAGTTGATCTCCCGAGATCCCTGTCAACCTGAACTATTCTTGGATTCTGGGACTGTCATTCCCAGCTTCAGATTGCAGTATTCATACGAAAACTTCCTTTTTGCAACTATCTCTTGGGCTGTGTTGTAGAAAAGACTTTCTGGAGAAGGAAAGAAGTGCTCTTGCATGTGACAGGTTAGAAAGGATCTCACCTTGCCTAGACTCACCCTGCTGTGAACTGAGTATACCTGGCTTGGGGAAATGTGCCACCAGCTCCTTCCCCATACTGTACAAAGGCAAAGGCAGCAGCAGCCTTGGTGAGGGATGTTTGGTGGGCTACAACTTGTGACAGCTGCCCTTGCTCCAGGGAGATAAAATGTCCTCAAAGAGAACGAGCAATGTTTGAGGTCTCCTTCCCAAAGCTGTAAATGTTCATGTTCACTCCAGCCACCTCCCACCAAAAAAAAAAAGTCTCTTGACAGAGAAATTTAAAATCTTGGCAACCTTCCGTGGAGGAAACTAATCTTTAAGGAGCCTCAAAACTGCCCTTGGGCAAATCCTCTTTTCATAGTCAAAATAATAATAATTAATGAAATTCCACAGTATTCAGAAAAAAGCCAAAGCTTTTAGAAACTCTCCAGGCTGCCATTTCCAATTATAAATTGCCACATCCAGTAACATCACCCTGATAAAGCAGAATGCTGATCTGTACAGGCAAGTAAGGAAGCATCTAAAGTTGAGATAATATCAGCACCTCTCCCTTAAGATATAAAATAAACTGCATCATTTTATTAGATTAACATATTAAAATAAAACCTAGCATCCCTGTCACTTCCCCCAAACTAATACTAGGCAGCTCAATATTTGATTATTGGATTCGACTTGCTCTTTGGGAATGAATTATTAACTCTTTCTAGTAAGAAAGTACCTGATTTTTCAAGTCTGTCTGTCTGTCAAATGTTTGCTAAAATAAATATTTTGCTGAAAATAGAGACAAAGAAAGAAAATAAACCCGTAAAGTATTGAAATGCAGTGTGAATTGAGGTTCTTGTTTTAACGATATGCTATTTAGAGGTTTAAGAAGCAAACCACCCTTCCACTCTCTAATTGCTAATCTGTAACACCATCATTTAGGAATAGGTCATCTTTCAGGAGTGCCATGTCAAAAAACCAGGTTTTTTTAATGTGGATTTGTGGACCCTGGCACATATTGGAGAAGAATTTTGTGAAACTATAAATTTGATTTATGTAATGTTTTTGGAGAACTGCGTCCTTACCATCAAACTGTGGAATTGATTGGTTTTACTGATGTGACAAATTAAAAAAGAAATAAAATGTTACTGACAGTATTTAGCTAGGTATAAAGTGTATATGAATTAAAATATGAATGGAAGTATATCTACAAACACAAAAGATTCAGTTTGTAGAACTGAAACCTTTACACCGAAATCTAAAATTTTTTCATGAAACATTTAGAATTTGTTAACCTTTGTTCTTGTTAACCTTCTGTTCTGCTTTTCCTGTAATCTCCAAATGATAACTTGTACCTGTCAAATGCCTTGTTGTTAATCTCTTTCTATTCTTTTGCCAACATGCTTACACCATAACATTTTGTCCAGGGTACGTGTCCACAATGACTAAATATGTACTCCTGTCATGACAAAATTAGGAAACAGTGCTTGAATTCCAATACGGAAAGTTGGAAATCAAAAGGACTATTTTTTACAGCTGAAGGTAAGATGAGAGAAAAAAAGTAATACTGATCCTTTCTGAATTTTCAGTGACAATTATTCCAGAGTTCAGCCTGCTAATAATTTCATCAGCATATCCTGCACATTTTTCTGTACTTCCTATATTGTGCAAAGAATTCCCCAAAACAAAACAAAAAATGAAATCATGAAGATTTTATTGTATTTTTTTTTTTAATTTAAAAGCAAGCTTTTCTTCAAAAATTGTTGTGGACATGAATGCCTGCTACATTTCAGTTCTGTCTTCACAGCACCTTGTTTGGACCAGCTGCTGTATAATTCAGACCAGGTTCCTTTTGGCTGATGCCCTCAGTCCCAGGCCACGCCCACAGCTTCTAGCACTGGTAAAGTGCTAGCCTGGACAGCACTCCCCAGCCTCGCCACCATTCCAGGGTTTCTCCTGTCCTGTCCTCTGAATCAGACTTGCAACTTAAAAGGTGAGTGTTTCCCATCAGAATTACAAAAGTTGTCCCACATGTAACTAATAGTATTTGATTTTCTACTGTGTTCAGTTTTCAGTCGTGTTCCAGTTCCCTCACGACACGAAAGACGTTGAGATTCTGGAGCGTATCCAAAGAAGGGCAATGCAGCTGGTGAGGGGTCTAGAGCACAAGTCTTGTGAGGAGCAGCTGAGGGACCTGGGGTTGTTCAGCCTGGAGAAAAGGAGGCTGAGGAGAGACCTTCTCGCTCTCTACAAGTCCCTGAAAGGAGGGTGTAGCAAAGTGGGGGTCAGTCTCTTCTCCCAAGTGACAAGCAATAGGACAAGAGGAAACGAACTGAAGTTCTGTCAGGGGAGGTTTAGATTGGATATTAGTGAAAATTTCTTCACTGAAAGGGTTATCAAGCATTAGAACAGGCTGCCCAGGGAAGTGGTGGAATCGTCATCCCTGGAGGTATCTAAAAGCTGGGCAAACGTGGTGCTGAGGAACATGGTTTAGCGGTGGTTTTGGCAGTGTTAGGTTAATGGTTAGATTCGATGATCTTAAACGTCCCTTCCAACCTAGACAATTCTATGATTCTATGATTCTACTGAGATAAATTGCCCCAGAAATACCAGTGTTTGTAATTGTCCATGGTTTCTCTTTAATCAGTGCAGAGAAATAGGTGTTTCCTGAGGGTAAATAGTCTTGCCAGTGCCATGGTGGGCTGAACTGCCGTCTGCAATACAGTCTCAGGATCAACTCCAGAGAGTATCTATCCAAAAGTAAATGACAAGAAACATGTTGCTTTTAGTTACTGAAACTGTGCTAAGTCAAGTCCTGCTGCATCAACGTGAAATGATCCCTCCTAATAAACTACTTTGTTATAAACAAATCCAGGCTGTGAATATCCTTTTTTTCTAAAAAAGCAAAGATGGGTGGTTTTGTTTATTCTTCTAGAAAGGAACTGAATTCATGTACAGTTGAAATTCAGGCAGAATAAAATGTTCATTAGCAGTTCTGCCCTTTTCTCTCCTTTCTACTCAGTAGAAAAACAAAGAAGTAACACTCCATCATAACCTCATACTCCAGGTAGTATTTTTGTCCGAGGCACAGGAAACCAGGGATACTCCATTTCAAAAATACTTTTAAAAACAGTGGAGGGTCTCCATCTACTGCAATATGGAGTTTAAACATGTCCTTGTGTCCCAAAGTTAAAATATACCACCCTCAGCCTCGTAGAAATTTGCCTGTAGAGGGATGATTTATAAATCATTCAGTAACAGATGATGTTACAACTAAAGCAGTGGGAGTTTTGAAATACCTACATCAGATTAGGCTTGTGTTTATTTCAAAAAAAGCTCTGATCTACTTTGGATTTTTGGCAGGCACAACATGAGCCCAACATGAACTACTGTAAATCAAAGCCTTTTTTGAAAGTCAAACTTGGAATGCTTCCAATCTCAATTAAAAAACATTTGATGCCTTTTGGACTTCTATTTTTTAATTATTTTTTTTTCTCACTTACCCTGTCCAGACCTGTCCATAACAAAGATCCCACCAGGAACTAATGAAATGGCAAATATTTTCATGTTTCCTTTATTTGTGGCTCTTTTTGAATGTGTTTTTTTCTCTGTGTTAATTTTTTAGATAAACAAACTAGGAGGAAAAGACCAATCACTTAAATTAGTGAAGATTAACATTTCATGTGTTGAATGGTTTATCTCAGATATAAATGGCAACAGAAAAGACAGAAATCAGGCAGCATTTGAAATCATGAAAGTTATTCAATGCAAGTTTTCATGATTTTCTTTCCTCATCCCTCCAAGATGATGATAAATTACTTATGGCTAATTGCTGTGCTCATGTAGTCTAAAACAAACTCATGGCAAAAAAGTTGCCATTTAAAGTTGAACAAACATTGGTACACACATATTTTTTGTTAGATAATAAATATAAATGTCAGTGGAAGATGTGTGAATGTCATCAGTTTTGCATACAACCACATTTACAAAGAGTAATAGAGTTTTCTTATTGTGGTAAGTCGAATTTACTACAGAATCAACCCCTTTTTTTTTTATAAATTGCAGAGTAGAGCCTCTGCTAATATGATCTGCCAATGGGTTTATAAACTTTTACACCAGGACAGCACTTTGTTATCTGCCCCGTTGGAGGGTCAGAAGCAGAAAAGCATAGAGGGGTCACACCTGTGGGGAGGAGAGGACAAAACATGTGACCGGAAACTGACCAACAGGGCATTTCATCCCATCTGCCTCATGCTCAGGATAAAAGCTGATGGACCAAAAGTTCAGCCCTCTTTCTTCAATGGCTGGTGTCCGAGGAGGGCTCTGTCTGTTTGTCTGCCTTTGATCCTGATACGTGTGTTCCTGAATCCAGATCTGGAAACCAGTTCCCATCCATCACTGAGCCCTGTCTAGCACTCTCCCAGTGACTGCCGGTGACATGGTTGTCTTCCTGGGAACTCGATATGGTTTTGAATATATTTTTCCTTATTTTCTTTTTATTATTTTATTATTTATATTTCATTAAAGCAGTTTAGTTCCTTCTAAACTCTTAAGTCTCTCTTTCTCTGTCTCTTCTGCCTCCCTTTGAAGCAGAGCAGGAGAGAGAGAACATCTGTCACTCTGCCTGCTTGGGCCAACCTGGCCCAAACCATGACAAGTAACCTTTTAGTGGAGAATTACATGCTAAGGTTGTAGTTAGACATGGCACAGCTGTTGATTAACTCTGTTATGCACCTAGATGGGGTCTACATGGGATTTTCATCTAACTCAGGCAGCACTGAAAAAGTCTGGGTCCTAAACAGAAATACCAGCATTACTGCTATAGACTTAATCCAGACCTCTTCCCACACTTACTGGGACACAGAAGACTACCAACTATTTGGAATGAGTGCTGAGCTAATGAACAAAGTGTGGTTCCCTAACCAGGAAGTCAGTGGTGGCCTCATCTCTGAAACACAGAACCTGATCCACGCTGGTCTCCTGTCCCTGATCTGATTCCATTGTCTACACACTCACTAATTTTGACACAGGTGCAATAATCAAGATATAGGCATCTTGTAGCCAGGATTTTACACATGGTTTTTAGCTTTATCTGGTTTTGGATGGGCTGTCTACCCATGATCATCTTGCAGGGATTTTCTTGATGCAATGCAGCACAAGCAAAAACATCACAATGACCACTGGAAAAGCATGCTCCAGACTAGAAACTAGATGCAGCTACAGGCTCAGGCTCTCAAAGTGCTATGATTCATATATATTGCTGCAATGACCATCAGTATTTCCATAATCCTTATTTTATGGGTGCAAAGCTTCCGCTTCAGCTTCAGTTAAATTGTGTTAACACAGTGTTGCAGTAAACTGGACACATATACTTCCCTAGAGGGCAAACAGGCACGTCTTGCAGTGTTAACCGGTAAAGAGGATAGACTTCAGAATTATCCCACACCTTTTCAACAACGTTAGGAATATAGAATTTTATCGCCCTAAAAAAGCTAGCAAAATGATTTATCTGGCGCAAAGCCCTGAGTGTTTGGCTTCTTTGGTGCAATGGAAGTGAGGACCACAAGGGTGACTCCTGGATGGGGTTGTATGCAGTGGTCAGCAGAAACAGTCTTGTTGTGGACCCCTCCGCTGCAGTGCATGCTCCAGTAGCACCAGTAGCCAGGCATCTGCTTTCCCTCTGTGGGTAGCAGGCAGGGACCAGCTGTGGGGCAGCATTTTCTCCTCAGGGAGACACAGTAAAGAAAATGTACTACAAGACTTCATCTGACCCTTACTAGGGCCAGCTACTGTTGCTGGGTAACTGACTCCTTTGCTCTACCCTCAAGCTAGCCTTGGCCACTCTAATTTATTTTCTAATGTATATATTTTATATGCTTATTCCAGCTTACTTTATTGATTTTCCTAATGGTCAAAGGTTTTGCTGGATTTCCATTTTCTTTTTACTCAGAAGTGAGATAAGGAGTGAAATGTTAACCATCATTCAACAGAACTAAAATGTATTTACTTACGTATTTGATCCATACCTATCTCAGCATTTTGTTACTTGACTTGCCACATTCAGTGACATTCAGTAAACATCTCAGTGAAGTGAATGTCACATGATTTCAGAATATGTTCTCGGCTCTGAGAGGCCCAGAATACCTAGGCCTTGTCATCTCTCTGTCAAATTTCAGAGCATGATACATTTCTGTGATACACCTTGCATAAAATCCTACAGTGGAAAAAACTTACTGAAACTTTTCCAGTATTTCTTTCTGATTATTTTCTGAGTTGGGGAAGAAAAAAGAGAAGTTTTCAAAATGGAGAGGGGAAGTGAGACCCGTCAATGTGCTGTTTCATGACAAGCAATCTTAGATAGCTTTGAAAAACCCAATCTAAATGCACCTGTGTCAGATGCATTTGTAACTTGTTGTCTAAGACCCTACGTATTTTAAATCTCAGTGCTTGAACTGTTACGAGACAGGTGAGCAGATTTGCAGCAGTGTCAGAAGAATGGGAATCAGTTCAGTTGCTGACTCAGTTCTGAGTTTTGTGATGCTAGACGTGGTCTGTAGCACAAAAATTATCCACTTTTTACCAGCTAAGCCTTAGTTGCTTATTCTGATAAAATGCCGTTCCGTTCCATATTGAGGAAGCTAAATTTCAGTGTAGCAATATGGGTCTATTAGTCTATAGTGTAGCAATATTGGTGTTTGTATTTGAATGAGGTGTCTAAGTTCCCTCTATAGTCAACAGAGACTGGATCAACAAAGTCAATAAGGAGGATTCATTTGCCTTAACAGTGTGTCAAGGTGTCCTGCCTGACCTTTGGCTGCCTCCCCAGACGGATTTGGGTCTCACTTATAGCCTTGTATTGTTTCTGTGTGGGGAAATTTTGTGTGTCTTAGGGCACTAAATTCTTATTACTTTAGAAATACTTTTAGAAAATCATCTTCCTACAATTATTTAAGATTTTTCTACACATTAGCCATTTTGTGTCTCATTTTTTTCATCTCTGTCGATGGTTTCTGCAAACAAGATCTAAATTTAAACCTCCTGTCCTGACTGACAGAAGGTAAGAGCCAATATCTCCAAATTAGCAAATCTTTAACTACTTGCTCATGCGGACAAGCTATTGGGGACATGCTAGAGGAAGACAGTCATTGTGCAATCATAGTATCAGAGAATTATAGAATCATCTAGGTTGGAAGGGACCTTTAAGATCAAGTCCAACCATGAACCTAACACTGCCAAAACCACCACTAAACCATGTCCATCAGCACCACATCTACACGGCTTTTAAATACCTCCAGGGATGGTGAATCCACTACTTTCCTGGGCGGCATGTTCCAACTTTTGACAACCCCTTTGGTGCAGAAATTTTTCCTAATATCCAATCCAAACCTCCTCTGGCACAACTTGAGGCCATTTTCTCTTGTCCTAAAATATCATGAATGACAATAGCTGAAGTCCTCCAGCCATTGGTGGTTATATGATAACCCACCATTGAGGCTGTCATTCACAGATTTGTAGTGTTTTCTCTTGCCTTGTTTGCCTGGTACTTCCTCAGCCCCCATCTCTGATCTACTGACCATGTTTGTGCAGTGTCACCAAGCCTGAAAAAGTCCATGTCTTTGTGTTGCCCCTAAATATGTCTAAAGGAATCCAAGTTGAATCTTGGACAAATCGAGGTTTATCAGCACACTCCTTGTTTGCTCTTTTGTGGGAACCTACAAGTTAGGAGGATAAAAAATTTTATGGCAGTCATTAGGACCTCGTTATATCTTATTAGGCGGTCAGCTATTTTTATGGCCTTTATTTCTGAATTTGTTGCAATCTTTATTGCTTTAATCTCCACTGTTCTAATAATGTAGATAGGGAGATAGTGACACATTTTTATGATAACAAGGTGTGAGGGGTTAGTCTGTATTATCTGCAGCCTAGAGTAAAAGATGACTCAGTCAACTCCCTCACCTTTCCTTTAAGTTTGAAGTAAAGGCTACATGAAATACTGTTTTATGTTGCTATACATTGGCTCTTTTTTGTGTTATAACCTAATGCTTCTTCTGAGCCTCCTTCCGTCATGCTTTCCTTTCAATATCTCTTTACAGCATTTCAGCTACATATTTGAATATTACAAAAGCTGTGAGTAAAACATTAGAACAAGAGAACACCAGATAAAAATTCCCATTTGTGGATACAAACCTTCTTAAATTGCCATTATATATTTTGATGATTTTTTAGCCTGTGGGTACTATCACTATAATTTGCAGTGTATAAGTTTTAATAAGTCAATTATAAATGTAATGTATGCAGCAAATATCACCACAGAAACAGCTTAATAAACAGGGTCTTTTTTAATCTTATCCTCAAAACAGAGTTAATGTACCGTTCTTCTAATTTATAATCAAAATGCAAAACAAAATTCAGCTTAACAGTTACAGTGTAGCTGAGGTGCTTCATATCATTTTCTTGAAATACCTGAAGGCATACATGTTCTTTTCTAACTGTAAAAGATACTAGACAGCTACATTTGTATATGTGGATAATATACATATTTATGTGTCTGTATATGCATGTATATGCATTTACTTCTACCTATATTGATAGAGGGGAGACATATATGCACACATTCCTCTGAAGTATATGATTTCTCAGTATAGCACAAAGATTATAACAGAATGAATTTGTGATGTCCACATTGTTCTAACATAGAAAAGGCATTTTGCACAATGGATGTTGCAATCTTGTTCTTAATAAGGCACAGCAAAACCCCAAGGAAACTTGTTCAGAGATTCTCAACCTTATATGAACTTCATTATTATTTTTCTAATCCCCACAGCAGTCAAACCTATGTTCCTTAGGTGGAGGCAATTAGACCTAGTGGATAGTACAGTCATAATCCATCTTCCTAAAGTGTCCAAATTCTCTACATAGTCAACGTTTCTACCTAGGGAAGGCGAGGTGTGTCCCTGACAACTAGGTAAATGAAACAACAACCTAATGGCAAGCCTGAATCCTCACTTTTCTTTTGGAAAGTTAGTCATCCAGAGATTAGACATGTAGTCTATCTTACTTATCTAAGCTATATCACAACAGTGCAGAAAGATGAATATTTTTGGAAAAGAACTCATCTTTTCAGAGAAAATTAAAAGTTGAAGTTAACTGAAGCGTCTGTCTCCATTAATTATACAGGAGACTTTGGTGATTAATATAAACTACATGGTTAAATTTGAGGTTGCTGAACTAAGAAGAAATATCCCTTTCATTCCTGCATCCAGTTCAAAATGTTACAGGGGTGATCTGCCACTTAGCAAGTTTGGGATATTGCATGAGTAACCCATTGCATTAAATATATGTCAGCTTGTGGGAAATTAGCCTTATTGTTGTTCTTTTAATACTCAATCTACTTGATAAAAATTGGTTTTCACTGATGTTTTCTGAAAAGAAAGTGAGAAAAAATAGCATGAACGCATTGTGCACATTTGGGTTACCCAACCAGCTCAACTTACTTCTTAATGGTTCTTTATAACACAGGCACGTGCATATATACAGCATTTACTGGGAGTCAGCAGAATGAAGCTGTGGCAGAAGATAAAACCAAAAGACCCATCACACATTCTCCATAGAAAAATCTTTTTTTTCCACCTTGCTTTGGGCCCTGATCCTATTCCCATTGCTAACATTAAACCGCATCCACTTTGAGTCCAATGACATTAGATTCTTTTTAAGTCAACTACATTTAAGGGATTGTGTGGGAAAATTTGAATTTGAGTTCAGGTAAGAGGTTAACACCCTCCATCCTGTACCCTGATTGCTAATTTATTATCAGATGTAGACAAGTGAAAGGGATGGCACTGATTCAAGTGGTGACATGGATAATCATTCAAAAGACATCTAGAAAAGCTTGGCTGTTTTCAGTTTCAACTTAATCACAGCGAAGGGGATATACCAGGAAAGAGAAAGCAACAAAACATTTCCAGTTACCACCACTGAGCTGGTGTCTCTCCCCCTCAGCCTAATATTTGCTAAACCCTAAAGGTATCATTCATGTGATCTTATATTAGGTGTGTATATGATAATGGTCAAATTCTAAGAAAATCATATTTTTATAAAGTTCTTCCTTCATAAAGGCAAGAGGAATAATCCAGTAAGCTGGATTCATATGACATATTTTGGATGTCTACTTTAGGGTAAGATGAATAGCAACCTGAAAAAGCCAACTTCTCTCTTTTATAGGAGAGAGAGCCTGGGAAGCCCTCAAGACATTGGTGCCTATAGCCAATCCCACCTTCAGGGTGTAATTTGTCATGTTCTCAGAGCGCTCTTTTATGTAATTTGTTTTCTTCAGTACAGTCTAGCTACGCACAGTGCTTTTAGATATACATCAATGATGTAAAAGTAAAGGAGCATAGCACGGCATGCTAGTATTCTGCTGGCAATCACTATGGAACTGGAGGAACCATCCCCTACCTTCGCTTTCTAGGAAGTTCCTGAAATACAGCTGAGGGACTACATCTCCTTTTTGTTTGCAAAGTGGTTAGAAAGTGATCAAGATTTGGATCTGTAGATAATTTTCTTTACACTCTACAACTGACAGAAAAGTAGTTGGGGTTGCAGACAGATCCAGAACGAAGACTGGCCATGAACTCTGCCAGCACTGCCTCCTTTCCACCAGCTTTCTCTGATATCATCTGAGAAAGGTATAGGACATTGGGAAGCATTTTACTTTTTTACTTTATCAACATAATAGTAATACCACAGTGAGTGTCTGAGCAATTTCACATCTAGAGTGACTAAAATACACAATATTTCATGAAAAGGAAACATGTTTTCTGACCTACTCACATTTTTGGTTGATGCTACATGAGGAAGATGCGCTAGATACATGTTGACAGCCCCTGGCAGCCTTCTCAAGCTGCATAGACATTGATTGAATTGATAATAACAAGAAAATAACTCTGAATGGAGAGTGAATTTGGGAATTGCAATGGAAGAATAGAAGAAGTATTTTTTTTTTTACTTTTTTCATAGTTTCTAAAAATATATTTTAATATTTGGTTAATTTTTCTATTTACTTGCCTTTATTTTAGTTTTCCACCTGTACTGCTTGAATCTAATCTTTTATGTGTCATATGAACAAAGTACATGTCAAACTCTGTCTAGGCAGACAGTAACAATATCCAAAACATGTTAGTCTATAACTGTCACTGAAGCCCTGTGCTAAACAGCAAAACATTTTGCAGGAAGACTGAAGAAAAAACCTAAACAACCCAAATCTGAAAGCATTTACTCTGACAGATCAAAGAAGTGGAGAAGTAAAAAGATGCCACCATTTGCAAAAATCAGAACCCTTAAAAACGGGGTTGGGTTTTCAGCTGGGGTAAATCGCTGTTATTCTGTTCCCAACCCTCAATTCAAAAACCTTGGATAATAATCCAGGACATTTCAAATATTGTCATCAGGCGAGCCTTCTGTGAAGTCTTATTCACCACATTCTGGTGGGAAGTTGACTCTCACATGGGTGAAATATCTGTGAAAGTCAAGGAAATTCATCAAGACAATTTACTTATGTTGCCAAGACCAGAGGCAAAAAATGGGAGTCACCTGTGCAAGGGTTAAACACAAGATTCTCTTGGGGATTTCTATGTTTGGTCACTTTGCCCTTCTCCAACACTTGAAAGTCAAGAAGCTTGAATTGCATTGTCTTTTCCTCTCATCCCTGCCCTTAGCAGAGGCAGAAAGTCCAGCTCCTCAGTCTTCGGTCTAGATGAGTGATTTTGTCCTCAACTTTAGGACACCTTTCTGTTTTCCTTATGCAGCTAAGATAGCTTTATCCCAGGCTAGTGATGATTTCAGCCTACTTCAACCAAAAAAATAACCTACTAAGAGATAAGTGAGCACAAGCACAGTGAGACTCACCCGTCATTACTTTTTTTGTCTATTCCTCTCCTTCTCTCGACTCACCTTAAGCTTACATGGAGACCTGGAGAACTTAATAAGAAATATCAGAGATAATGTTTTCTGACACTTGCAAAGTGTGCTTTGCCTTCCAGACAGGATTTCCTCAGTCTGCTCTGTTCTAGATATGAAACCATCCTTCGGTCTGCCACTACCACTCATGCACAACAAGGGAGAAAGGGGCATTACACAGTACATTTTCCACTGTTGTGCCGTATCTCATTTACTCTTGCTACTGAAATACACAACCTCTAATTAGCTTGTCCAGCTCCGCTCCTTTTTTTTTTTTCCTCTCAGATGGAAAAAAAAAAAAGTTATTTATTACTGGCTAACATTCATTAAAACTTGTAACTAGTTTGTTTATTGAAACCAGACAGCATTTCTTCCCCTTCCCAACCTGTCACTCTGTGGTATATTCACATATAAAGCATCAATAATTATACAATGCATTACAAATGAGCTTTTAAAGCCGGGATGCAAATTAGGAATGTAAATGTGGCTTCTAAATTGGCTATGTTAATATGAAATATGATTCTTTCTAATAGAGTGGGAGTAAGCCCCAACGGTATTGATCTTTTCCCTTTTCTGCTTGCAACCCCCGCAGTTAAGCAGCAGTGTCTTTTCACCTCCCCTCACTGAGACTCATCTGGTCAAGTCGAACTCTTTCCTCTTATTTGCCTGTGCTGAGCCATGAGCACTAAATGAAGCGAGTAATTTGGTGCATTGTTGGGTGGGACGGGAGGAGGGGGACGGGGGAAGGGGGGCAGCTGACAGTGAATGGTGTCAGCTGCAGAGGCAGCAGAAAAAGCCGACATCTTAATAAAACAGCCTCAGGCAAAATCCCATTAAAGCCTTCAGAAGCTTGTTTCCCTGCAGTTGAGCAGGTAGGCGTCGTGCACTGCGTGGCAGCCCTGAGTGCTCTCTGGGAGCCCAGTTCAAAAAAAAAAAAAAAAANTAAATCATCCACCAGCCTCTGCTCCTCAGAGTCATTTGCAAGGCAGAGAGGGAGGGAGAGCGGGCGAGGGAGCAGGGAGAGCGTGTGTGTGCCTTGATGTGCGGGGACTCGGTGCCTGTGCAGTGGCGGGAGTCGCTGGCGAGCCCTGCTCGCCCATTAATGCTCCAGCGCAGACCTGGGGCTGACCTTTGGAGAGGAGAGGGAACGGGGTACACGGGCAGAATGACAATGAGGAGACTGGGGCACCGGCATTCTTCCCTGTGCAGCCGCCTCTGCTCACTTCAGCCACTGACTTGATGGTGAGCGAGGAGGGGAGGAGAGGGGAAAACGGGACAGGACAGAGCTGGTGGCCTGACAGGGAGCTGTGGTCTGAAAACAAGGGAAGGTGACACAGCTCTTCTCCAAATCTCTGCTTTTGTGAAATTAATTCTTGATGTTCTTCGGGAGAAATCACCCAACATATGTTTTTCTTGGATGAGCAGTGGATGGACTTAATTCTGTTGGGATGCAGGTTCTAGGTACCGTGTCACTGAGGGCCAGGGCACCATGGTGTCAGGGGCTGTACTTGCACACAGAGCCAGGGAAAGGGTCTGTGTCCTTCAGGAATTGTGGCTTCAATAGGCAAAAAAGACCAAGGTACAATTAAAGTTATTTTAGCCTCTTTGCAGTCTGGAGGTGCTCCCCTCAGTCCCAAACGCATCCCTCTCTTGATGATGCTCTTTCTTTGCACGTGACTTCTCGGTGCAAGAGCTTTTTCTGGAACGTTTCTAGAAACTGTCGTTATACATGAGCTTATATTGCAGAGATCTAGTGCATACTGACGGTTCGATGCATAGGGAGGAACAATTCCGCCTGGCTCACACCATCATGTAGCTGCTCTGACTCTCTAACAAAGCATGGCAGCCTCCTAAACAGATAGATGATGCACTTTGTACATTTGAAAGACCAGTTAGGCCTCCTAGGAGAATACAGTCTGCTTTGGCTCCAGATCACTGTACCTCTGCATTGTATATTTAATGACTGATGGGTATCTGGCTAGAACAAAATGTGGCTTTCTTATGTTAAATCCATTTTACCTGTTCTTTCAAATCCATTTGGGCTTATGAATGACCCTGTGCTGAAAGAACATCCTCAATGCACCTGGAACTTGGTGCAGAAGCTTTTGTTCAGCTGTCAGACATTTCTGTTGAGGGCAAGGAAGCAAGAAGTCTTCTTGGCTCTTAGTTTAGCCAAAACCTACAGTTAAATCGGTACACAGTCTGCCTTCAATTCCCTGTCTGTAAAGCAGCAGTCAAGATTTTGCTTCTGCCACAGGCTGTAATATTTGGGCAACTACCAGAAGGATTAATCTCTGACAATGAGAAGGCTCGTTCCATTATGGCTAAATTGTTTTGGCTTTGCCAGCATCATGACACCAAGTCTGAGCCACCAGTAACTGGATGCAAGTTTGTGGACTTCAGTAGAAGCTTCTCTGCATTTGAGCTTTGCCCTGGAGCTTAGCTAGAAAAATCTCAAATCATTCTTGTACTCTGCATTCCTACTTCTTTTTTTCCTCTGTTCTTTTCTATCTTTATTCACTCTTCGTTAATTCCTCGTTTTCTCTCCTTCCCTGCCTTCCTTGTTTTTTATTTTAAACTCTGCTTTTTACTCTGGAAAATCCCAAAGCATTTTCCAGCCTGCATTTCTAAAGTTTGATTCCCCCATGAGTGCGCATCTACTTGCAGAAATCGAACAAATGGGATTATTCCCTCACCTCTGAAATGCAGCCGCTTCTGAGGTAGAGCACTGCAGCCACTCCGTCTTCCAGCATGTGCCTTGGGTCTCCGGAGAGGGAATGAAGGATAACCTTTTCACCTGAAAGTACCTTTTTAGGTAAGCTGAATATAGCTTGGATTTAAGCCAGCGTACAACAGTTAACACTTCTTTACGAGCATAGTTTGGGATTCTGACCAGAAATGTCAGAACATACCTTTGATGCGTGTCTACTGGACCTGTAAATGGAAAGTGCCTAAGTTTCCTCTTTCTCTTATATGTATATATGTGTGTATACTGCAACTATATGTGTATGTATTTCAAGGCTCTGGAAGCAGAGCCTCCTACAAAGACAAATAGAAGTAAACAACCAGTGGAGAATATTTTCGTAATGGTAATTCTTTTAAGACATTGATGTTCCAGTGCATCTCATCATACTTACAATGTTTTTTAATACCTCTGGGTAAAATCAAACAAAACTGTATGGTAAAACCCCAGACAGGGCTTCCTTTTCACAGTATTGTCCAGTGAGATTATTATTCTGATGATGTGACAATAATGTTTGGTTACAGTTTGGACAGAGTACCTCCATCTGCTCTTTTTGTTTGTTTGTTTGCTGGTCATGGATTGTGCATACAATTCAGTCTGACTAAAACTGATTTAAATCTCAATAAATATACCTGTTCTCCATGACTGTTCAAGTTCAGAGACTAGTTTTCTTCCTCCCACCTGAAATTTCACCATGGTCCAGACAAACAGAAAAACTCATTCAAGTTCACAGAGGAACCTGTGGGAGGGTCAGGAATGCAAGTAATCCACAGAAGGTGCCACCTTAGGGCTCCAGGTTGGGAGCTTCACTCTCAGTAAGAGATGCCATTTCTGTGCCTGGCTGAATCAGTTAAAAGTAATCAAGTCCCCAGCTCCTGTATTATCTTGAGCGACAATGAGGGAAAAGGGGACAATGTTTGAGATTCTACAAGTTTCTCTGTAATTGTACGGTTAAGAGTTTTTGCTGAAGTGGAACATTTCCAAACCTGCGTCTCTCAAATGCATATAAAGTTTAGCCCAGACAGCCATTGGATTAAGAAAAAAAAATCCTTTTGGGGATCAGCAGATAATTTTAATAAATGGAAAAACATCATCAGCAAGACTGTAACAATCAAAATGGAAATTTTGTCTCTGAGTTGGGGCACTCAAGATTCTGGACTTATGTCCCAGCTGCAAGAATCAGGAAAAATCCTAGCATCATTCTCTGTGCTTCTTTTTCAATATTGCATAAAAAAATGGAGAACTAAATCTATCTTGGGTATGTTCATCGGATGATCCTTAAACTAAACTCAGCCTTGTTTTGTTCATCTGATCTCCCTAGAGTGCAGAAGATACAGTTATTTGTTTTATAATTCTACTAAATAAGAGGCCCTAACAGTGGATGTGGTGTAAAAAGGACAAGGAAAATTTGTTGCTTTTTCACCTTTATCAGTGTAGTAGTGTGTTTACTACTGAGAAAAGACCAGAAACAGCAAAAGGAAATCTGTCATCAACAGAGAGAGCAACACTGGATGAGTCAACGATCCAAAGCATTATTTCTCCTTAGATCTGTCAAACACACGCTTGTGTGTCTGTGTGCACATGCATAAATACATATATATGCAAAAATATGTAATGGCCTGTCTGTTGTGTGATTGTATACATTTGAATCAGGTGTAAACACCAAAGCAGACAAGGGTGCATTTGCATATTCAGGTACACCCATTTCTTTAAAAACACCAGAAAACCCTCCTCAGTGTCTATGTTCATACTTTCACATTGATGTGCATGCAAACACATCTTTCTCCTCCTGTCTCTCCTTGTCAGTACACTTTAAAAGAAAACATTGATTTTGGTACTCCTTTCTGGCAGAGAACTTAAATGTATAGTGCTATATTTTTTCTTTTTTAAAAGGATAATCAATGAAGTGAAAGTGTTCCAATTTTCTTCAGCTGCTTACATTAATTCCTGTGATGAGTCATTTGAAGTGTACATAGATGAATCTCAAGTGTATACTCCACCAGAGCGCTGCCACCAGGGCTCTGTGTGTCATGGAGATGCGACAGAGAAACAGTCTAGCTCTGTACTGACCCATCAGAGACATCAGAAGGAGCAGAACTTCCTTGTGAAATTTATTTATAAGTTAAGCTTGACATCTTACGATAAGCCGTGCTTCACACAGCTAGATCCCTTCATGTTGGTGATATGTGTAATGACCAAACTCTACATGTAAAGTCCAACACATCAGCTGCTTTAAAGTGACCACCAGGAATGTGCTCTCTCTTCTCCAGATCACACGAGGAACAAACAAGAGGAATCTCTTCTAAACTTTCAACAGACAGCTAAGTATCTGTTACTGCTCAACAGATACCAAGCCCACAGATAAGATGAAAGGTTGTGTATAGAATGAGGTATCTCAGATAAAACTTTCCTACATCACAAATACTGACTATTTAACTTGCTGCATGAATTTTAAATACATTTTGCCAAGGCCTATTTCCACTGAAGTCAAAAGTAAAACTTTCATACTCCTCTGTATTTCCCATCATGAGAAAAAGCCCATTGAATTCACAGGGCACGTATGAGCAAATATTTAAGTTTGTACATGCGCTTCTTTGCAGAATCAAAGCCTAGGGTCAGGTCTCATTTCCAAAAAGTTTCTTGCCTTGAAAATCAAAGGTGATTTAGTGCAAAAGAAATTCTCGTTATTGCCTTCTCTTTCTCTTCAGCCGTGAAATAACCCATACCTCTCGGAAAAAATAGTTATTGGACAGTGAAAGCTTCCAGGAGAAAGAGGATGAGGAACAGAGACCTATATGAGATGTAGTTTTTCTCAAGAGAAGACAATGAATCTGGGATTTCTCACTAATAAAGCAAAAGACCACATTTTAATGCCATAAACACGTACACCTCCAACTTCTTATTCAAAGTAGCTTTTTAATGTGCAGCTTCATTTGCCCTTCTGCCTTTAAAATGTCCCTCTAACCTGGTGTTTAACAAACAGGTGCTGTTACATGGAGGAATTGGCTCTATTCTGGAAAATGCTCAGTGTTTTTGCCAGTTTTGTCTTGTTTTCCTGTTCAGCTCCTGCTTTCCATTTATTTTGAGACGGGAGCTTTCAAAAAAAAAAAAAAANCCCTTCCCCCACTGAATTTCCTGGTGCAAAGTGTGTGTTCTGGGTAGCGCAGCAAGGGACTGTTCACACCATACCCTCATCACATCGCATCAGCCTTGGGGCTAGTACCTGCAGGTTGCTCCTGTGCTCGTAATCCAGGGAAATGGACTCAGATGCCAAAATTAACTGCTTATAGGAATAAATAATTAGAGTAATCCCTGGCATCTTTTGGTATGGGCCTGTTCACTCCCTCCAAATACTGAGTCCTCTGATTGGTCTCAGGACTATTCCCTGGGGCAGAAGGATGAGACCACTCTATTTTGAAAGATAAAAGGCGTTAATAAACACGACTGGAGAGCAGGCTCTGGCAGCTTCAGTTTACTAACAGACACTCTGCCTCAAATTCTAGGTGCTTTGAACTATCCTCAGACTGCCTGCCAGGGGGGTCTTTGCTTCCACTCCCCCCCAACCGCTGTTCAAAACCCCATGTGCAAATTAGATCACAGCGATCACTTTCCTGAGTAAGCTCCGGGGTGGTTTTTGAAGACATACACACATGCATGAGTCTGTATACCCGCATGGATGCAAAGAGGATACGTCTCTATCCAGAATGGGATCTTAAAGTGCAACAGTGATGCAAACAAATAGGAGAGAAAGGAAAACTTTGTGGCATTCACATTGGTTTTGGGTACTGGGAAGCCCAGAATGAGAAAAAACCTGTAATTGCATTCATAAATTCAAACAGTATTTTGTTGGAGTGTTTTCCTGGTTATAGCAACCTGAGTGCAAGAATTCATACCCTCCACTGAGCAATATCTATACTGTTGCTGTACAGCAATTTTGTCTTCGGATTAGTTAGAGGTAATTCTGTTTTGGTTTATAAAGTCGATGGAGCAGAACATTGTCATAGGATAGTGGTCTCCCACTGCTACTGCGTTTAAGCAATCAAGCAAAAATCAAGCATATGTTACACCTTGTAATGTATTTCTCATTCTTGTATTCTTACACTATTTTCATTGTCATAATGATCCAGTATATCTTTATCCACTTGGACTTTTTATATAAGTTAGCTTCTCTCTAAGGTTTACAAGTTAATAATTTAGCCAACAGCCATGTACTGTATATTATTTTTTCACCCAGAAGCACAGCCTTCCTGAGTTACAGTCTGCAGAAGATAGTTCAGCTACAGGAGAAATGGCCTACATATGACAGCGAACTTCAACTATTATCCCACGTTGCATGCCTAATCTGTGCTGTGTCAGGTGAGCCTTAGTCGCCGTGCTCTTCTCAGGCGATTGTTTCTGACACACACAAGAGCATTAGGACACCTGAGGCTTATGTTCATCAGGATTCTGGGGAAACAGCTTGTGATTCTTGTAGGAAATGAGAAATAATATGAACTCCTCTCACTACTGACTGAAAAATGCAAGGACAGGTTTGTGGTTACAATATTCGAGGCAGGTCCAAATAAATGCGCTAAATTCTTGTTTTAGCAATGTTGTTCCTGCAAGACTTTGGGCTAGTGACTTTGCTTCAAAAGCACTTAGGATGATGCTAAGTAACGTCAAAATCAATGGAAATTAGATGCCTAAAAGCCGTCAGGAGTATGATACTTATTAGTTCTCTTTCAGAAAAACAGCTTTATTACCATTAGGAAACAAAAGTTAGGAAAATATAACGTAATTTTCCTCTGCCTACTTTTTCTATTTGGGTGGAAAACATTGTAGTTAATACACTTCATCCTATTACATATTCATACTAATTTCTCTCATAAGCAGTTCAGAAGGGTGCTGCAGAGCCTGTATAACCAAGATAATAGGAATCATAAAAGTTCACAGTTTCAAATTAGGGTCTCAGTTAAATTCCTTAAACATCATCACCTCTAATGACATTTTAAATACCCTAAAATATCCCACCTGCTTTCCAGCCACCAGTGCAGAAGGGTACAAAAATCCTCTATGTCTTGCATCACAGCCGCCACTCCCATGTTGGTGTCTCAATTATCATTGAGTTTCATAAATGGCATTTATGAAATGTGTTAGTGCAGAGTCAGTTGTGTCAAGCCCTTGGTGTACTCTTAATTTGTTCATCAGTAAAGCCAGTTAGACTGGATATTTTCCTGAACTTCTAGTATAATTTACCTTTATTTCCATCTGCTGCCGGAGTCACTGATGTGTTATTATTTCCTAGAACACTTTTAAAGGGGTTTAGTGTTATCTCTCATGACTCTGTCCTTGAAGTCTTAAGAAGAATAAAATTACAAAACTGGGTAAAAGAATATTTTAGCTAAAGATCAAGAGAAGTGACTATTCCAGACCCCAAGGTCTGTTTGACTGGAATTTTCTCCCAAGAGTAGTGGAAGCCTCAATACTTGAATTATTTAAAATTAGAGTAGGCAAAGAGTTGGAGAATCTTGTAAGGATCAATTCTGTATTGACAAGGGGATGGACTAGCTCCACTGGCAAGGCTTTTTCATCTCTAAATTGGGTGATTCTAAAAAATGAAACTATGGCTTTAATGAGTACTTGCCCTGCTCTGTGGGTACAGCAGCAATAGCAGTAGATATGCTGCTAGAATTAATTCTTTTAGTTTGGGTGAAAGTGGTGATCCTGACATGTCATTTGAAGTTCTGTGTTGTAAATGGAGTGAACTTCTATTTTGCTTTTTATACAGTACATTGCACGACAGGATCTTGATCTGTGATCAGTGCTCTTGAGGAGGGGAGGGAGAAGGCTAATAAAAAACCCCCCAAAAACTAACTTATTGTAATTTATATTTTTATTTCATGACTTTGAGGGGAAGGGAGGAAGCAAATTCCAGTTCTCCAAGCTCAGTCCGCAAAGTGCATGCCTGTATTGTTCCGTTAAGTTGCAACAGGGATGTGAGTTATAGTCCTTGACAATCTGATATAACTTCAAAATTGTTCCTAATTTGAGGAGGAGCCTGGTACAGCTGATCTCCTGAGATCCTTTGCAACCTAAATGATTCTACAACTGAATTATTTGGCTTGATCCATGTGGGAGCCCTGCAGAGAATCAGCATATGTCTGGTGTTGGTGATCTAGAGCCTGAGTCTAGAAGCAAAACAAAGAGTGAGTCAAATTAACTGCAGCATTCAGATGAAAAAAAAAAAAAAATCCTTTGTCAAGTTCACGGTTTTCTTTGTACATCTAAACCAGAACTGCCATAATTTGATCCTTTTTTCAGCTCAGGGCTCAACGGAGGTCAATGCAGCTCAGAGATGTTTTACAAGGGGTTTAACTTAGTTTCCAAGACTAACTATACATGCGTGTCATAGCATCTTGATTTTTTACTGAGAAACTCGAGATTGTATTTTTTTTCTCTGTCAGAAACCAGGACACTAATCCTGCAAACACTTACCAATTGTAGCTAACGACTCCGTGTCAGCCATGTTTTACCAGACAGTGGTTTTATTTTCATTCCTCGTTCAAAAGCCTTTATCTTCCAGTGCGGCAGAGATCCCTGACTCAGCCTTACCATGTTATTGTGGTAAAAACAATAACAAGTAAATAGGGAAAACAATGATCCAGACACCCCAAAATTCAGGTTTTCCTTTACAAGTGAGGCTAGAAGGATCAGATTTGGTAGCTTTAGGTTAGACAGCTGAGGTTTATTTGATGACCTCATCAGGTAACCTCAAATCACCTTCGCAGTGTGGCGTGGCTTTGTTTCAACATTCATGTGTTGATTCTGCAGTTTCTGTTGTATTTAAGTGAAATGGTCTCTGTATCACCACTGATGGAGGTTTTTAGTAAAATGATTTTTTTGGCTTTTATTATAACTTGGTCTTGACGATATTAGTCAAAGTCAGAAGTTTTAACATAATGGAACGAAATCAAGTTACCAGAGACGTCCAAACAGCGTAAGCATTCAAAACTGCAAAAAGAAAAAGATATCAATCCCTTACCTATTAATTTAAAAATAAGTGGGTTTGAACTCAAGCTTCCTTTGAGGGTGCTGCAATGAATACAAGTCACGATCCAGCGTACTTTACTCCTTTTGATGAATGCCCTTTTCTATAGGAACTGTGAAAGGGAAAAAAATCTTTTTTTGTGGTTATTCTTTCTTATTTATATACACACTCTGAGGCAAATGACTTTCCTGTCACTGGAGGGACTTCAAAAAGGAAAGCAGTTGCAAATTTCTCGCAGAGATGAACTTCCTGGAACACTTTACTTAGCTTCCAGAAAATATTATAAAAAAAGTCATTTCTTACTTTCACTAGCTCCTTGAGGCAGGTGGAACTGAGAAATAGCTAACGGGTGGTTCCATAACTAAAGAATTATCTAGAGTATTTAATCTTGATTTTTTTAAATATTCAGATCTGACTTTTCAGACTAGCTTATTATTAGCTGGATTTCTTCCTGACATTATATATCTATATATATTTATATATATATGTTTAATTTCCTACTTGGAACAAGGTAAATGAGACTGATTTTCAAAAAGGTATTAAAACCTCAATTTTTTGTGTTGGGGCATTTTGAGACCACCAATTTGAGATCAACGGTAGTTGTGGGAAATCTCCGGTTATTAAGAGGTCTGAGGAATTCAAACGTGGGGGCTTAGATTGCAGCTCATTTCTATTCATAAAAGGTGTGTGGGAGAGGGATTTTTTTTGTTTCTATTCCATCCCCTTAATGTTAATGACAGACCTGATTCTGCATCCATTAAGATATATGGTAATTCAAGTGGTGAAAATCCATTCAATGTAAATGTGAGCTTTCTACTATAACAGATCACCAGAAAATGGTTTAAATTTTTTCCCAAAAGGTCCTGTAAAGTTAATACTGGAAAGAAAATGACAACATTAAAGAAATATTAGAGAAAAATTACTACAGCAGAGATAAACATTTAAACTCATAGTTAGGCACATGTGTAGAGACAAAATTCCTTCCTCTGTTTCTAAGCTTTATTGTTTAAAAAAAAAATTCTGCTTAGAGCTAGTCAGTAATGGTCACCAATTCTGTTTAAAGATATGAAGAATTCAGCAGAAAACAATAAGAAAGGATCTTTCAAAATTTTACCCAGAAGTATATTTCTTTCTGTTCTGGAGCATTATTACATTGTCTTATAGGAGCTATGGGCTGGGCACTTGAGGAGTCCCATTTACCCTTTGGAAAAAATCATATTATCCATATAGTATTAAAACCTTTCCTTGATAAGTGATGATGGGATTTCTCTCACTTCAACAGGGTTTGAGTATGGGCTTATTCCACCAATAATCGCTACTTTAACTTAAACTAGTAGGACCATCTCTGTATAGTTTTTGGCTTCACTGTCCAAATGAGGGAGAAGGAGAATCACAGAATCATAAAATCATAGACTGGTTTAGGTTGGAAAGGACCTTAAAGGTCATCTAGTTCTAACTCCTCTGCCATGGGCAAGGACACCTTCCACTAGACCTGGTTGCTCAAAGCCCCATCCAGCCTGGCCTTGAACGCTTCCAGGATTGAGGCTTCCACAATTTCCCTGGGCAACCTGTTCCAGTGCCTCAACACCCTCAGAGTGAAAACTTTCTTCCTGAAATCTAATCTAAATCTACTGTCTTCCAGCTTGAAGCCATTACCCTTCGTCCAGTCACTATGTGCCCTTGTACAAAGTCCCTTCCAATCTTTCCTGTAGGCCCCTTTAATTACTGGAAGGCTGCTACAAGGTCTCCCTGAAGCCTTCTCTTCTCCAGGGTGAACAACCCCAACTCTCTCAGCCTGTCCTCGTAGCACAGGTGCTCCAGTCCTCTGATCATCATTGTGACCCTCCTCTGGACTCACTCCAACAGGTCCATGCCCTTCCTACGCTGAGGGCTCCGGTTCTCTCCTACTGGTTATACTACTACTTGTTCCATGTATTTGACCATAGTCCTTTATCAGATATTGAAACTCAGATTTCCCTGCCTGATAAACAGTAGTTTTACCAAAGGCATTCCTACCATTAGGAAGTTCAATTCTGTTTGGAGACTATCTATTTGTGTGTGGCAGAAAATATTTTCTCCAACAGGCCCTACACGCACTGTGAATGATCAAAGCGTTAACTAAAATTTGTTACATAAAGCCAGTGCAGTCCTTCTTTCACAGTTGAGAGTCCCTGCTAGAAGCTTTTAAGAACCTCTGTCCAGAAGAAGAGTAAGTCAGAGTTAGCCCAGGGATTTCAGAATTAAGGCATCGTGATTTTAATAGCAGCTAGTCTTGGTCATGTAGTTGTGTTTCTGGGTATGTTAGTTTCATTGAGTGTTGCGATATTACGCCCAGCTAGTAAAAAACCCTAAATGTTTAATTACACCTTTATTGCTGTAGCAGCAACTGTTACCATAGTAATTATATATACAAAATACACTATATTAGCGCACTTTTGTTTCCATTCAGGACAAGCTAATATTAATTATAACCTAATTAATCCATTTCTTTATAGATATCACAGACTTCTGGTTTGACTACTGAAATATTCTGCCATTGCCCTAATCTTTTGCAAAAAACCCCAAACCTCTAATTTGATAAAAATAACCATTTACACATTTACTTTCGTTTTTCTAACAAATTTTACTGGAAGTTGCTGCTAAGAGCAGAAAGGAGAGTTTGTCTCCGAGGGTGATAAGCTGCCAGAGAGCTAAAGTTCGGGTTTGGTCCCTGAGATGCTGGAGCAATTGAGTCAGACTCAGAGCTCTCTAAGGCATGGTGCAACTCTGCCTGGTCTCAGAGTGATGTAAATACGAGAAGCCACAAAGGTGACCTAGAGTTTCCTTCTGCCTCCCATCTCTGGGGTGGCCAGTTTTCTGCCATCATTCCTAGATGTGGCTTCCACCAACCCTCCTTCTGTTTTTTTCTTCACCTACAGATGTCTCCACGGAGGCTGGTAGAAAGGGATGGGCACTGAGAACTTGTCCTATTTACTACTTTATCCTCTACCAGTCTGTAGAGGGAATAAAGTTGCTACGAAAGGGGAATAAGTGGAGCGGGAAAGTGCCTGACTTTGGAAAAGAACGTTTAGTACAGAGACATTTTCACTTTATAAAATTTCAGTTACAACTCTCATCTCCTCCCCATACACAAGCAAAATCCAGCCAGTGTCTCAACCAACCTTTCAAAACCTTTTTCTGGCTTGAAGCTAATTGCAGCTTTGCATTCTGGGAAATATGGAGGGTGTCCAAGTCATTGAAACCAAGTCTTAATTTGGATCTGCATTTCCTCCTTATTAAACTGTTGGTAATTTGGTACATGAGAGGACTGCTCCTGCGAACAAGACACACAGCCCCCTCTCCATCCTCTTATACTACAAAGCTTGCATTTTTCACAGTGGATTAGCAAGTCTAGACATCCTATAAAATGTCAATGAACGTATGGATCTTCAGTGCATATTTCTCAGGAGAGCTATGCTTGTTTGCAATGCTGCTCTCTCAGCCCGATCAATACAGCCACAACAGCCTTTTGCATTTTCTGTCAGAAAACAGAACCCCACTCATTGAATTTTTTTTTTCTTCCTTTCCAAGGCAGTTAATCCAATAGTAGAAGGAGAGGAAAGTGGGGGTGGGTGGGGGGTGGGGAGTTAGATCATATGCTGAGCACCCAGGGAAGTTGTGAATAAAGTATTTTATTTTAATTATTATTACTAACCATGAAGGCATGATAAGAATTATCATGAGAAAAATCATACCTCAGGGGCAAGACAAGGACTGGGGAAGAGAAGGGAAAGGAGGCACAGCTGAGTGCAAGAACCCCCACGGGATGTGATTATCTCCTGATAACAACATCCCCAGACTTATGGCTATTATGAAATTTCGTTTTTCCATTTTTTTATATACACAGATACATATATAAATTATTTAGGTGAAGTATTTCAATTCCCTGCAAACTGCGAGTTTGCATTAAAATGCTTCAACTGTGAGATTCCCAGGTATATTAATATCCATCCTTTTAGGATGTTGAGCAGTCCATCAGAATAAGCTCTTCATCCTCGGCTGTTTTATGATATTATTACAACATATTTTAGTTGGGGAATGGTGGGTAGAACAAGTTTTCAGAGAAATAGACTTGTTTGGGTTCCATTTGGTTGCTGGAGGGGAAAACTCCACATAAAACAACTTTGGCTGTTCAGTAAGGCATCCTGATTTCTCATTATTATTATTTTTTCCCCAGCACAGCTCTATTTCTTCTCTCCTTTTTAGAAGTCCCAAGTTCCCTTCCCACCTACTTTAATAATAGAGAGAGGGGATTGCAGCCACAAGACATAAGGACCTCGAGGATTGCATTCAGATGTCTGTTTGTATGTCGAGTTTCCTGGCAATTATATATAAAAAATGGGGATGGATTGATGCTGCTATTAAAAATAATTTCATCAATGCAGAACTGTGATTTAACAATTTTTAGGGCTGAAAGATACTTAAATAAATCCCCTTTACTTTTTGTTGGACTTTACATCTTTTTAATTTCCTTTTAGCATCCTTAATTTTTCAAGAAATTTTGATTCCAATTTGGGGCCCTGTTTGTAGCTCGCTGATGTCATTATGGAATAATGTTGTCGATGGAGCAGAAGTGACAAAGCCACCTCATGATACTCCTGAATTTCTCAGGAGTCACTGCTGATAACAGTGACTGTTTTGCTCATAGGCTCAACCTTAAAGACTTTTTGGATGCAGTGAGAAACTCTGTAGCAACTTGAACATAAGGGCTTAGCGTCAGTCACATAAGGAGGCAGAGAGTGGTTACAAGATTTCAAATCCAGCCAAGTCTCATGTGAACAGTCAGAATCTACCAAATTACATGTATATTCCTTCCACAGAGAAGATGTGCATGGACTTTGATTTATAATACTAAGCCTACATAGAGTTTAGGGGAATTTTAAACTAGGGTAAAACCACATTGAATACTCTTATATCTGTGTTTGGGGTTTTTATATGCCTCTCCTTTCTGTTTTATATTGGAATAAGTGATAGCCTAGCAGTTTTATATTATGTATCAGTTTGTTGTCAGTAAAAAATAAATCCATGATAAGGCTCCAATAATTATGTTTCCCTATCAAATGATTCATAAAGGTAAAATTCAGTCTGCAAAAGAGGGAATCTACACACTAATGAAGATGATGCCGATTGTCACTTCACCTCCTGCATTTGCAGTAGTTTCTTCACTTGCATGTAATTTTGATGCTGTTTTATCTCTACTGACATCCCTGGAACAAGTTTGCCAATGACACCAAGCTGTGCGGTGCATTTGACATGCTGGAGGGAAGGCATGCCATCCAGAGGAAACTGTGCAGGCTTGAGAGGTGGGCCCATGCCAACCTCATGCAGTTCAACAAGTGCAAGGTTCTGCACATGGGTTGGGGCAATCTCATGCACAAATACAGGCTGGGCGAAGAATGGATTGAGAGCAGCAGTCCTCGAGGAGAGAGACTTGCGGGTGGACGAGAAGCTCAATGTGAGCTGATGATGTGTGCTGGCGGCCCAGAAAGCCAACTGTGTCATGGGCTGCATCAAAAGCAGCATGGCCAGCAGGGTGAGGGAGGGGCTTCTGCCCCTCTATTCTGCTCTGGTGAGACCTCTCCTGGAATACAGCTCTGAAGCCCCCAGCATAAGGAGGGCATGGACCTGTTGGAGCAGGTCCAGAGGAGGCCACAAAGGTGATCAGAGGGTTAGAGGATCTCTGCTATGAGGACAGGCTGAGAGAGTTGGGGTTGTCCAGCCTGGAGAAGGGAAGGCTCTGTTCCAGGGAGACCTTGTAACAGCCTTCCAGTATCTGAAAGGGGCTTACCAGAAAGCTGAAGAGTGACTTTTTACAAGGGCATGTAGTAATAGGATGAGTGGCAATGGCTTCAAACTGGAAAAGGGAAGATTTAGGTTAGATCGGAGGAAGAAATTTTTCACTCTGAGGGTGATGAGACACTGGAACAGGTTGCCTAGAGAAGTTGTGGAACCATTCTATGACTCTATGGTATTTGTTCAGACAAAATCACAATCAGCCCTGCAGAATTCCTTTAGTTTCTCTTCTTCACTAATGCAACAAACAAACATAAAAAATGAACTGAAGACAATGTTTACTGGGCTTTTCTTATCTGCTTGAAACATTTTGTAAGAGAAGAACCCAAACCTACTTCACTTTAATAGTGAAAGGAATGCTCACTGTCAGCTACAGAGGTAGCAATACAATTGCAACCTACGGACTTCCTGGTCTTAGTTACGCTCACATTAGTAAGAAAATCTGTGGTTTTACACCACTAGAAAAACCAAACAGATCTACAGATCCTCATTTTATGCAATGTTCTTTAACTCAGCTGAAATCAATAGAATCATATTTATTTAGTCCAAATGATGTTCTAGCTCAGGATTAGTATCACAAGCCTGATACAAGCCTGGTAAAAAAAAAAAAAAAAAANTATATACACACAAAGATAAAGTTGCAGGAGATTAAAAATCTCAGTGAGCTCCACTATTTTGCATATCAAGAGAGACGCCAGGCTTCTGAAACCCAGGCACTCTGCCTGTTTGGATGGGTACTTGCAGAGTGGTCACCCCTATGCCCTTGGGTCTAGGGGAATTTTATGGCTGAAGGGTGATGCAACGGATGCTCTGCAGTTTCCAAATTCTAGCTTACAAGCTGTGATTTGTCCCACCTACAGCTGAGTCACTGGGAGGTCTTTAAAGGTAGCAGTAAAGCTCAGAAACAAAAGTTGAAAACCTTAATAGCAAATGCAGTCATATCTGGTTTAAGCGTAAGATGCTGTTTTGACATTCTAAACAAATGGGCTTTGTATTTTACCTGTAAATCTAACAAATCAGCTTCAGTGGATAGTGGAGTTAATAAATAACTTTTCTGGGCTGCAACGTAAGGCATTGTAATCCTGCAGAGGCAAGGGTATCAGAAAGTACAAATTTCTATTGCATTTCCCATATTTTTTACAGCCAAGGCATCCAATCATGTTGCCATCACTCAAGATGATTTTGTTTCCACTGAGAAAAATTCACCAGAAAAAGCTTTGCCATCCTAAGAGGTTGTTGTCCTTTACATAGAAGGTACAAGCCCTTGCAGAGACACCAAACAGGTACATAAGCCAAGTATGTCATGGACACGCAACTGTTTTGCATTATTATACAACATAAACACTCAGTGCAAACAGTACAAAGAGAGCTAATATAATTTTACATCTACAAAAGGGGTTCAATTAATTAGTAGCAAGACAGTGGAACATTGTGACCATAAACTGCGTTTCTTAAGAGGGCATAGCTGTTTTTCAGGAGGATGGGGATAAACTACAGGGAGTTCAAAGGAGTGCCACAAAACGTATCCATGAGTTGGGAAACAAGCTCTACAGTATCAGGCTTAAGGAGCTCAACCTAGATTATCAAAGGGAAAGCGGAGAGGTGAGCTGATCACTGCATAAGGTACTTAGAAATGTTTGGTAGCAGGGAGCTTGTCATCCCTGCTAACAAGGGCATAACAAGATTTAATGGCTGGAAGCTGCACTTTACATAAATACAACTTTAAAATAATACAGAATTTCCTAGAACTGAAAGGATATGGCTTAGCGGCACCTAACCAGTGCAGACGTACTTGGCTTTTGGATTTTTTTAAGTGTAATTGGACTTCTCTTTATCTGCATGTTTTGATTCAGATCTTGGAACAATTATTTGGACTGTGTCTGCAGCACCGTGAGGAGGAATCCAAATGCTTCAGTCCAGGTTCCTGGAAGGAATTGACATACCACCATGTCCTTAGCATGCTCAGGAAGCACACAGTCCTATATTTAGGCAATGTTTACAATCACATTTCATGTTTCTGAACTTTAGCCTGATATTTGTTGTGAGAGGATTTTCTTCGAGGGCATAATTTGGCTGTTGATGATTTGCCTTCTGAAAGGTAAGAGGTTGTTTGCAACTGGAAATGGGATATAAAAGAAAGATTTATTATGATCCTTATTCTCTACATATTTGCCAGCTACACTAAGCTAGAGATTATGACTGAGAGGGTAAAATATGTTCAGCTCCTCTCAGCTCTTGAAGGATCTGACCTCCCTGAAGTCTATGAGATTTTTAGCACTTAAACTCTTCTCCCAATGCATTTTGTCTTCCGCTTGTCTGTGTTGAATTTCATCTGCCATTGTGTTGCCCAATTACCTACAGTAGTTTAGTTAGGTCCATCTGGAGTTCCTACCAATCCTCTTGGGCCTGGAGTAACCTAAATAATTTTGTGTCTGTGTCATAATAACCATAAAATAATTCTGTGTCAAAACAATTTTGTAAATTGGTGTTTCAACATTTGTCCTGAGTGCAGCTGAACAAAACCCTTTGTGTATAGCTCCAGTCTTTGTGCCTCAAGGACTCCCCTATTATACACCTGTTCTTGACAGATTGAGGCCTAAAACAGGATAGCTTAGTCACATATTAACCAGCAGGAAGAAACTCTTCGCTTTTTATTAATGCCTGCCTACTAGTTCAGTGTTTGGAATTCAGTCCTACCTATAAATCAACATCAGAGACTACAACCCAGTGTGTTCAAGAGCTTTGTTTAAACATCAAAAGAAGAACACAGACAAGCGCTATGATAGAAATATAACTAATCACTTGCAAATACATCTTTCCTGTCAGTAGGAGCTTAACCTTTTTGTTTAATGTTACTGGAAGAAAATGCACTTGTTTCCATTCTATCTATTTTCTTTAAAGTAATATGCAGGCTTGCTATGAAAAATGATCATATTTATTCCTAATAAAACACAAACCTAGAAAAATGGATTTTAGAAGCATTCAGTTGAAGGAAGATTTATGGAATCTTGCAAAATTCAAAGCTACACAATGATTAATAAGAACAGGAACTAGTGAGATTGCTAAACATGTTTGGCTAACCCATCACTTGATAAAATGACAATATACTAAGGAGGAGAAATATATCCAGGGCTTTAGCTTGTTTGTTGACTAGCAATGAACACAACATGATTGCATGTGGCACATTGATTGGATCAATTTAACTTCACACTCTGCTCCTGGCTTTCTCAGCTCATAGGGGACTCTGCTAGGATTTAGCCATAGTGTGCAGAAAATCCTAGAATCTATAGTCCATTCCCTTTAATTTGAATGCTGCAGATTATGGATGAAAGATTGGTCACCTACAGGATTTAAGACTTCAAAGGAAAGGAAAATAAAGAGAGACGCAGAGGGGAGAAATACAAACAAAGAGTCCTCGTGAGAAAGAAGTGGAAATGCAGCCTCCTACAAGATGTGGGGTTGGGTTCGATAGAGCTCCTGAATCTGATTTTCTGCTTACACAAACTCCACTGAACTCAGTGGCATTACTCCTCATTTATACCTTGGGAAGGGAAAGCAGAATCAAGCCTATTTTTTCTACTGTAGCATAGTTCATTGCCAGCAAACACAAAAAAGATCACTTCGGTCTTGGTTTGCTTTCATCTTTTGGGCTTGATGGTATTTCAGTCAATACAAGTTTGCCATTGATCAACAGCACGCGCTTTGTCAGTGGGATCAGGACCTCTGTATTCCTTGTAATCTGTTTTGTAGGTAACAAAAAGTGCTTCTCCCAAAGGTGCAGTTTGTAATGCAAAATATGCAAAACCAACCTGGTAGTACATTGGATGTAGGACCTTCCTTCAGATAATGCAAGTTGTCTTAGCTCTGTGCATGTGCAAATCCTCAGGTGGACTTGGCGAGCTCCAGAGTATCCAGCCTCAGTTGAAAAATCTCTGGTTGAATTGCATGTGTCCAGCACTGCCCAGCTGGGCAACCCAAGGTCTTACCATCCACCATGGTTTAACCCCAGTAGGGAGCTAAGCCTCACACAGCCACTCACTCTCCCTCAGTGAAGGGGGGATCGCGGGTTGAGGTAAAGACAGTTTTATAGGTAAAGCAAAAGCTGCATAGACAAGCAAAGCAAAGCAAGCAATTTATTCACTACTTCCCACCTGCACGCAGGTGTTCAGCCATCTCCAGGAAAACGGAGCTTCATCACATGTAGTGGCTACTCAAGAAGACAAACACCATAACTCTGAACATCCCCCACCCTTCCTCCTTCCTCCCCACAGCTTTTATTGCTGAACACAACATCACTTATTTTTACAGAATAAATGGAATAAGCCTTTGGTCTTCTGGGGTCAGCTGTCCCAGCTGTGTCCCCTCCCAGCTTCTTCTGCACCCCTAGACTACTCACTGGTGGGGCAGTCTGAGAAGCAGAAAAGGCCCCGACTGTTTGTAAGTGCTGCTCAGCAATAACTATAACTGTGTTATCAAGATTGTTTTTAGCATACATCCAAAACATAGCACCATACAGGCTACTGTGAAGGAAATTAACTCTATCCCAGCCAAAACCAGTACACCATATCCCTTATACCCAGACACAGATGTTCAGCAAGCAGCCTTGTAATTAAGTACTGTGGGTGTCACAGTATATGATGGAGATGCCTCCATCCTCCTTGTGGCACATGCATTTAGCATTTGTTCCTTTCTTCCATCTCACTTCTCTAACGGTCCCAGTGGATGTTTTCTCCTGTCCCTCAGGGACCTTGTATCACTCAATTTGGTCTTCTCATTTCAACCCCACTACAATTCAAGAGAATTGGCTCATTTTTAGAGGGTTTTACACCACCTGGAGGGGAAATGTAGCCCAGCTACCTACAGCAGAAACACCATCCTCCACTTGAACGCAAGAGAAGGATTAGGTGACTTCAGGGAGTCATACACAACTAAATTAGGCAATAGCTGTGTTCCTAAGTTGAGTGCTATGAATTAGTCTATATTGTCCATCCTTCAAGTCTTTCTTTTTCAGATATTGTTCTTTCTACACTTTCCTGTATTTTCTCTCCCTTCTTAACACCACTGGGTAGCAGATCAGTCTCTTCTTCTGTCTTTCACTCACTAGTCGCTACCTTTTTGTATCCTTCCACCTCCAGTCCACTCTGCATCTCAAAAACGAACTGAAAAACAAAACTATGTCCTTAACTGAGCCTACATTTCCTAATTTGACTCTTCTAGTATATTGTTCCAGGTTTACCCACCCTAACTTTATAGACCACTTCAGGCTCCAATTTAACGAAAGCTACCCTGCCAAATAAGACTGCCTTGAATTGCCCCTGTCATAATGTAAGCTACAGTTCTTTCATTTCCTGGAGTGTTAATGGTAAAAGTACAGCACTAGTGAGCATCACAGGCTCTACAATACATTATAAATAAAGGTACATGCACTATAGTATTCAAGATAAAAGGTATTAAGGTTACTGTAGGGGTACTGTAAAATTTAGTGCTCTGTAGAATATGCTAGCAGTTTCTAAAACAGCAGTCAGATACTCACTAGGCACAAAACCAAAGCAAATTCAGGAAAGAAACTGTCAATAGCACAAGCCCTAGAAACCGTCAAAGGGTTCAGGCCTGATCTATTTGCCCTTATTCAGTAATGCTTTTTTTTCATGAGCTGTTCCATTCAAATCACAATGTGGAAAAAAATATTGTGCAATGTGGAACAAGTTGGTACCTGCAAACTCTTTGAAAAGAGCTCTTGCCAAAGACATGCAGCTTGACACCCAGCCAGGTTAAATAATGCTTACATTAATATACTCCCTTCTTGGACTCTCAGGTCTCTTGTATTTTTGGTTCTGGGTTCGTACAGTGCCTAACACTCCAGGATCCTGGGGAGCACGGATTTCCAAGCCACTACAGAAAATCAGTGTTGAGATAGGAAAATATCATTGATATGAGCCCTAACACAGCCTATAATATCATGTCTCTGTTCCTTTTTGTGGCCTCACATCCCCCAGTTCAATCTCAGCACATTCGTGTGTGCTTAAAGCAGCCAAGATGTTTATACAGTATTTACATTGCTCAGCCTTAAAAGCCAGGGGTTTTGGCCCCACATAACCATATAACTGGTGGTTTTGCATCCAAAAAGCTAATGAGGTATTCAAACTTATTCTGAATCTACCTGCCATGTAGGTGTCTTAGTGCAGGTTCAGGACTGAAGTTAATGAAAGGACAGGACTTCCGGTGTAGCTAAAAACCCACTGGCAGCCAGTTTGTCTGTATGTTTAAATGTATTAACAGCTTTGTATAAGCTCCACTTCTGTCTCAGCTACTACTAAATATATTTTCACAGTAGCAGCATTTTGGCTCTGCTGAGCTCTCCAGAGAATGCTTATCCAAGAAGCAGGCATGTATTGGAAAGGGGGTAGATGGCAGATGAGATAATTCTAATTCTTATGCCTTCCCCTATGTCTTCTCATTCTTATGTCTTATGACATAAGACTTAAGACTCTTATGTCTTCTCATTCTTCCTTTTTTTGTAACTTGCACTCACGTGGTATGTTTATGGTAATTTTTGTGATTGCTTATCTGAAATAATGATCAGGAAAATTTCCGATTATTTGATTTATTTTTAATCTTCTACTGACACTCACAAGAGTCACAAAGAAAACAAGCATTTAAAAGTTTCCTACCTATTAAATGGATTGTCTTGAAAAGTCAGAGACTTGGCAGAAGGACTTCATAGGATTTGTGATTGCCCAAGGTATCTTTATGCATGTTGTACATTCACATGTGAAACTCATCCTGAAGTAAAGAGGACTCAGTATTTTCTTCCAGTAATATTTATTTGGAGTTTGGTGTGTGTGTACACTACAACAATTATAACTAATCACCCCTTTTTTTGGAAAACAAAGCAAAACTGAAGTCATGGTTATGTTGGGAAGTTAAGACCAGGCTCAGCTAAGACCTAACCATGGTAATCTCTACATTGTCAGAGATAGCCCAGCTGTAACTTGGGTTGAGAAGGGAAACCTTTATCATAAGATGAAGAATTTCCATCTAAGGTGGTGACTTAAGACTTTCAGTTAACATAGAGAAATGAGTATTCTCAGAGAGCAAGTCGTCTTATCCTGTTGGAAGTGCCCAAAGTAGTCAGACAAATCACATGTTCCACTCAGTTCTAAAGAAATCTTAGTTC
The DNA here is from genome assembly GCA_013398295.1 of Chionis minor. Lineage (NCBI taxonomy): Eukaryota > Metazoa > Chordata > Aves > Charadriiformes > Chionidae > Chionis > Chionis minor. The sequence continues at coordinate 124,974 of VZSF01007212.1, forward strand.
GGAAGTCAAAAACCAGGTGAAATTACCTCATTCAAAGGTTATACTAGTAAATTAAGAATGCTTGCATGGTGTTGTCTGGCAGAGAGGCCAACAGAAACAGAACAATCCATTCTCTTAAACTTCAGAACAGTGTGGTCTCATCCAAAATATCTGATAGGAAAAGTTTCCGATCTGTGTTGGCTCCCAGACCATGCCTGGGAAAGAGTTTCTGAGAAGGTGCTAGTCTCCAGAGCCTGGAGAGACAGCTCTGACAGGCTGAGAACTGACCACAGCCATCCACTGCAAGGGAAAGCTCCCAAACACTGTTAAATTTAGGAGAGAGAAAAAGTGTTTCCATTGTGCTTAAAAAGAGACAACCCAGGAAAACCTGACAGAAGAGGATAAATTGCTTTGGCTTGGTCACATTTGGTCAGTACAGATGTTACAGTCTATATTATGGTACATATTATGTTCAGGATATTCCTCTCCAAAGGTTGCTGCTGTCTGGGCTAAGCCATCACAGAGTTTCCTAAAGAGTGGCTGTGTCTGCACAGATAGCCTAGCATGACTTCAGTCTCCAAAAAAACCCCTCATTTACTCCCTGGAGTCTAAGCCCATGGTAATTAATTTTCCAGAGCCAGAACTCTTAAATTTGTGTTCTGCAGAAGTGTTGCAGACTCTGCTTTTCTTTTTATAAGGCCTCTATTCTTTAAAATGCTCTAGATTTATTCGATTTTGTCTATTTTTTAAATGACTTGTCAACAGTTTCCTATGGAGAAAGAAAGGGTCTGAGGGGAAGCAGATATTTAATGCTAGAATACTACCTGCCTTCTCTGCTAGGTTAAGGTAAAAATAAGACAAAAATTTAGAAGCCTGTTACTATATCAAGGTCTTGAGCTTATTGCCTTTAAGGCCTTTGTATGTCTAGACAGCCATTGTGGATGACAGCAAGTCTTGACTTAACCTGCAACGTAGGCATATGTGTTCGATAGAGACAGCTCATTTGCGGAGGTCTAGGAAAATCATTTCATCTATAGTGGCTCCCAATGTTCGCACTTGTCATGATAAAACTTTCATGAATGCTAAATTCTCTTAAAAAAGTGAATTCTGATTGGAAGAAGACTGAGAACAAGCATTTAACAGGCTTGGAAAGATACTTCTCTCAACTTCAACAACTCTCAAGTGAGAGTTGTTGAAGTACGCCCTGTGCAAAGAAGCCCATCCAGCTCCATGTCTCCTGTGTGCTGGGGATTGCAAACACCATGATGGTATTGGGAAGATGTCACTGAAAGGAAAAATCCCCTCAAAACCTCAACAAAATACCTCCCACCACCCCACCCTTTCCTGGCTATAGTTAAACTTCCACAAGTACTGCTGAAATGTATTAAAAGCAGCAAATTGAAAGATGTTTTAGACCAGGTTTTGGTGTCCAGGACGAAAGGGAAAAAAACCTTCCAGTGCTCAGAGGCCAAAATAATAGTGCAGAGTGCTGAGGGAAAAATATCAAAATAGAAAATCTCGTTACATGTGCTGTTTTTTACTACAGGCAACAAAATTCAGTTTTGGAGGGCTTTCCTTCCAACCAACATACTTTGTTATTGGTCTCTGATGCTGAGGTCCACAGCATTACTTACATGAACAAAACATCAGCTTTTTGAATTGACATCGATGTGGCCTCACATAATTTGTTTCTGCTTAAATAGCAACAATTGCTGATCACTATCTGGACCCTCATCTGTCATTATTTAACTCTAAATTTCCTTTAAAATACTGGAAATTTGCTGTTTGCTGTTCAGTACTCTGCATTCCTCCTGCCATGTTTCCTACATGCCATTAAATCTTCAGGCCTACAGATGTATTATTCATATGCTCATTGCTTCCAAATACATAAAATCAGATATTGCTCAGCTGGGCCCCAATCCTGCAAAAATATGCACATGTTATTCTCAACACCTGAGCAGTATGAAAATGGCAAAGAGAGTCCTTAGTCTTAAATTGTGCATACCTGCTTATAGGATCATCGCTCCTAACAGTAAGACCTGAAATAGCAAAGTATCTTAGGCTAATTTATTGCTTCTTTATTATTCCCTTTAAAAATGTAGGTTGATTTTAAATTAAAGCATCCCTCTGAAATGGAAAGTTCAAACATTTAACTTGAAAAAGAAAAGTTTATGCCAAGCCATTTAATGTTTCCTCTTTTCTAATGCTTTATTTCAATGAAACTATTAAAAAAAAAAGTGGTTGAATTTGCATGTTGTTTTGTTCTTTCAAGGAATATACAGAGTTTATCAGTTCCTGCCTCTAAACTGCTCAGGTACACACTTGCATGAAACCCAAGGGTCTATTACACAAAAATAAGGACTAAGTGGGTAGACTCAAATACAGTACGGGTCTTATATATAAGGCCCTACAGGGTGTCATAGTCATCTAGAAGGGTGACCAGATATGACAGTTACAGGTGATCCGTTCCCTTCTGGAGTAACAGGTCAGCAGTAGACATTTCAACTGGCAATGAACACCTATAAATTGTGCCCAGCACATCTACATGGTGCTTAGGGACATGGTTTAGTTGTGGTTTTGGCCGTGTTAGGTTGATGATTGGACTTGATGATCTTAGACAATTCTATGACTCTATGGTTCTATACATGACCATATCTATATTGGGCAACTAACTCACAATCCTCAGCTTGCAGAGCAAGATCTGGTCATGAGATCATAGAATCATGTAATACAATCATTTAGGTTGGAAAAGACCTTTAAGATCATCAAGTCCCTGTAGATGGGGACATTAGGGTACCTTCTGGGAAGAGGCCATGGTATGCCATTTGGTGAAGCTGAAGGTTTCCTTTAAATTGTACCCTCTGACTGTTGTACACCATTGTCTCTATCCCATACACCAGTTTCTAGTGGTTGTTGGCTAAAAAAACCCATGCCTACTGCTTGTAACAAGCAGGAGAGGTCCCAGAGCAGAAGAAGGAAGCAGATAAAATTAACATGAGCCTGTGCAAAGAATGCAAACTGAGGTATAATGATGTAGGACTGAAAAAATATAGAACATTCCTAAAGCGTGGGATGTGGTAGGTCTGAGCAGCACATGATCCTCAAAGCTGGGGAGGAAGGTTGAGACTCCAGATGTCTGATAACCTTCAACATCTGTAAAGCAAAAAAGAAATACACATGTAAATGTATACTGTGCCTCAATTTTAACAATGAGAAAATTCCACTCTTTTATTTATGTCCTCAAAGTTTTCCGATAAATAGTATGCAAACTGTTAGCTAAATGCGCTTTCCAATGACCCACAGTAAACAAAGCACCAGTTGAAAGCCCTATGCTTAGGCACCGATCAGATTAATAACCTGCAACATGCAAGCTAGAGCCCTTCGAGCACAGACAGTATGTCTAGAGGCGTCTACCACTTGAACAATATGTGCCTCTGCATAAACACACCATCCACTTCTGTCTCGCCGTGGGGCAATTGCCCATCCGCTGAGAACAGGGCAGTCTCTGCCACTCCAATTACCTCTTTCCCCAGTGGTCACTATAGCTGTGATAGGTGCTTGAACCAAGGCAGTGTTTTTATATGAATCTGAGCTGCTGGTACAGAGGCTTTTGGGACACAATCAATTACCATATTAGAATAGTGCGTGGCACTGATGGAGATCTTTGCTGACAAAAGTCAGCATCTCAGAATTTGCAGACTCAGCAAAAGTCATGCTCTCAGAAAGTGCTCAGCACTGGTGCCTCACTTTACCTTTCACACCTTTCAGGACAGGACATCTTGATGTAGACAGACCAAGCAGAGTCTTCAACTGATCTGGCCTTCAGTGCAAATACCTTAATTTACAGCAGCAATAGCAGGATTTGGCATCAGGACCTTGAAGAAGTTATTTCAGAAATGAACTGAGCCCAACATGCTTTCGTAGGCTTTATTGTAAGGAAAACTATATAATTGCTTATAAGCTATTTACTAAGTATCCTGTTACACAGATGTAGCCGTTATTATTGTTCTGTTTTAATTGCTGATGAATCTCTTACTTGTTTCTTTAGCTGAACTCACTGATTGGAATATAAGGGCATTTGTGAGGCTTTTGAAACAAAATCCACAGTGGAGCAACAACAGTTCAGCCCTAAGCCTTCTCCCATTAGTGATAATAAACAGCAGCTAATCCTTAGCAACACTAAAGGACACTTTAGTTTGCAGACTGTCATATTCTTTAAACGTGTTCTCCAAGAAAAAGAGAGGGGGATATTAACACAGTGCATCTCCTCCTAGTGGCAACACAAGGGAAATCACAAATTCACTGGATTGTACCACTGTGACAGAATGTCATTCCAATTGCCTTATTAACCATGTGAAAAAATATATCACAACAGTGAGAAAACTTCTCAGTTATCTATATCTTACCCCTAAGGCTATTGTCATGAGCCAGTGGCATACTAAGGAAAGAGTACTAATTCAGTTGTCAGCTGCCTTGCCTATTAAACAGGAGGAAAAATACCAGCAACAAAATTGAAGCAAGTAATAAGGGTAAGAGAAAGGTTTGGATACCCTTGTCCACTTGATTTCTTAAATTAAACAAATACAATTACTTGTCCTGTTTTCCTTGTCACATAACATTGTACCGGGAGTATTGTGCTGTCTTCTAATTGAGTGTTTACTTTTGCTTAAAATGCTACACGGGTTGCACTTTAAAAACGTAAGTGCTGGAATATCATACTCTGAGTTCATGACCTGCATTGTAAACCATAAGAGGAGGAGCAATGATCTGCTAAACCAAAACATGTTCAGGCACTGGAAAGAGCAGGCTCGCTGCTAAGGATGAAGGAAACTATAGGTTTCTCTACAGACAGTCTGGGTGGTTTGCTTTGGTAAACTCTTCATAGCAGGAGGTGAACTGTCTCCAGGTGTTTGTTACACAGACATCAGAGAGTTTTATGAGACAAACACAATGACATGATTGTCCATGTCTCTGCTCTTTGCATAGCTGTTCAAAGCTCTAGGTACTGAAGACAGTATTCGGTTTCCTTAATTCAGTGTCATCTGGGAAGACTCGTCTGCTTGGTAAATTGACAGATCTCCTGTAAGCCTGATGTCAGGCCAGCCTACCTTGTGCATCTGTTTCAGGGTATCTCAAATGTCACGATATGCCTGTATTTAGTCCCCTAAAACCTACCATAAGAACCAAATGTATAAACAAATTTGTAAACATTTGTGACTGGTAGTGTTTTACTCCAACTTCGGAGCACCGTGCTGGTGTCTGGAGTGCTGATGAAGCATGTGTAAATCTCAAAAGCGTTCTCTTCAGGAGACAGAACTTTTTTCCTCATAATTTTGGTGTCTGGTATTAGTTGGCGAGACATTTGGGAAGGGTTCACTTCAAGAGTGAGGCACCAAGTGTACAATACAGCTGCACAGCCAAGAGCACCTACGGCTATCAGAAATGCCTTAGAATACCCCTCCTTGCCTTGAGTCACATCTCTAGAAGGACTTAGGTATACTGTATGTCTCATGGTCCATATGCTGAGGTAGCTGAGTCACATGCTGTTTCACCATCTTCTTTTCTGAGTCCGCTTTAGCTTTACCGTGTTTTGTCATTTCTACTTACGCAAAATGCATGTGTAATTCCACACCTATGTTTTGTTGGGATCTTACAGGGGTGACTATTCAAATTAAAGGGAAATAGGCCTTTCGGAGGACAGAAAAAGGTATTTCATGCCTACAGAAAATAAGTGGAAGTATTGCTAGTGGTGCAAGCAGGATTTCTATTTTTGCCCTTGTTTCAACTGATTACAAAAAGTGCAGTGTAAGTAATGGAGGATGATATAACTAGGGGAGGGAGATGTTCCAGTGCAGATTGATGAGTCTAACCACCAGACTACTGGTTTAATTAGAGTTCAGTTATGGAAAAAAGTTACTATAGAGAGAATATTATTTTCAGATAAAAACAAGGAGTAGGATTTCATTCTTGGCCGTATCCACATCAGCACAGCATTTCTTCTAAATCATTCACACTGGTCTTAAGCAGCACTTATCACCTTCACTCTTTCTTGTACATCTGTATTGCTTCCAGCTCTACAGCTGATGACAAGTGACCGAGACTTTTAGTGACAGGACAAGGGGCAACAGTCACAAATTAAAACACATGAAAACACTTTTTCTTCTGTGAGGGCAGTTAAACACTGGCATGGGTTGTCCAGAGAGGTTGCGGAGTCTTCGTCCTTGGAGGTGTTCAAAACCTGCTTGGACATGGTCCTGAGTGACCTGCTCTCTGTGGCCCTGCTTGAGCAGAGGGGTTAGACAGGATGACTTTCAGAGGTCCCTTCTAATCTCAACCATCTGTGGTTCTGTGATGGAACAACAGCTGGTTTGGAGGCCTCTGGCAGTAGCTCAGCTTTAAGTCTGTTGTACCTTCTTCAATATGTGAGCCTGTGAGGGTCTCATTCTTGCTGAACACCCTCTGAGGCTGATTTTTCCCTCAGTAGGATCAGAATTTAGGCCTATGCAATCCCATAATTTCTGTCATTTTTCCTGTTGCTATTCTTATCAGAATAGCTTGCATTCGAGACTAAGGATTGGGATCATGTCTCTTAACTTTAAATACCTAGAAGTTAAGTTTGCTGAAGGGACAGATAATTAATCTTTTCTGCCTTTATATTTAGTTAAGGAAAATATGTACCTCTGGAGGGCAATAAGACCTGCAGACACTATAAGGGATCTGAGCACACACCCTGCCCTGGAGGTCTGGCAGTTGGGACTTGGGGCCAGGCTGGAGATGGCACAGGTGAGGGCATCCACCTGACTTTCATGACTTTAGACAGAGCTCAGCCAGGGCTTATCCCTCTGCCCAGGACCTGCTTTGAGCTGGGTGTCTTGTGCTTGGACCCCACATGAGCCCAACCATGTCACAGCCCTGCCTGGGCCTGGCCATGGGCACTGTTGGCACAGACCTGTACCCCAACACACAAACAGACATCCCAGCCTGCCTTCAGTCTGTCCTTGTCCCCACAGAAGTGCCCCTTGCCCAGGGCTCTGATGATTGGAAGTGCTATGGGAACAGTTTAAGCTGATTTTTTTTTTTTCTGGGAAAGCCTGTTGCCACTGCCAATGAATGTGGTAACCGCAATGCTTGGAGTAGAGGAAAGGTGGGTCTTCATGGCAGCAAGCTGGGGATCAGGCAGAATTGGCTCCATTCCTGACTCTCCCTAAAGATTCCATACCTTGGACAAATTGCTGAGACCTAGATCCAGAAAATTACTTTCCTGAGGTTAAATTGTAGAGGGGGCTAAGATCCCAAATTCTTCTCCTTCAACCCCTTACTTCCGACATCAACATCACCAAATGTAAGCAGTTCCCTGCCACACAATAGTCCCTGTGTCTCCTCTGGTTGCCACATGTTTTGGGTCCACCAAACATCACAAAGCAGAAACCCTTCCCTGAGGATCCTTCTGGCTTTCTCTGGACACACCTCAACAGGGGCTCCAAGGAGAAATCAGAAATAGCCCCCACTGCAGCTGGCCTCAAGGACAGAGAAAAGGCCCTCAGACTGTTCAACCTACCAGTATGAATGTTGCCTTTAGCCTTTGCTGTGTTGTCATCCTTAATATAATCATAACAAATAAAAATATGGCACACATCCCATCCGCTGGACTGAAGCTATTGAGAGGTAAGATAATTGGTATTTCCAGAGAGCAGACAGCCAGGCGGGATGGCTCTGTTAACATTATACCATGGTATTGTTGCTGTCATGCACAGTACTGGTATCCAGTAATACGAGACTGAACNGTTATGGAAAAAAGTTACTATAGAGAGAATATTATTTTCAGATAAAAACAAGGAGTAGGATTTCATTCTTGGCCGTATCCACATCAGCACAGCATTTCTTCTAAATCATTCACACTGGTCTTAAGCAGCACTTATCACCTTCACTCTTTCTTGTACATCTGTATTGCTTCCAGCTCTACAGCTGATGACAAGTGACCGAGACTTTTAGTGACAGGACAAGGGGCAACAGTCACAAATTAAAACACATGAAAACACTTTTTCTTCTGTGAGGGCAGTTAAACACTGGCATGGGTTGTCCAGAGAGGTTGCGGAGTCTTCGTCCTTGGAGGTGTTCAAAACCTGCTTGGACATGGTCCTGAGTGACCTGCTCTCTGTGGCCCTGCTTGAGCAGAGGGGTTAGACAGGATGACTTTCAGAGGTCCCTTCTAATCTCAACCATCTGTGGTTCTGTGATGGAACAACAGCTGGTTTGGAGGCCTCTGGCAGTAGCTCAGCTTTAAGTCTGTTGTACCTTCTTCAATATGTGAGCCTGTGAGGGTCTCATTCTTGCTGAACACCCTCTGAGGCTGATTTTTCCCTCAGTAGGATCAGAATTTAGGCCTATGCAATCCCATAATTTCTGTCATTTTTCCTGTTGCTATTCTTATCAGAATAGCTTGCATTCGAGACTAAGGATTGGGATCATGTCTCTTAACTTTAAATACCTAGAAGTTAAGTTTGCTGAAGGGACAGATAATTAATCTTTTCTGCCTTTATATTTAGTTAAGGAAAATATGTACCTCTGGAGGGCAATAAGACCTGCAGACACTATAAGGGATCTGAGCACACACCCTGCCCTGGAGGTCTGGCAGTTGGGACTTGGGGCCAGGCTGGAGATGGCACAGGTGAGGGCATCCACCTGACTTTCATGACTTTAGACAGAGCTCAGCCAGGGCTTATCCCTCTGCCCAGGACCTGCTTTGAGCTGGGTGTCTTGTGCTTGGACCCCACATGAGCCCAACCATGTCACAGCCCTGCCTGGGCCTGGCCATGGGCACTGTTGGCACAGACCTGTACCCCAACACACAAACAGACATCCCAGCCTGCCTTCAGTCTGTCCTTGTCCCCACAGAAGTGCCCCTTGCCCAGGGCTCTGATGATTGGAAGTGCTATGGGAACAGTTTAAGCTGATTTTTTTTTTTTCTGGGAAAGCCTGTTGCCACTGCCAATGAATGTGGTAACCGCAATGCTTGGAGTAGAGGAAAGGTGGGTCTTCATGGCAGCAAGCTGGGGATCAGGCAGAATTGGCTCCATTCCTGACTCTCCCTAAAGATTCCATACCTTGGACAAATTGCTGAGACCTAGATCCAGAAAATTACTTTCCTGAGGTTAAATTGTAGAGGGGGCTAAGATCCCAAATTCTTCTCCTTCAACCCCTTACTTCCGACATCAACATCACCAAATGTAAGCAGTTCCCTGCCACACAATAGTCCCTGTGTCTCCTCTGGTTGCCACATGTTTTGGGTCCACCAAACATCACAAAGCAGAAACCCTTCCCTGAGGATCCTTCTGGCTTTCTCTGGACACACCTCAACAGGGGCTCCAAGGAGAAATCAGAAATAGCCCCCACTGCAGCTGGCCTCAAGGACAGAGAAAAGGCCCTCAGACTGTTCAACCTACCAGTATGAATGTTGCCTTTAGCCTTTGCTGTGTTGTCATCCTTAATATAATCATAACAAATAAAAATATGGCACACATCCCATCCGCTGGACTGAAGCTATTGAGAGGTAAGATAATTGGTATTTCCAGAGAGCAGACAGCCAGGCGGGATGGCTCTGTTAACATTATACCATGGTATTGTTGCTGTCATGCACAGTACTGGTATCCAGTAATACGAGACTGAACAAACTCACAGCTGTGAAAGTAAGTTTAAAAACTCTCCATGGAGATATTTCACTGAATAGTTGTTCTCAGTATTCATGAGAAGAAATATTTATTTGGGTGAAAATATAGATCCAACTCCTTTCAGTAAATTAGTAACAGACAATGCAGAGTCGAAGGGGTATCTTTTTTTTTCTTTCTTCTTTTTTTTTTTTTTTTTTGTAGCAAGCCTTCAGCAATTTNAAGAAAAGGCAAGTTCAAAGGGGTTTTTTTTTTTTTTTTTTTTCTTTTTTTTTTTTTTATTTGTAGCAAGCCTTCAGCAATTTGTAATTAGATCTTTCATGCTGGGAGAAAAAAAAAAGGGAAAGAGGGAGAGAGAGACCCATATTTCTGCAAAATTGTTAGTACTTTTGGCAGCAGAAGGCTAGATCCTCAGCTGGTGTAAATTGGAGATAGCTGTACTAAAGGCAATAGGGCAATGCTGATTGACACCATGGATATCATTGCCACTGCCTGCAGGAGCCAAGTCTGAAGCAGCAGCAGTGCGTGATGAGCCTATATTAGATCAGACTTTAGCATGTTTGAGGAGGCGATATGGATAAAAGAAGATTTGTAAAAGGGAGAGCCAAGCAGGGTGCAGATGTGTGGGGTCCTTGAGAAATCAGTCCTGTGGAAAGACAGGAGCAAAGGCAGAGGACACGGAGTGAAGGATTGAGAAGTCTGTTGGTTGCAAAAGGCTGGCATAGATCTAAGGGAAGGGGCAGGAGAGCCAGCAGGGTGCTGAAAGTGGAAATCTCAGCTAGTAAAGTGCTCAGAACTTAATAGCAGGGCTTTGATAGAGTATTGAGGAGAGAGCAACTATTTTAAGCCTTTAGTTTTGACAGGTAATAATCTATTACTGGATAGTCAATGGAATACGTTATCAAAAGATTTGGCTAAATGACCTCTCATATATCTCACACTAATAGTCTCTTCTGGCAGTTCTGATTTATACTCATAAAACTGACTCAGACAAAGAGGTCTAACTTCCTATGAACCTCCCAAGCGCAACAGAGAAGGAATACAACACTTTAGATGTTGAAATCTTTGGTGAAAGGGTAGTCTTTGACTGTGTTGCCACCTGGAGAATGTCTGGTATATATATATCTACATAACAGTATATGAAGCAGGGCCACTGGATTGTCCTGTGCACTGGAACTCGATGAAGTTGAATGAATGAATCACGTCCTGGGACTGTTTAAGTTCTCCACATATTATTTCAAGAACATTTATCAATGACAAAGGCTCATCCAGAGCTAGGTGTCAGTAAAGTGCTCTAATTCCTGTACAACAGAATCCTGCCTGTTCATTTTTGTTTTGGTTCCTGAGGCCAGACGACCCACTTTGTACCATTCCCAGGAGAGTTAGCCTAATTTAAATTTGTCTCACACCTCTGACCCTGTGCTTTCCTCCATACTGTCGTAAGACTTTCTTTCAAGGCAGGGCTCTATGCCCTTCAGTGAATTGCAGGATCCCAAGATTGCTAAAGCTGTCCTCCACCAGTTGATTTGGTAGAGTTTTACTTGAACCTTGTAAAAGATAACCCTTTAGCTGAGTTAGTCACCTGGATTTTCTTCCATGGTCTGTGGAGGCAGATACCTCCAGAGGGTGTTCATATTGATGTTCCTGTTATTCAATGTGTCTCAACCTCATCTTTACCTTCCAGCTAAAATCCTTACTTTTCAGGGGGAAAAGGGATTTTTTTTTTTTTTTGAGGAAAAAACCCCTTTAAGCATTACACATACATTTATTTTCCAGCCTTCACAGGCCTGTCTTGGAACACCAGATTCCCACTTTGAACTCTTCTCATTTACGAACTATAATCCGTGTTCTCTGAATATCATTCTCAATTTGCTCCAAGCAAACTACTTCCGCATATCAAACTATCAATCCGTCTGTCCACCTGGTTTACTCATCTTCTTCCCAGCTTATTTTTTGAGGGTTCCTTTTGCTGTCATATCTGCATGTCTTCCTCAGGGAAAAATTTCTGCCTGTAGCTTAAATTGCCTGGAATACTTGGGTGAACAACAACAGGTCTGAGGACAAATGGAAGAGAGTTTGCTTAAAAATATCAAGTAAATGTCTGTGGGAAAATGCTGCTGTTGTGACCATCTGTGTATTGACATATGTTTGCTATAGAGGGCTGAATCTGACAGTCAGTGCTTCAATGGGAATCTTGAGTGCCCAAAGAATGAAGGGCTTAGCCCTCTATGCCTCGCTCAGGTCTGGGTAAGCCTCATTACTGAATTATACATGATGACTTAAATTGGTGCACAGGTGGGACAGAAACTCCAAAGTATGTCAAGCGAGTTCTATTTGGAGCAATCAGTAATTCCTGTAAAAAAAAAAAGAGGAAAAAATCCAACCAGACCAATCAACAAAACAAAGAAAAGGGTGATTATCCCATATCCCCAGTAATAAAAAACTTGACAATCCAAATAGGAAGGGTGAAAAGTCTCATTTTATCCATGAAAGCAGATTACAGCTTGCTTCACAACATTACAAAGCACTGAAATTTAGAGTCAACGCTTTCTTTTGATTGAGCAACCACTCTAAATCAACTTGGCATGTAATCCTAGCAGAATTTATGGTTTTGAAAGGGGCAGGAAGGCTAAGGTTTTTCTTTAATGAGTCTGAGGAGAGTCATGGACTGTGTAGCTGTTTCTTTGAAAGACTGCACATCACCATTTAAACAAAGAGTTTCTTACTGCATCTAATTACTGTTTTATGCTGTGCTGTGGCACAAAACTTTCCAAGTTACTGTGCCAGAATTAATATCTTCCTTATAGCCAAATTTTGCCTTTACAGCTACAACAGAGAGAAGTGGGCTTTGGGGAGGCCAAGACCAGCCTGAAAGGACCATCTTGGATGCAAGAAGCAGCAAGAATGGTGTCCTTCATGATAATGTGTGCCTTTTACCTGCCTGAGAATGGAGTTACAATAAGTGGAACGACATATGGAAACTATAAATTAATGAACCAGATAGTCAGTTATATATCAAGTAATTTAATCTGCTTGCTTGAAGGATGTCTGCACTGGATGCCAGAACACTGACAGCTCCTTTGCCCCATATTAGTTATGCAGTTTGTGTAGTGGTATGAAACACTTCTAATCTGGGGGGTATTGACACTCAACCAGCACTAACATAATTGGCTACTTCAGGTGCAAGGCAATGCTGAAACAGCTTTGAATAGCAGGCATGTGAGAAAAAAATACTTACTGGAGGATGACACAAAAGACCCTGTCTTAGAATCATAGAATCATTTAGGCTGGAAAAGACCTTTAAGATCATCATGTCCAACCATTAACCTAACACTGCCAAAACCACCACTAAACCATGTCCCTCAGCACCACGTCTACCTGTCTTTTAAATACCTCCAGGGACAGCAATTCCACCACTTCCCTGAGCAGCGTGTTCCAATACTTGAAAACCCTTTTGGTGAAGAAATTTTTCCTAATATCCAATCTAAACCTCCCCTGGTGCAACTTGAGGCCATTTCCTCTTGTCCCGTCGCTTGTTACTTGGGAGATCGACCCCCATCCCGCTACAACCTCCTTTCAGGTAGCTGCAGAGAGCAATAGGGTCTCCCCTCAGCTTCCTTTTCTCCAGGCTAAACAACCCCAGTTCCCTCAGCTGCTCCTCAGAAGACTTGTTCTCCAGACCTCTCACCAGCTTTGTTGCCCTTCTCTTGACGTTCTCCAGCACCTCAATGGTTTTCTTGTAGCGAGGGGCCCAAAACTGAGCACAGTATTTGAGGTGGGGCTTCACCAGTATACCAAGTACAGGAGAATGATCACTTCCATAGTCCTGCTGGCCATGCTCTTCCTTATACAGGCCAGGATGCTGTTGGCCTTCTTGGCTACCTGGGCACACTGCTGGCTCATATTCAGCCAGCTGTTGACCAACATCCCCAGGTCCTTTTCTGCCAGGCAGCTTTCCAGCCACAACATTACCCCTCTTCGGCTGAAGATGTGCAAGGACACCTCAAAAAATTTTAGCGTGCAATTTCCATGGTATAATTGCAAATATNTGTCATTAAAGAGAGAATAAAGAGCTTTGGAATTAGGGGTTTTTTTCAACTCCAGTATGTATTTTTATGCATCTCAGTTGAGATGGTGATAGAGATATTCCTAATGGTAGTTTTTAATTTAAATAAATTAAAACATTTTTTTACTCATGGCTTTTAGTAAACACCACTGTCTACCAAAGCATCTCATTAAATATTTTGGGGAGAAAATTCTTAACGGGAAGGAGGTGCAAAGCCAGGGGCCCCCTCCAGGGGCAAGGGGGGAGTCCTTTTTTAAAAAGTCAAGGAAAAATAAAAAAACTGTCTTTCACGTTCCTGCTAGAGGCTTTGCAGAGAAGCTGGCATTTTTCCTGATTGCTCCACCTGCTCTAATGATCTGCTTGACTTAGCTCCAGGATTTCTGACTGGGCTCATGTGCTTATTTTCAACCTTAAATTTCTCCACTGGGTTCCTTCCTAGGGAATGCAGTGAAGAATGTAGGAGGTAATTCACACAGGAATTGCAAATGGGCAATGCAAAGGAAGCCCTCTGAGTTTTAAAATGCCTCTCTTGGCTCATGGTGTCTTCTACAAATAAGGAGAAAGGGCATTGCCTTTCCCCACTTTTTTCATCCGTGAGTTTGGAAATCATTAATTTTAGAAATAATAAGGAAGACTTGGAGGTTGTTGGGATATTTATTTTGCTGTCACTTCATTGTGATCCTTGGGACTAGATCAGAGACGTTTTGATGCCTGGAAGTGTAGGGAGGTTTGAAAAAGATTTGTGTTTTCAGCTACATATTTCAGCTTCCAGCAACCTTTGGAAATACACACCAGGGCATGTTCTGGAAAAAGACATCATCCAAACCCCACTGGTTTCTGTAGAAGTTGAGTGAATTCCTTTGCAGACTTTCTCACATCCCTGTCCTGGGTGGGGAGACTTCTTTATTTCTAATTTATTGAGTGAGCACAGAAACATGGAGAATCTAACGGCAAAAATATGCATTTGAAAACTTATCAATAAGTTATCTTAAAGGCAATTATGGGTAAATAAACCTGTTTGGAAAGGGGGATGGTGGACACATACTCTTAATTGTCATATCTGATGCTTCTGAAAATGTTAAGTCCGGTCTATTCTTTGGGCATCACTTTTTTCACTGACACTACATCTTTTTTTTCCCAAAAATTTACATTAAAAAAGAGAAAGAACAACTGGTTTTGCTGGTCTAGGCAATTTATGGTGCCAGAAGCTAATGAGACATGAATAAGGCCAGAAATGCACATCTTTTCACTTCTTTAAACTTTCTGTCTTTTAGCTGCTTCTGATTTTTCCTCAGATATCAGCACAAGTTCGCTGTGCTGTCAGTCTGTGTATGATCACATGGCTAAAATGCAGCAAAAATCCCTCCTTTCATCCCTCTCTTTTTATACTAATCTAAATGGATGGCTCAGGGTGAGAAAAAAGATCTGCTATTTTCATGGTATTAATCAAATCTTCTCTTTGCTCCCTTCCCATCCTGTAACGGCATATTTAGGAAAAAATCCAAACAAATTACAAACCCACAAAACTCCTCAGGGCTAGTAACTACTCTGTAGCAGGTGGGGGTTTACTTGTTTGGTTTGGTTCCGTTTTTTGTAGTTGTTGTTGTGGTTTTTGTTGTTTTGGGGTTTGTTTTTGTGTTTGTTTTTGAGTTCGTGTTTGGTTTTTGTTTGTTAGTGTGTTTGGTTTTTGTTTTGTAAGGAGTATAGAAAAATTAAGAATTTGATCCAGCAAAGAGTATTTTCCGGCATAAGGAAAGCAGTTTTACTGCCTCCTTAAGCCAAACTAAATGCAGGCTGCTTGGCTCTGCCCACCTCTAGTCACACTATCTTTCCTGGACACCAGGATTTATCCCAACTAACAAGAATACTGTGTTCAAGCAGGTAACAGCCCTGCTCTGACTCACTGCAGAAGAACGCAAACATTAGAGAGGGGAAAGAAAAGGTCATCAGAAAAGACAGGGGAAAAGCAGGTACCTTTTTGGGGCAGCTCACACTGTAACAAGCTTATATCATTTGTAAAATCAGGACCTATGAGCTTTTTCAAAAAAAACCCAAAACCACAATTCCACCCAAAGTAGCTAGATTTCCATCCTTGTGGAAAATAGCATAATAGCATTTTCATTAAAAAGTATTTGTATAAATGAAATATTTCCAAAGGAAAATGTACTTGCTTTTTGGAGCAGCAGCCTTACTCATTTTTTTCCCACTGAAAAACTTCAAGAAAGTCTGCATTTAGCATTTCAAGTATAAGCACATCAAACAATTTTACATATTTGAGTACACACGCTCATGCAAAACTCTTATAAGTCCATGGATGTGCATCCATTCATTTTATTATTTTTTTACTTCGACTTATATATAAATACATATGACTTCAAAGGCATTTTAGGACCAAAATATTTAAGGTTAATCTCTTCTTCACCACCCCAAACAAATCCAGAGAGTAATTCTAATGTCTCCTTAGTACACACTGTGAGTAAAACCTGTAATTTTCTCTTGTTCTTCCAGTCAGATAAAATTGTATCTCACTCCTTTGCAATATTGCTGTGGTTTTGTGGTATAATTAATACTCTTAGGAAACGCACACTGTGAGAATCTCTTCTAGAAACTGACCTGGCAGATGACCTCCAAGTAAAATATAGAGTAAAACAATATCCACTTAGTTGATAACTAAAGCTGATAGAATAAGTAACTCTGACATAATATTGCTCACAATCAGCAGCAGATTGAGCAAATAGGTAGGTGGGTTGTGTAGACTTGTGTCCCTGCCTTGTCCCTGATGTATCTTCGGATCCTCCTGAGCACCATGGCAGACCATCACTGAGAAGCCACATGAGGGACTGCGCTGACCTCCGCAGAACTGGTTCAGTCCTAGATGCTCACACCATGGCTTAGTTCAATACCCACCATGAGATCCAACTGCTCATGGACTAGTGGAAATGCAGAGCTGGAAGGAGCCTGGAGAAACAGCAGAGCCCACTCCACTGGGAAGTGGGGAGGGGTTTTCTGCACTGTGATCATTTTTGCTTTTGGCCATGAGAGCTGCTCTCAGCACGATGCAGCGTTTTCTTAAAAAAGAAATTAAAACCTGAGCCTTCATTATGGTTCTTGTAGTGATGGGGTAAACTCAGACCAGAACTGTTCCTTGTCCTACTGGTACACACAGATGAGATTCACACAGTTTATGATAATTGTGAATGATGTGTATTAAAGTGGATTATAATAAATAGAGTGTGCAGAGGCCTCACAGAATCATGACCTGATAATACTGATTAATTATCTGCAGTTGATTAAACACAGATTGAACTGCTATCTGTAGCATACTTGCATCAGCTCTTTTCTCTTTAAAAGCACTAAACTGGAAAAAAGCTGCTCACATCCTAGATTTTATACCCATGAATTTTGACTTTGATTTCACTGGAATTAGCACATAAGGAAAGTGGAAGGTACAAGTGAAGTCTTTTTATGATCCCACCCATATTATTGGGATCAGGCTTGAGTTCTCACCTCCCCAGGTCAGATGGTTGAACCCCACCCTGATGGGACTGTCCGCTTGTTCCTGTGTGTCCTTTTCAATATCCCCCAGACCCACTGGAAATTTTTATGGCAAAGACCAAATTTGTGCTAAATGTCACATCACAGTATTCATTTGCTTTTTAATGAGAATGCAAACAAACCAACCCACAACTTTTCACTCAGACCAAGCCTGGGCATCGAAATGATGTCACGCAACCACTGAAGAAGCGCTGGCAGCTCTTTAAGCTTCTGCATTGCCTGTGAAGCATCGCTGGGATCTCTGGTGGCACAAAGTAGTCCTGGCTTAGAGAGCTGGTAGGAGTTTTCGTTGTAACAACATTGCCACCTAGTGCTCCAGTGGTACAGTTCACACACGGCCTGGGAAATTATGTGATTTAGCAGCCAAAACAAGTACAGAACAAGTCTGTTTGTCATTTTTTTAATATTTTAAAGGAGTGGACAGGCTTCAAGAAATACAGCTGTTGTTTTGTGTGGATCCACCTCTGTCAAAGTGTGTGTAGATTGCTCTCAAGAGGTGAGAAATTGATATTGTAGTCACTGCACGCTTCCAAAAAGAAAAGAAAAGTGTTATGTGTCACATTGAAATCTATCCACTCTAAAGCTAGGAATAAAGCCTAAATTGGTCATCTAGACTCCTTCTGTTGTAAATAGAGATAGGAGGCACCCCTGGGTCATAATACATCCAACTTACAGGATAATGTGCTTATTAAAAACCATTGTTTGTTAATAAACATGTGTTTATTGATAAGCATGTGTTTGGCAATATGCACAATAATAAACATATTCACAAACATCCTCTCTGTGTTTTTATTCTCTCTGCTCATCATGTAGGGAGCCATAGGGACTCACACAGAATGCCTGACTTACAGGTGGGTAATTTTGGGTGAGGTGAGTCTGGGTGTAATTCTATGGCAAAGCCAGAAAAAGGCCTGGGATCTTTATAAACCTGTATTTTAGCTATACTAGCACCTCTGCTGTACAACTAACTTTTAGTGAGAGTGAAGGAAAATGCCACTTCCACAATAAGTCAAAGCTTACTTGCTTGCTTTTGCAATGACGTGTGAGGTTTAGTTTCACACTACTTTTTGAGGAATTTGGGGTTTTGAACATTTTAAATTCAATCCCAGTGACTATACTACTACAAAGAGAGAAAGGATACCTGCAGGGTAGAGGTAGAATTTTATTCTCAAAAGAAAACAGCATAAGAACATCTATTCTAGACAGTCTTGGGGAGAAGGGACGAAGTTTTGCTCACTCTAACTGTGTTGATTTGAGGTTTTGCCAAGTGAAATAGCTTCCTTTTCTGCATATTTCCAGGTACACTGCAGGAGGGACATTTATGGCTGGAAAGGTGCAGAGATGGGACTGAAATGGTCTGGCTACAGACCATGTTCTTGCATTGTTCCCACCCAGCATCAGTTTGGAAGTCACTTAGGCTACATTTCCACATGAGATCTATTTTCAGGCATTGTCATGGTAGTTTTTATCTACTTACATGGATTTAGACCAAAGACACGGTGCTTCTGGCTTTAGCATAAGTCATATAAGTCTTCTAAAGGCTCTGAGAGTACTGGTACTAAAGCCTATGCCACCACATCTTCTTATTTTCTCATTGGTACTAAGGTGGGGACTGCATTTTAAGTACTACTAGTAGGTACCTCTACTACAAAATTTAAGCAAAAGATAATCACCTTCCACTTGTGTAGACTTTCTCACTGAACAGTTATATTAATTGCAACGCCAGCATGGATCTCTCTCTGAGGCTGGCTATCTTTACTGCTACCATTTACAGTAATAAAAATACATGCTGAACTACATGTTAGTTTCTTCTCTGAAGTGAGATTTGTCAGTACACTGATAGCAAACACAAGTGGTTAGCGCTTTGGGTTGAAGTCTCCTGTAAAAGATGTTCCACTGAAACCTCTAGGCAACTTGCATTTGGATGAATCCAAATGCAGCTTCATCTGTCAATACAGGATTTCAGGATTACTCTATTGGCAGTGTCCAGGTTACAAGGGGGATCTTCAGATAGGAACTGCCTGGCTCAATAACCCATAGAGGCAGAAGTCCTGATATTTGTGATAGTTTACAGTAATATGCTCAGTATCCTACAGCTGTAACTGGAAATGTAAAGGGTTTAGCAAATCAGCAAATTTTCCTTGTGGGCCTTCTTGTTCTTGAACTGGAGAAGGATTCCTTCGTGTCCTAGCTGTCATTACATGCTTGACAGATTTTGGAATGGGATGTAATAAGGTGTCCAAAACCATTGGAGACAGATTTTTCTCCCATACTAAAATATATAGCAATAACTGTGTCTCTTTAGCATCCTGTGTCCTGTAAAACTGGTAAGTGGGTGGCTAGGAGCTCCTGGCTCTACGCTAGACTTACTGAGGAAGGGAAACAGCAGCCTCTGCTCCTTTTAATTGTTTTACAAAGTGTTTTCCCTTCTTTTAAAAGTAATATATGTAATTGCATCTAATCCCCCATAAAATGTGACGTCTTTGGAAACACATCTAGTGCTCTAAGACTTATTTTTATAGACATGATACTCATCTGATATTGGATATCATATACAGGTTATACAGGTTATCTTTTTTTTATTATGTCATAATCTCCATTTGTGCAAATAACAGACGAACAAAACTTTGTTTTTCAGGTGAGCAATTGAAAATCTGTGTTTAAAGTAAAACTCAAGTACACAGGTATGATGCATTCATTCTTGCTATCAAACAACACACTGTATTGCCCTGATTTCGTCTTGATCCATCTCTGACTTTTAGACTTATTAAATAAATGCAGAGAACAGGTAAGGTTATTTGGCGTGGGATTCATCACTGCTAACTGAAGGGGTCTATTTCTGAGACAGTCAGACCCTCTTTAAATGGGGACAAATATGCTCTTGTGAAGCACACATCTTCTGACCTCCTTTAGAAAAGAGTATCCACTTTGGTTGTGCTGATCTTTCTGAGATGGACTTTGATAGATTTGAAAAGATCTAGCTTAGATTTACACATCTACAACGTATAAGTGACAGCAATGTAGCCAGATCAATCCTATTCAGAATAAACACACTGTAAATGACTTCCTGCAACGTAAGGTAGGGATGAGCTCATTCAACTAATTTCCCAGTGTCATCTTGTGACTCAAAAGCATTTTCTTCTGACCTCAACATTGTGACTACAAATTCCTTAACGTCAATAGGCTGATTGCCCATTAACTTATGACATCTCAGCCCTGCTAGCGCAAAGCTGTTCAGAAGGAAGATGTCAGGCACAATGACATTGACCATTGACAACTGGGTCTAATTTGCACAGAATCCCTCAAGCAGAGGTGACAGACAAGGATGCTGCACCTCTCACTTAGTGGATTGATTAGAGTAAGATTGGGAATTTTTTAAAAGCACCTAAGTGCATGAATCCAAACAATTTTTTTGAGTTTGGGCATCTTAACACTACTGTGAATTTCATCAGGTGTTTGCATATGTCTACAGCCACTCAGGTACATGTGGAAAACCAGCTGGCAATCCTGGAGATTCCCGGTGGAAAGAGATCACACCTGAATTAAAGTGTTACAGTAAGAGCCAAAAGTTGAAGGGCTAAAATACCCTACTAAAATTGCCATATATACAGTAGGTCTTGCCAAACCAAGAAAGGAATTATGAAAATCTTAATCAGTGGGATGAAGTGCTTAATTGTTAATGCTTGAACTTCAGAAATTATATACTTTTATAGTAGATTCACAGGTAATGTTTCCATGTAGACACAAGCGTTGCAGAAATGCCCAGACTATTAGAAAGTTCAGCTTACATTATACCAAGGGCAGAAGCATATTCCAAGCTGTCAAGCCCTTCACTTAAAATAATTCATCTATCACTATCCCCAAACAAATACATTTCAGGACTGTCAGCTGTGACGTCTCATCTGCAGAAGTATGGTCTCTGGAGTACAAGACATCTCAAACCAGAAATGATTCAGCTTTGAGAATTTTTAACCAAGGTTAAATTCTGTCCAGTTTCTGAAGTCAAACAGGAAAATCTGCTTTTGCCTGAAAATCAGTGTCTCCGCTACTTCTGTGAAAACTAATCTCAGATGTTATCCATCAATTAGGGTGGCCAGTAGTGTACCACATCATATGAGGTGTACTTGTCCACAGGGAAGAGAAGAAAGAGAACTCATTGAAATAAATTTAAAATTGATTTTTTACTGAAGCTAGTAAACAGTAGGGTTCCTGCAAGCTCCCTAATTCCCAAATTAAGAAGCATAACAGACTGTCATTATGCAAACCTGCTTAAATTCAAGTCCAAATGATTTACTGAAAAAACTAAGTAAAGCAAACCTTAGCTATGACTACAAATAACAGATTTTTCAATTTAATGTTGAAAAAGAAAATCGAAAGAAAAATACACTTGAATCAATCAATCAGAAAGAAAGAAGTTGTACAGTTTTTTCCTTCTTGTTTTTAAATTTTGTGTAAAAAAATCTTATTTGGGAGATTAGGAGTGGGAAGATTAAATGTTGCACATTGGAGTGCCAAGTGAAAGATGTTGATATTTAAGAACAGAAAAGCACAGTACTGGATCAGAGTAGGATCCCTTCTGCAGTAGAAGCCAAAAATTAATGTCTATGGAAAAACGTGAAAAAATATTTCTTCAGACTTCTCTCCCAGCCTGCAATACCTTACAGCTGTGGATTTCCTGAGCCTGAAATCATGCTTTGTATCTAACTCAATGAACTTCTCTGCAAGGTTGTATAGGCAACACTCAAACTCATCTAAAGTTTTAGCACTTGCAATATTATAGAACCATAGACTCATAGAATGGTTTGGGTTGGAAGGGACATTAAAGATCATCTAGTTCCAACCCCCCTGCCATGGGCAAGAAGATCTCCCAGTAGACAAAGTTCTTCAAAGCTCCATCCAACCTGGCCCTGAACACCTGCAGCGATGGGGCCTCCACAACTTCCACGGACAACATTTCCAGTGCCTCATTACCCTCATGGCGAAAAATTTCTTCCTGAGATCTAACCTAAATTTCCCCTCTTCCAGTTTGAAGCCATTATCCCTCATCCTATCTCTACATGCCCTTGTAAAAACTCCCTCTCCAGCTGTCTTGTCAGCCCCCTTCAGACACCGGAAAGCTGCTATAAGGTCTTCCTGGAGCCTTCTCTTCTCCAGGCTGGACAACCCCAACTCTCTCAGCCTGTCCTTCCAGCAGAGGAGCTCTAACCCTCTTATAATCTTCCTAGCCCTCCTCTGGACACGCTCCAACAGGCCCATGTCCTTCTTATGCTGAGGGTTTCAAAGCTGAACACAGTATTCCAGGTGGGGTCTCACCAGAGCAGAGTAGAGGTATGATATCTCATATCAGTGTCTGGAAACAGGGAATTCTATGGTTGACTGCATGTTCTGTGATAAGAGACTTCCGCTAGTTTGTTTTAGTTCTCTGACCTGTTGTTTTATTTGTTCACCTCACTGTTGCACCAACACAGTGAACAATCTCTTCCCAGCATAACAACTTTGGCTTAATTTCAAAAATTCCCAAACATTTATAGTTTACAGAATACGTGTGACTCTTGGGTTTTGCCATGAAATGAGAAGGAGAAAACGTTTGTGTCAAAGCCACTCTTCTCTCCAGCTGCCTTCTCTAACCCCACTCTAAAACAAGACACTGAGAAGGGCTTTAAAAATGCCTCTAAGAGCTGCCTGGAAGATGACTAAAACTGGGCCCCCATCATCAGCTATGGCCCCCACCTCTCTTGTGTGTAAGGTGGAACCTTTTCGGACAGAAAGCCCTGCTGTGACCTGAAAACGGGTTTGATGTCACAGCAGGTAGAGAGCAGATTTCTGGTCATGGTTGCTGTTGCTAGATGGGGAAAAGAAGCAGCATTTTTAAAAATAGCTCTCTCTGACATTGTTTTATGGGCAACAATGCCAATGTTGGGATAAATAATGCCTCTAAGACTGTAGTCTTCCTGTATATTTCCTCTGGCTTTGCCTAACACCTGTGATTTGCTTTCACATGTCTCTGTTTTTGTTGTGGTTACAATTTGTGTCGTATTTCCTACCTGAACCTGACTAGGAAGAGTGATCTTATTTCCGTAACAAGAGAATTCATAGATGCGCTTCACAGCTCAGATTTGGTGGATGATGACATGCAAAAGTGATGGAAATTACTTATTAATAATTTTTTATCTCCCAATTATTAATAAACCTGTGCATCAGGCCATATGCGTGCACACACCCCCTGAGAGTGTCTTGAATAAGATCTCTAAATCAACAGTAAATACTGTGATTTTTTTCTTCTTAGTTTCTGAACACTGAGGTGTGCTTGCAGTATTTCCAAGTTTTTCTCTGATATCACAAAACTGAAAATATTCACAGTTTTTATCAAACAGATTTTCTGTGAACACAAAATCTAGTACAGGTGTAAAAGAGTTTGGATAACCTCAGCATCAAAATTCAACAAGTATTGAGTCTTTCCCAATTTAATCATCAATGCAAAAATGTCTCCAAACGCGCATGTTAACAAAGACACATACTGGTATGTGTGCATTTTACACTATATATGGCGGATACATTTGACATCTCTCCTGAAGGTTAAATTGTCTCATCAATCTGCTGTCAGATATCAATGAATAAATTAAGGCAAGAAAACGAGAAATAAGAGCTGAGCAAGTGTGATGGAGAAGCTACTGGGAGTGTCAGTGTTGATCCTTGTCTATGTTGAAGAGCAAGGAAGTCCTCAGAAAGAAATGAGCTTCTCAGTTCACAGAAGATCTCTGCAAGTCAGATATAAATTTCATTTAGAGGTTACTAATTAAGGTCTGTTGAACTCTCTGGATAAATTGACTGAGACATTAATTCAAGACTTGCAGATTTTAAGAATGCTGAGCAAATTTTTTTTGGTCCTATTTCTAACAGGTAACCCTTCTGTCTCCTAGGACCTAAAAGACTCCTGGCCTTTGTGTGCACATAGATGTTAGTGGTGCTACCTTACAACTAACAACGTGGCAGTGGAGAAGCTACAGAAGAGCAACCTCCCACCTGGCAGTAGATCATCTCTTTGGTAAGCACATGCAGGAACCAGGTTTTAGAACAACCTAATGACTTAGCCCTAGTGTTGACTAAAATCATCAGCAAGAAACTCTGTCATGCGAATTTACACAAAGCATATTTCTTGGGTCAGGCATGAAATCAAAATTCCTTTAAGGAAGATGAGACTTTAAACACTTGCTGTTGGGGAAAAAAAAAAAATTCTCCAAAGGCCTTATCTCACGCATGATACAGTCACAAACATCTGCTTCCGTTTCAGTTTTTCCTTCTGTTAAAAACTAAAGAGAGTGTTTCCAGATCCCTGGAGCAGCTGTCCCTTTTAAGCCAGATACATAGCAATATGACTGTTGGAATGTGGATGGGAAAACACTGTATTTATCAAAAAAGACAATTTTTACCTCTTATTTTTGGACAATTGGTAGGTAAAGCAGTGGAAGTCTATTACTAGATTTTTAATGCAGTATTTTAAATTCAGGGTTAGAAACTGGCAAGTATATGTAGCATATTTCAGGAGAGCCTCATCAATAGCAAATGTGGGATGCAAATTCACCTAAAGCCTACAGTTTAATCCTCATTAAGAGGCCCATTGGTGTCCATTTTATCAGAATAATGAGATAGAAAACAAGAGTCCTAAGGGAGACCTTAATTAAGAGTTTTGGCAGGTCTGTTAAAATGAGTATATGATGACTAATTCAGGGGGTTTGCTGTCGTTGCATTTTGTTGCTAATATGCTTATGCAAATATACCTTGTTCTCCTAAGCTTTAAAATACATTTGAGGGTCTAGTTCAAGTAGCTGTCCTCATTCTATGATTTTTTAAATCTTTCCTCCATATTCCTACAGACCTTCAGTCCCTCTGCCTGGTCACATATTAGGAGAAAGGCTTTACTTACAGGGCTTCTTACAAAATATTGTGTGTCAGTGGTCAATATGTGAAGCAGTCTGAGTCTTACAAATCTGATTAAGGATAATCTTAGGGCAAAAGCAGAGAAGAAAAATTCTTTGTCAGGACACACACTCACTGTTCAAGCTGGAGCAAATCATTTAATCTCTCTGTGTCTCTGATCCTTGCCTGTAGAAAAGAATATTATTTGCTTGTTTGTGTTATTTTTTCTTACTATTCTTATCTATTTTAAGCTTGCTCAGACAAAACCTGCATTTTATTGTGTGTGCATAGAGCACACAGTCTCCCACGCTGATTGTGGATATTAGCTGCTCCTGCAAGATAAATTTTTCCTCACCACATCACATTCCTGGTGGACTGCAGCACATCTCCCATCTCTGCTTTCTCCACAGCTGAAGTGCTGCTTGGCTATCACACAGTACTTGGCTGCTAATTGGGCCAATTAAATGTTATTTCATGGACAGGCACATTTCCAGGAGCTGGATGATTCTGCAGTGTTCTGACCCCAGAAGCAAGGAAGGATTTTCAATACATCAGCACAGCCAGTGGCTCAAGAACGCCCCAGGCCATCAGCTGGTGTGGTCTGGAGCATATACCGGAATAATACCTGCCTGTACCAGCCCAGGTCCTGCTGTCTTTCTCACTACTCTTTTTACCAGTCTCTACCCAGAGACAGGCTTCCAAACTATAGGGACATTTGATCTGACTATAATAGTAATAAAATAAGTTTAACCTTTGATTATTATGCTAGCAATTCAATTTAATAACAATTTATTACTATACTATAAAAGTCATTAACTTTTCCCTGATCCAAGATGTCAAGGGTTTGGGCCGGATCGGCCCAAGCAAGCCGAGCGACAGATGTTCCCTCTCTCCTGCCGAGCAGGAGAGAAAGAAGAGAGACTAGTTTAGTAGGAACTAAACTACTTTAATGAAATATAAAGAATAAAATAACAAAAGAAAATAATGAAATATATACAAAACCGTATCAAGCTCCCAGGATGACAATCATGTCACCAGCAGGCAGGGAAGTCCCAGACCGGACTCAGCGACGGAAGGGAACTGGATCCAGGAATACATGGGTCAGGATCAAAGGCAGACGAACCGACGGAGTCCTCCTCGGAC
Source organism: Chionis minor (assembly GCA_013398295.1). Classification (NCBI taxonomy): domain Eukaryota; kingdom Metazoa; phylum Chordata; class Aves; order Charadriiformes; family Chionidae; genus Chionis; species Chionis minor. The sequence continues at coordinate 151,299 of VZSF01007212.1, forward strand.
GCCGGCCATTGAAGAAGGAAAGCAGGAGTCCCAGCAAGAGCAAAAGCCCAAGCAAGTCGGAGAAGAAGGTGAAGCCGTAAAACGGGAAACGGATAAAACCGGAACAACTGAAACAACGGAACCACGGAACAACGGAACAACGGAATGCTGAGCCTTTGATCCCTCAGCTTTTATACTGAGCATGATGCAGATGGGATGGAATACACTGTTTGGTCAGTTTTGGGTCACCTGTGCTGTCTGCTCCTCCCCACAGATGGGACCCCTCTACGCCTCTCTGCTTCCAGCCCTCCCACAGGGCAAAGAACAAGGTGTCTGGCCTTGGTCGTTATCGCAGTAAGTCTAAGCAAGGGCCTCTCTGCATACCGTGCCTTGGCATCAGTTATAAACATGGGTCTTATCACTCTGAGAAAGAGCAGTTTTCTGCACAATATGCTGTTAATTTCAGCAGTTAGAAGAGGCCTAGTTAGAAAGCAGAGTTACTGAACAAAATTGGTCCTGTTTTACCTCAAACCAGGACACAAGACAACAGAGTTCAAATCTAGACCGATCAGCTTTCTCATCCTCCAACCATCCTCCGATGACTGTACGTGAATTGCCTACCAGGCATGATGTCTACATGCAAAACACCAGAGGCTATGTGGTTGTTGCTGCTTGGCCTGGGCCAAAAACTGAGCTGTGAGTCCAGGAATCACTCTAGCAATTAACAGTACAGTTTACTGCATGGCAGTGCTTGAACCAGCACACACAGACAGAGATGTGCAAAACTCCAAAACATTTTGCCTGCAGAAACGTCTGCTACTGATGTCACATCTGTGGGTTGTTCAGGACCCACAGGGCTGGCACATCTAGAAGGGAGGAAAGTGATCCCACGAGAGTGCCTTGATTGGCAGCATTGACTTGCCAGAGAAAGCACAGCTGTCCTCTTCTTTTCCATTCAAAACCAAAGGCGAGAGCAATGTTGGTACAGGCTCATCTTACACGTCATCTAGAGGTTGGAGAGATCCTGCAGGACAGAGAATGCCTGGATTATGCACTCTTCTCAACATGAAGAGCAGGTTAAACCAGTGGCTCTTCCAGCCACAGGCTAGGATGAGACCATCTACCTCCACGTCCTGTCAAGTTTAGAAATCTGTGTAGAAAAGTTGTCACCCGATGACTCAGTTGTCCGTTTGGAAATCTAGAAAAAAATTCCAGCAGTGAGCTCCAGGTTCACAATGATATTTATCCCAGAGCTGAAGAAAAGTAGAATGCATTTTTTTCTGTTGGCTTTTCAGGTTAGTTGGCTAAAATAATTCAGCTGAAAAAATCCTTTTGCAAAGTATGTAACTTGCTCTCTGGATAGGAGTCATGGGGTCTCAGTTCTGGCTGGGCCATAGCTACTGCACTGCTGGGAACAGCTGAATTTAGGTTCCTTTCTGGCTGTGAGATGTAGTGTTTAAGGCAGCAGCCTTAAATCTATAAATTTGTAAAGCAGTCCCTTGAATGAGGATGGTGCATAAGGCCTCTGGAGGGACATAATAACTGTTTAAGTCATCATGAAAAGTTTGAAATACCAAACAAAGACAACAAGGTTGTCCCACTTTTCTGGCAAGACTCCAATTTGATAATTACTATTTCACCTATCCATAGTCCCTATGCAATTTTAATTGCACAGGATTGTATGTGTGTCCCCTTTGAATTCATGGGGCATTGCTCAGTTGTATTCCATATTTGCTACATTGCCTCTCAAAATAAAACAAATTTTGTCAAACCTGGCAGAGCAGAGGAATGTGTACTGAGATTCTTTAGCTCTGTAATTCCATACACAAGAGAAACACTATGTCCCCATATGCCACCTTCAGAAAAAGATCTTTGGTACAGAGATGACCTGAGGTCACCGAAAGGCCTTATCTCTTCTAGACTTTTATAGCAGCTTAATGATCTCAAGTGGAGATGTTATTTTTATAGCAATACACTATTGTTATGATGCCTAATATACGTCTTGATAAAATTCTATGAAAGATTACTTACAACTCTATAGGTTATTCTACTTCTTATTGATCATCTTGAATGAAAAAAAATCATGTTTTTTCTGATGTTGATATGCTTGATTTTTAATTCCAGGCATGAGCTTTTCTCTATGAAATTGAAGAGTCTTAAAATTCCTGATATTATGTACAAGTGAAGTATAAACTCAGGTTTGTCAGTGTTTAGTCTTAGAGATGTAGTAAAAGACATGGAACTCCTTTGGTTTTCCCGTGTAAAATTTTCAGTGCTGACAGTAGCTTTCCACATGTTTTTCAGTTTTCCAACATCCTCTTTTAATGTCTAGAGATCTGAACTCAATAAAGTATTGATCTCTTCAGTGATGTGCTCGGAGACAAAATCACTGCTATTCATTACTGTCCTATGTTACACACATAAGAACATTAGTTCTTATCCCTTCTAAATTTTTTGCTTGCAGGTGACGAACCCACCCTACAGACAGAGACGATGCTCTTTATGTTTAGAAGTATGACTTTACTATTGCTTATTTTAAACACGTTGTCATTGAACAGACATATTTAACTAAATATTCTAAGTCACTATACATGACAACAGCTACGTTTTTTTACCTCTGAAAAATTTACAATGTTCTTTATGGTATATCTTTGCTTCCCACCCAGGAAGATATGGTATATCTTTGCTTCCCTACTGGAATAGTGGCTTTGTTTTTTTACAGAATTGAGGATTTGTTGGCCTATTTGGTACTTCTGGACATGTAGCAGGTAGGTAGTCAACTGTAACAGCTCCTAAACCCCAGCTGTGCCTACTAAGCACATAAAAACTGGAGAACATCGGATCTGCTGCAGACATTTATCCCAAAAATCCCTTATCAGAAATCCCTGTGCTGTGCTGTTCCTCTAAAAACTCTGTTCGTAGCAGAAGAGTTTTATTCAGAGCGAACTAGTTTTCCTCTGCACTACAAGCCACCCCTTGACATAAGCAGTTTCTCTCCATCTTTAAACATCCCCATTTGAGGAACGGTATTGATAAGGTTATGAAAAATCAAGCATGGAATCACCCAGACATTTCAGATTTCCTGGAGGGTTTCCGGCAACACTCCGCTTGTCTGTACCACGTTTGACTCCATGGTACCTGAACACCAAGCTGAGTCAGAGGGACTGGAGTCGCTGATGTTTTTCATCGCTGAGAAAATACACTGTAGATGATTTCAGAATTGCCTCAGGGTCTTATTCTTGAGGTTTTAGTGTGCACCAGTTACAAGGGGAAAACAGTATTAACTGGAAACCAAACAGAAAATAACTAAACTGGGTCATTCCACAGACAGTTATTATAAGAGCTTTCTAACCTCTCAAAGGCTTTCCTATTTCTGTCCAGATGCTGGTTTTACAAAGGGTGCCTTTGGAGAGACAACTTGCATCTTCATTTTCCAGTCCTGTCTTTCACACTTGTGTGAAAACCTTTGCAGTCATTAATCACCAGCTTGCAGCAAAATAAGCAGAACCCCTGAACCTGTCTCACACCAGAGTACCATTAAGAAAAAAAATTTATCATTTAACTCAATGTTGTTCGCATGTGAAGTTTATCTCTCCTAATGAGGTATTTTTCTCCATGGGTATTTTTTCCCCTATTTCATTATTGTGGCTCCCTTTAGACAGGTTTCCCTTGAGTTTTAATTACGAAAACAACACCTGTTTTCAGTGCCACTGTTGGAGTTTTCATCCACTCCAGAGAAAGCATTTGCTTCTCTGTTATCCTGAATGTCTCCTACTCTCTGCATTGATTTCCCAGAAAATGCTGTATCGATATTATCTTGACATTTCAGTGAATACCTCATCTTCCTCATTCTTCCTTCTTCTGAATTTGAGAAAGCTACGCTCACCCTTGTTCTCTCCAGTCTTCCAATTAGGGAATACTTGCAATTCTCCTTTTCTCTTTTAAACTCCTGCGTGGTCAGGCCTTTTGCCGCTGTGCCCTATGCTTTTTGAACCTGCTCTCCAGGCAGCTATGGAAACGCAACAATCTTTTTCTTGGTCTTTAGTCAAACCCTAAGACCTGCTGCAATATTTCTACACAAAGATTGCTCTGCTTTTAAGCTCCATTTTAAAAGTTGTTTTCATCTGTCACATTTGTGTTGGTTTAGGTTGAAGAGCCTGGTGTTCTGTCATGTTCAATACATCCATCATATCATCTAATATTAAATTATGCTTGTGCTGCCTTCAACACCATGAACAAAATGTTTCTCCTAAAGTATTCTGACTATATTTGGAGTCTGTGTTATTGTTATGTTAGTGTTTTATTGCACTAGAAATAATAAATAATGGTGAATAATAAAGCAGTTCTTACCTTCAGTATCTTCTGTCTTTATCTCACATACAATTTTTCATCACTGCTGTGGGGAAAATAGAGCATCAAACAGCTAAAGAATAATTTTCACTATGTAATAATAAAGCAGCTGTTCACATCTAACAACTTATGATGAAAGAACAAGGAAAGGTAGGCTTAAAACACTGCCAGGTTTATAATATTGCTCATCTAGGGAGCTGGACAGAATTGACTATTAAACAAAAGGTATGTAAGGAAATTTCTGGATTCTCCTTAAAGAAAGTGATTTATTTTGCAAGCCACTGTGTCAGAACCAAGCAATTTCCTGGCCTCCAGTCTTGGATAAAGCCAAAGAACTGACTAAGGTCTAAATCCCAAAGCACACCCATGTATGGTGGGAGTTTGAGATCCATTTTGTTCAACACGAACCACCCTAAAAGTGAGTGACTGTTTTAAACTAGAAATTAAACTTCCTTCTACAGCTTATAAAGATAAATCATTGAAGTGTCAAGACACTTGGTCTTAGGAAGGGATGGGTCATCCCCAGAATGGCTCTCTCAAAGTGACATCAGAAGAATCAAGCTTACATTAAATGTTTAATTTTTAGGTAGACAAAAGTATATTAGATTCTTTCCACCCTATATATCCCTGAATCCTGTTATTACTGTGGATTTTCTGTATCAGGGTTAACTCACTCTTAGATACCTTGAAATAAAATCCACAAGCATTTCTTTTATGGTTTGAAAATAAAGAAATGATTGAAATGAAGCCATATTTTAAATTTTAAATAAATAAATAACCCCCCCTAAACAAATTAATAAACAAAGAAACAAACATTGGAAGACTGTTCTAGTAAAACTTTACATTAACCTTTCATTTTCCCTCTTTCCCACCTTCTCATGTTCATTACAGACCTTGTCTCTCTTGAAATCCATATAATTTTCTGTGAAGATCTTTAATTTTGGACTTTATTTGCAGAAACCTCCCTTTGAATCTATTTGTGTGTGTGTATTTGCATATAATTTTATATATACATCATGATTTTTGAGACCAGCTAAAAGTATAATTCAATTTAATGAAATCTCTATGCCATTAAAATATTCTACCTCTAAAAATTATGATTTCCTTATTTTTCATTTCACTATGAGTATTTTGAAGACGTAGAGGAATAATGGCAAGCTTAAGTAACAGGTATTTTCATAAACAGCTACTAGACCAAATTCATAAATAATATTTTGAAATAAATAAATGTGGGCATAAATCTAATGGGGAAAATGTATTTAAATTATCTGGAAAATGCAGGATTAGCAGACTTGTCAGTTTATTTGGAAATACTTTGTCCTAAGTTCTCAGTGCCATCCCAATGGCAGATGGTAATTTTAGTTTAGAGATGGTCATGATGGTCTCTACAAATACCTGAAAGGAGGTTGTAGCAAGGTGGGGCTCAGTCTCTTCTCCCAAGTAGCAAACCATAAGACAAGAGAAAATGGCCTCAAGTTACGCCAGAGGAGATTTAGATTGAACATTAGGAAAAATTTCTTCATGGAAAGGGTTGTCAAGCATGGGAACAGGCTGCCGAGGAAAGTGTTGGAATTGCCATCCCTGGAGGTATATGAAAGCTGTATAGATTTGGTGCTGAGGGACATAGTTTAGTGGTGGTTTTGGCAATATTAGGTTTATCGTTGGACTTGATGATGTTAATGGTCCCTTGCAACCTAAGTGATCCTGTGATTCTGCGATTCTATGAACAGCGTCTTTGTGTATTTGCTACTACTTGGAAGAACCATGGCAAGTTCTTGTCAAAGGTTATGAGTATAAATTTAAGCCTACATTCTGTTTTTTCTCATGAAGGGTTCTCCCAAGGTTTTAAATTCAGGTCAGCAAAAGCAGCATGCGATTCTCCTCAGCCATACAGGACGTCCTAAGTACTACATCACAATTCCTATACTAATGCTTTTTCAGAATTGTACTAGTTTTTTAAGTCACATCATAGATCAGCATGATTCCCCTTCAAGGAGTTTAGTTGGCAAAACTTATTTGGTATCACAGTTTTTATGCAGTGTTGTACAAGGATACTTTTGGGCCAAATCTATAGTACACTAGGATTACTAAAACATTAATATGGAGGTGACTCAGTATTAATACTGAAAAAAAGTCTGAGACTAAGTGTTTTCAAGATAAAAGAGAAGTCCTAATAACAGTATAAAATATCAGGCTATGAAGAGCTTTAAGGGCCATCTACTGTGGTAGATATAATAGTAGATGATGTGGGATAGCAGATTTTGTCGCTGGATGAAAAAAAGGAGATGAAGGACCTTACAGTGGAGACTTGACTTTTGGGCAGATCTACAAGCTGTGGTGTTATAAGTCCATTTTTTTTCCCCAGGAGGCTTACAACATGTCCTGCAATTCATGGTTCAGATTTTTCCTAGACTATGAAAAATAGGGGTGAAATGGAGAATGAAGTAAAACAGAAGCAAGACTGGAAGATTTCTTAATCTTCTAAATTTTTGCAAGCTCTGAGCAATTCATTATAGAATAAATTCACTTAGTTTAATTCGTTCCAGTGAAAAACCCACAGATTGCTATTTAATGTGAATTAGTATAACCTGGCCTTTAACGTGTTATGAATTTGCTTTATTTTTTTCTCCTATTTTTTATCTGGAAAAAAAAAATTCCTAGCCAGCTCTGAACAAGGTGATTCCAATGGGTTTGTTTTGGTTTTATTATATTGCAGCAGGAAAAAGGAAGGAGTAACAGTTTCAGTTATCCATGCTCCCAACAACTCGCGTGACTCACATCCACAAAGTCATATTCCTTGAAGCACTGGTTTATGGGAGACTTTGCTAAAAAAAACAATCATTCATCAAGAGATAATTGCCAGCATTGGCTAATCTTGCAGAACCCAAAGAAAGCAGAGGGACTTTTTTTGTTGGTGAAGACTATTACTCATTGGATGGCATTTGCAGCTTTGGAACTGCACTTGCTGCTGTGCTTTGTTAAATTTGGTATTCATAAAAAGAAAAAAAATCCACAAACAACACAAAAGTGAAACAAAACCCCTGCTAATGTTTAAATTTTATAGTGAAATACAGCCACAAGGCACTAGCACAGAAGAATATTTCTGATTGGCTACCAGCTGTTGGAGCTGAGCAGATGAGCTGGAAAGTAGCAATTTACAAGCTATTTCATATTTAAAACTGTTAGGTCCTGTGCAAAACAATCTTTTCTCTCTGGGAAAAACAACCGAAAAAAAATATTTTAAAAAAAAGATCCCCAGAAGAAAGGAAACATCCACTGAGAAAATATTCTCCCAGCACAATAAAAAATTTCAGATTTCTCTTAGTTCTTTCAGATACTTGATTTCTTTCACACAAATACTTTATTCTTTCAAATGAATCAGAGTCATTTAATTATGTTAAAAATCAGACTTGCTCCTTAGAAACATTAATTACTAACTGGCTTCACCTCTGCCGTGTTGCAAAGTGTCACAGTTTAACTGACAGCTCAGCTTTTAATGCTTGCTGCATTGACAGACCTATTTTAATACAAAGTCTCCCAGAATTTCTAAATTAGGTTACATAAATTGTGATTAATTAAGAAAGATTATTGTGCTTATACTAGAGTGGAAATAATAAATGTTTATTTCAGCAAAAAATATAAAAGATTTGTGCAAAACCATTGCATTCTATATATAGCCTTTCACTTAACAGCTCTACAAACCTGCAAAAGTTGGTTCTTGTTGAAAACTGCCAGGCTACATACAATGAAATCTGGAGTAGTAATACCAGAGAGCTGTCAGTCAGCCATCCATCCATCTAATTGGCTTCTTACCATCTTTCCATCATGTTTTTTTTATAACTGGTCGCCTCTGGCTAAAATGCAAATCATGAGGAAGAGCCGTCTAGAAAAAGCTGCTGCTTTCTTAATTATCTGTCAGAGTATGGACCAGTGGACCCTGGGCCATGGAGTGGAGTTATGCTAAGCAGCAAGGCATCACGGGAATTGGAGTGACAGCTCATTTTCCTCCTGTGTTTTTTCCGCGTTCGAATGACAATGCAGAAATACGGGTTTTTCCCACACTTTCTCTGAACACCTGGGCCAATGCTCAGGGGAACACAAAGCCAAAACTGTCACATTTCCAGACATGGTCTTATTGCTGTCACTGTGACAGGATTGTTGACAAATGCCAGCAGTCATCTCAGCATCTTGGGAAATGTCTGCCGTGGTTGTGTCAACAGCCTGACAGAAATTGTTAATGTTTAAACTTCTTCCACTGACAGAATCCTGTCTTGCTGACAGTATTTGTCATATGAAACTCAATCTTTGTCAAACTTGCTTAAAAATTAACACTTCCTCCATTTCTTTTGCAGCTAACTGCCCGTGTGCTTTTTTTTTTTTTTTCCTTAAGTAATAAGATTTCAACAAGGTAATATTCCACAGTCCACAATGAGTCCAAGAGCACAAGCACATTATGAACTTATGGCCAGCTTGTCCTTTTGACCTCTGCTACAATGATAATTATGCTTTTATTCCTTGCCCATTTTTTTGCCTTAGGAATCAAAGTTGTGAATTATTCAAGAGCCATAAAAATCCTATTTCTCAGTGTACAATGTGGAAAATCAATTAAACAGAGTTAGCTTAGCACTTATATAAAAATCAAGTTACAAGTTTGTAGACATACATTAACTGAGCCCTTCTCCAAGTTTGGTTTTGAAGGTCAGTCCAGCTGGATAGAGAAACAGGGTCAGTAAGTCTTACCTGGAAACCTTATTCCAGCTCTAAAAATGAAAAGTCCTAGGATGAGTATTGGTTTGTACAAGTGAAAAGGCAAGCCACATAATCAATGTTGTATATATTCCAAAAAAATGGTGTAGGAATATCATGGATCATTTAAATTTATTAGAGAGAACATGATTACACCCAAGAAGATCTGAACTAATCATCAATATCTCATTGAGTGTTAAGAACAAAGTACTAGCATGGAAGATTTCTGCATTTTTTTATGCTTAAGTAGGGAAACTTGAAGGACAAATGCGCATCCAGAGGCATGGAAGCCTTCAGAATGGTGTAAGACATGATCTTAGAGCTCCATTAAGAAAAGTTTTGCTTGGGAATCCCCCCTGAGACCAAACCCATGTCCGTTGGTGGCATTATACAATCAGTAGTTATTAGGAGTCATAGAATCCTAGAATCACCTAGTTTGGAAGAAACCTTTGAGATCATTGAGTCCAACCATAAACCTAACACTACCAAAACCACCACTAAACCATGTCCCTCAACACCACCTCTGCCCGTCTTATAGAATTGTAGAATGGTTGTAAGTCAGTAAGAAAAACAAAACTTGACTTTTCACAGTTACTGAAGATTCCAAGAGAGTGATGTCTTGGATGCATTTTAAAGCTAGGTATTTATACCTTCTCCAACTTATTGCCTTCCCAAAGAATATTTAGTGGGCACTTCTCTAACATTTGGAAAAGTGAATCTATTCCATTAGTAAACCTTGCATAGGCCGGATGTTGTGTCCTGAATGTTTCACTCCAATCAAATATTATTCTTCATTTAACTTCCTAACCTGATTTCTGTTTATTGTTAAGTGCCTGTCATTTTCCAGCCACTGAAAAGGATAGAAGCAGCCCCTAGGCAGGCAAAGAGTTACTCCTATGTAGGATCAATATAAAGGAGCAATTTCATCCAAGACACTGAACATGGCCCAGAAAGCTAAGGCTGCCTTTGTCTTCACTTCAGTACTGACTCTGCTTTTCAGTGTGTTTTTTCCCAGTAACAAAGGGCAAACTATCAAAACTTGGGTCCCCAAAATTAGTTATGAAGCACCATACATCAACAATTAAGTATGTGACCTGTTTCTAGAAGAGAAGACTGTCTGACTCTTCCATTGTAGACAATAAAGGTTAAAGGTACTTAGCATCTCTGTGAAACAGGGTATTTCTCTAAGCATTAGGTTCTTAAACATCTACAGGTCTATAGGATGAGTTTGGACTTGGTATTGTCACATCTTACTACTGCTGCTGGGCTCGGTTTCCTATACAAGGTATGAGAACAAGTAGGTACCTGAGGATGAGACCTGTAGGAGCCAGCACCCTGACCAAGGGGCTGCCTATAAGAGTAAGAAATGTGAGAGAGAGGAAAAATGAATCTGTAGTCACAGTCCTTACATGAACATTTATATATTCGGTGTCATCCAGACCTGTTTCATCTTCCTCGTGGACTGAGTCTGACTGCTAAGAGAGGTCATTTGTTGTGAAATGCCAGAATTTTAGGTGCTGAACTTTCCAACATCAAGATTTGGACAGTTTATGCAGAAAAGGAGGGGTTTATGAAGGGCAACCAAGGTGCCAAGGAAAAGTAGACTCCTCTTCCATGAGGAAGGAGCTGAGAAAACCTTCCCCATAGTCCAGTTATGGATTTAACAATTCCTACTTAAGCTTAAAAAAATTATTTAACAGCAGGGCTTTATCTTGCCTACATCTTCACTTTACCTCTTAACAAACTGAGATAATTATATTTGGCTACTCTGCAATACCTAAGACATTGAGAATTACAAGATAATAGAATGGCTTACTGTTATTTCTTGTTTCAAAATGATTTTGAAGATTATCACCAAAGCATCACAATACCATAGGTTTGCTCTCCTCTACATTCTGGACCGTGAAATCAGTCAAAATGTGTTTGAAATTCTATAAAAATTCTAGCAGAAACCTGAGTTGTTAAATACATAACCATGACCTGTTTCCAAGAATGAAATTTAAACTGTTGAATTAAGGCATATAATATATTGCCAGAGGAATCCAATCTTTCCTGCATCTTGCATAGTATAATCTCAGAAAGGTTTGCTTATGCTACTGTATTTGAAGCTGATTATCAAGCAGAATCAATTGTCTTTTTCCAGTGTGCGTGAAAGATGTCAGATGAGTGTAGCAGACGGTAAAATTTGATATTGTCAATGTGATCTGTAATTCTAAGAAAGTTTCAGTTCAAAGATTTCAAAATTCTTTATAAAGCAATGCCACCTCAATTTTACAGGTAAAGAGACTCAACAGACCAGCCAGAGCTACAGAGAGAGGTATGTAGACCGCTTGAACTGATGCCTAGACTTTTTTATGTGACTTGGTCAGAGCCATAAGGCAAATTGATTGCAGACCCAAGTTCAAAATCTCACGTGCCCAGAATCTTACCCCGTGCATAATGGAAACAATCCCATATGTGTCTGTCAAAAAACATGCTAAAGAGTTTGAAACAAATCCATCCTGCCATTCCTGAGTTAGCTCGGGTGAAAGTTATGTATATCTGTATAAAACAAAACTCTGGTCATAAATTTGTTTGGTTTTTAAAGTTATCTCTGTCAAAAATAAAAGTTTGAATGCTTAAACTCTATTTCCAATTATTCATTTATGAAATGTTAAATTTGACTGGAATAAGAAATAGTTTTGACTGAAAAAAAAAAAAAAAAGTGGTCAGTGCCTGGCAATTCTGTACCAGACACAAGCAATGAAAAAAACTTGAACTAAGCAGATTAGGTCGTACCAGACGTAAGATGCAAAATTCATCCCCGCAATGCAAGCTTTTGGATCCACACAGGGTCTATCTGGAGGCTCTTTGGAAGTTGGTGGATTTAAAGATAGATATTGAAAACTTGAACTGGTTCTTTGAGCTCCATGGACAGCCTTGCAGCACCTTCTTCCTCAAACCATGGCACATCTGTGCCCAGCTGCACTGAGTGAAACAGAAAATCCTTCATTCTCCTTGACATAACTAAGATGAACTAAGGAAGAGAACAGAGTTGAAAAGTCTATGAGAGCAGAGCAGAGCAGAGCATAGACTATGCAGCCTGGGTCCTGGGCTAAATAATTATCTCCGGGTATTGTATTATTTGCATAATTAAAAAGTTTGGCTGAATTTCCGACACACTGTCTCTTACATCAGGGAGGTGGTGGGGGCGAGTTAATCAGCAGGAGGAAAGTGAAGGTTAATGAATTGTTATTCAGATGGTGCAGGCCCTGTGAGATTTGTGGATAATTGATACCATTTGGGAGCTGAGGCAGAGTGGAAGACGAGAGAGGAGCTGCCGCAGCAGCTAGACTGGAAAAGAGCAAGCAAATGATAACTTAGCAATTATCATTTTGATGGGTTTGTTTGTCTTTTTTTTTTTAACTTCTTTCTCTGTCTTGCTATCCTCTTTTTTTTTTTTTTTTTTTACTTTTCTGTTCCCCCATGAGTTGAGTTTTGTTAAGATGGATACAAAAGAATCATTCAAAAAAATTAAATATCTGGCAAAGGCAATGGCCTTTGAAATCTTGTCTGGGAAATTGTCATATGGAGGGTGGAAAAGACAATTTAGTATGAGCTGGAAGTGTGGTAGCACTTCAGGTTGCAGAGGTTCCTTTGACTTCAGCATGGGTCTTTTCCAGCAGGTGAAATTCTCTTCTTGCAGAAGTCCAGGGTAAACTTTGTACACTGTTAGCCTGCTATCACTTATTACTCATGCTATGAAAACACCTAGAGGACATGAACTCAAGCCCCACTGCATTCATCATTGTCCAAAAAGCTTATATCCCAAAGACCCTACTGTTTTAATCAATAAATCAGCATGAGAAGAAACTCATGAGGTGATGTGTAGTACATAAAGCTGCAAAAAAGTGAGTAACAGAAGCTCCATCTCCTGAACTGGGCCGTTGTAAACCACAAACTTTAAACCACCCTTCTGAATCACGTTGCGGGGGGTTCACCAAGCTACCTGCATTTGATATCCTAAGGAAGAGTTGAGAAACACCACTGAAAGATTTCTGTCCTGACGCAGCTTTCAGGTGACTGTGATCAGGTCTCGTGTCCAAGAAAATTATTTATAATTTAATTCAGAGAAAATTATTTCTAATTTAAGCTATTTACAGGGAAAAAATATTATAATTTAATTCAGGTAATATTCTATTGCTGGAATTCTTTAGGAACCCAAAACAACCCTCAACAAGCTCCCTGATACTGGTTGCCTACCAACATCAGTTTAAGACATTTCGCAAACACACTTCCAATCCTTACTTTTGGCCCATGATCAAAAACATATCAACAAACTTGTAGGCTTTTTTAATCAGTCTAGAGGTAGAACAAAAAGTATTTCAGCAGCAGTGCTGTTCTTGGTTAAAACTGGGAATTTTAATGTATGGGACAGTCTGATATTTCAAAAAATCATTGCTGTGGATCCCGCATTACCTGAATGGGAAGCTGTCTCTGCTGTTCGCTCACCAAAATCAAAAAGTTTGGGGTGGAATATTTAGCCTTTGATGAACGAGCATTTTCTGTAGAAAACTGATGTGCTGCAAACAAAAAGTTGGAGAGAAAATGCTGCTCAAAGCAGGGTAGGGATAAAGCACTTTTGTTTGTTACCTCTTATTTATATGGAGCCTGAAGCTTAATGGTGAAAATTATTTGGTGAAAATAATCTGAAAACTATTTTTCTCTACCTGTAAGACACCTAAATGGCTACTGTGATAGAAACGCGAGAGCTGCAGATATAAACAGATTAGTGCTATGTTTGAAAGAGAGTCCAAAAAGTTTTAATGTGATGTCCGATGTAATAAGGAGGTTATGCAATGGCTTCAATAAACAGAACTGGGCAAAAGATGTCCAAAGGACTTGAGAAAACTCTCGGATTAGGTCTGAGCTTAGGAAAAGTTAATGTTTGTCTATATATTATAACTAACTTCTTAGTAAAGCCTAGTCTATGAATCTCCTAAGAAGAAGAAGGGTCCAGTACAACTGCATCTTACTGGGAAGGAAGTGGTTCTTTAATTATCATGTCATTAATTATTGCATTCCTGGAAAATCTGTATTTCGCTACCAGTGAAAGTTTGCTGCACCCCTTAAGACTTTTGATGTTCATTCTAACCCAAGCCCAGATGACTTTGGCCCAAATGCATAAGATCAATATGATATTTATTTGGACTTTGTTCATATTTCCATCCCTTCTACTGGCGTTAGTGTAGAACAACTCCATTTTCCTGTTAAAACCCACCGAACGGATCTTTTCCTTTCTACCTTGCCTGGCTGTCTTTGAACTCTTTTTTTTTTTTTTTTTTTTTCTTTTTCTTCCTTTTTTTTTTTGCTTTTTTTTTTTTTATTAAAGACATTTGCACCTTTGAGACCTTCGCAACTTCAGGAAAGTTTTATTTATTTATTGAATAAAAAATTCAGTGGGAAAAGAACATACACTCACACGTACCTGTACGGTGGGAAGGGGAGGGGGTGCGGAATCTAGGGCACAGCTTGCCGTGATGAAAAAGATGACAGGTGCCCCCCACTGCAAACGTGGGACTGAGAGACCGTGGATTGAATTTAAGGAGGATGCTAGTGACTTAAGGGACAACTCTTCTACCTGCAATATTTCCTTGTAGTTAAAATATACAGCACACTGCTGAAGCTAGTTATAGAGACAGGCAAGTGTGAAAATTAATTTAAGAGGCAGTTACACAGATTTTGGGTGAAGGTCTGAATAATGAAAATAGCACTGCTAGGGACATATTTTTGGCTGATTCCAGTGCTGAAATACACTGTAATGTTGGCTGATCTCAATTTAATACAATCCTGCAAGCAGGTGTCCTTGATGGTGCTTCAAGACTTCTTGCAAATAACTCCTTATGTTGCCACTTTTAAAATATGTGGCCAGTATTGTTGGACACAACTCACAAACACAAAATAAATAAAAAAAAAAAAAGACATGGCATTTTGCATTGAGGAGTGAAGCATATAAAGTAACTGGATTATATTCTAACAATAAGCATGGTGGAAAATATAGCTCTGTAAATTTATCAGGAGGGCTGGAACAGAAGTTAAATTAAAACTTCCTAGATTGACAAATATGCTCTGGGTCAGAAGGATGGCAGCAGTAGTCAGAGCACAAGACTGGATGTATAGAGGAGGAGTCGATGACTCCTTGCTATCTCCCCACAGTCCATCATATATAAAATTTTGCCACTTTCCTTGTGTCTTCTGTCCCCATTTTTTCTGTCAATCTTTTGGTGTTACTGCCTTTGACCCAGGGACTACCTCCATCCTCATAGCAATTTTGGACATAGTTTAACTGAATAGACGAATCCCTGTGCTCAGAAGCTGAAACCTGAACAGCGTAACCTTAAAGACAAGGAGGCTTTCTGAAACCCAAAGGTATTTAAGCACCATTACCAAAAGACTGAAAGAATCACTGTCACTTCAGCTCAGTACATCCAAATTCAAATTTTCACATCCATGTTTAGCCTTCTAAATCTTGTGTGCTCATTGTAAGCTAATCATTGTGATTTCCTCACCTTTAATAAAATGGGGCAGCTCCAGCAGAATATCGCAGAATATTAGACATTAGGTATTATGGTATGATGAATAACTCTGTCAAGATGGCTTTTTTTTTCCCTTGGCTAAAGAAATGGCCTACCTATTCAGCTTAACTTTTAGACCTCCAATATTAAGTGCTTTGAATTAGATAACACATTTCTGTATATCTGATTTTTAGTCAATTAAAAATATTTAGATAAATCCTACCTTTCTACCATCTTCCGTGACACATTTATTTCCATGTGTTCCTTTATCACTCTCTATTATTGTTTATGATAACAAATGCCAGGTGTTTAAAAGAATTTAATGTGATCCTAAGTCTTTATGTCTCCCAGAAAGAATATATTGACTTTTGCTGCAGTAGGTGCCATCACTGACCACTGAGCTAGAAACTTCTTCCTTTATGGGTCTAGTTCAAAATTTAATCCAATCTGTTTGATTAGCAAAATCCAAGCAGTTGCAAAACATACTCATCTGTTCTTGAAGTTATTAAAATAGAAAGGATTTTAGTGTCTGGGGGAGCTGAGTTTTCCAGAAGCCACCAGGGATATCTGTCCTTCTGACTACAGGAGGGTAGATAATCTTACACCATGACGATATCTTCTGTCCCCATTGGTGGAAAAGCAGGAGTGGAAGAGATATAAGTCTTCACAGACTTTTTTGCCTAGGCTAATGCTTTACCCCAAAGAATATTTCTTCTGCATCGACAGCTGCACAGTAAAAGCAGCTCCGTCTGTTAAAATATGCAAATGACCAGCACGCATCTTTCCTCCCTCTCCTACTGGGCAGGGAATTCTGAATCTAAATTTATGGTGGAAAAAACCAGAGAATCAGAGTGAAGTGAATCTCAAACTGAGGGACTGCAGTGCATTTGGTTGGATATTGATTTCAGCAAAAGAAGAGAAGCCAAACAGGGGCATACATACTGCTTCTAGTAAAGAAATGTATCAGCTTAGATTGGCAGAATCAGTAGACAGGACAGAAGGTCACTGAATTAGGGGAAAATTTACAACTAAGTCATAATACTGAGAGATCTTTGAAAGAAAATATAATTTACAGCTATGGATAAAAGTACACTGGAAAAGAACAAAAGTAAATCGGTGAAATGGACTGAGATGAACAAGAAAATTCAATTTACCCTACAAGACAAGCAGATTTTATTTATTAACTCTTAAGAAGAGAGCAAGATTAACTCCACTTTCCTTTTGTTGTGTGTTCATTAGGTTTGCCTTCTGGTCTCTTTGGTTATGTGTAATGTAGACAATGATTTAGGCAAGGTAAGGGTACTTGGTTATAACAATTGAAGACACCCACTGCTGGCTTATCTTGCAGAAGCTAAGAATGGTATTTGACCTCAGCATTTATTCAAAACAAGACTCTATTCAGTCTTAGCTATAAATTTTAAATTTTTCTGGAAGCAGTGAAGAATAAAAATCTGTCTTTGAGATGGACCTGGCCTGGAAAAGGGGAGCATTTCTTAGGAAAATGCATTGGGAAGCATATCACGGTGTGTGAGCACAAGATCACTGAGGAGTTGGACTCTGTTTCTAGAGATTGGGATAGCTGAGGTGCCCATTACTTATACCCTATTTTCTAGGTTGTGTTCCCTCTTAATTCAAGCCCCTTATGTTTTCATACAGGACCACTCCCACTTCTTTCTGAACAAAGGAGAAAGCTAATAGTCAGATTTGAGGGCTTTTTGAAGGTTGATATATGTATCTTCTTGAAAAAGTCCTAAACTTACTCTGCCAAATTACAACTATGGGAAAGGCTTGGTCTCTCTCTAATTCAGATTGCTGGCATACTTAACATTCCAAATTCAGACCTTTATTCAAAAAATAATAAATTAACAAGCTGGAACATGTTATAAATACATATGACCACTCAGTGTAAATTTATACCACACTTGGTTTCATAAATAAGGAAGTTTGTTTTCTGTTGTTCCATATTGGACCTTTCAGAATTGCCTCCTATACCGTCCGCTAAATTCATTTAGCTCATGATATTGTCCTCTTTAGTCATATCTCAGAACCAGCTTCCCAGCATCATCTTTCTCCTGACAGCTTCTTTCTGCAAAGTTGACCAAGAAAATCCAAGCTGGTTTTCTTAAAACCTGGTTACTCCCTCCTTATTTTCAGTAATTGTCTTTTTCTAGTTTCTTCCAATCCCTCTAAA
The DNA here is from genome assembly GCA_013398295.1 of Chionis minor. Taxonomy (NCBI): domain Eukaryota; kingdom Metazoa; phylum Chordata; class Aves; order Charadriiformes; family Chionidae; genus Chionis; species Chionis minor. The sequence continues at coordinate 169,119 of VZSF01007212.1, forward strand.
CTTCTCTTCAGCATGACTTTTAGTGGTCTTTTATCTTTACCCTAGGTCTCAGCAGACGAAGGGGGAAATCCCAGACGATTCTCTCTTTGTGTTCAAGGTCATTTAGACACCTTTCTCTAGTTAGCAGGAATAGAGAGAAAGAGACTATTTCGACAGAAATATTTGTCGCTTTCCTAAAATAGTTATCTAAGGAATATATTGCTCCCCAGATATGTCATTCCCTGGGAGTGCTTTGTCTCAGCTCCTTAGAAGACTGATTCTCTGTCTTTGGGGCATGTCTCAGTAGAGTTCTGGATCAGAACAAAGGTTTCTGATCCCTATAGTAATAAATAAACTAATGCTAGTAGTTTGCGCTTCAGGGGATTTGTATAAATGAAAAGGAAAAGGAAAGAAGATAATTTGAAAAAAGGAATATTAAAGTTCTTGTTCCGAGACACAGGTCACTAACTTCTTTTTTTGTTTGTTTGTTTCTAATGAATTCCCTTTCAACTTCAGTCCAGTCATGAAGTATTGGATCTGTGGGCCCGTTTTACAGATGGAACAGCAATGGCACATAATCTATACAGCTGTGCGTGCAGTATCTGGCAGAAGTCTGGCTAGTTTTCTACTTGCCAGCAAGCCACATATTTTTGGCTGGAAGAACTGGGGTTGTTCCAAATTTATTGGCCCTAATCACACCAATACTTCCCCATTGTAGTGACTAGTGCCAAAGTCATTCATGTTCGTTGCAGTCCCTAGCAATGACTATGTGATCTAATTTCATTGTCCTTCGAAATTACGATGTGCATAATGCTAACAAAAAAACCTTTGCTTTATATAGCATTTTTTATCATCATATCTCAAGGATCTTTGCAAAGGAAGTCAGTATTTTTATGCCCATTAACAAATGGGGAAACAGACATAAGAGGGCAAAGTGTGTTTACCAAGGTTTTATTTTTTTCTAAAATACAAAAAGCTGAGAAAATAGCAGAACCCAATTTCCCAGACTGCCTCTATACAAATAAACAAACCAGCTCCAAGGCATAGGCTTGAGCTGAGTCCCACAGTATTCCTACCATTTGTTAGCAGGTTCTTCAACACAGCTTTGGCTGGTGCCAGCTAGCACTCCATAATGCCATCTCCCTCCAGTCAAAGGTCCATGGACCAGTTTATTTGCTAGTATAGATTCATCCCTTAATGTAAATCCATTCCTCTCCTTTTGAGGGTGCTTTATTTCTCTACATAATCAATGCAATCTTTTGACTGTCATAAAATAAGCACTAGAAGTTTACCAGCTCCCAAACTGATCAATACGTTTGACTTTGTTAAACAAGGTCGTCTTTGCCAATGCTCTCATACCATTTTTTTAACCCAGATTTTAATCCAGAGTAATGACTTTGAGCATAGGGACAGTAAAGGAAAGCAAATAAAATATAAACCATTGTTCTTGTCCAACATGGAAAGCAAGAATAAAAGACATTGGATCTATGAGGTGAGATTCCATAAGCATTCAGCTCCCTGTTTTGCTGAGGAAACAAGAAGTGTGTGTGAATACGCCTTCCATGAGGGAGGTAGGCAGCAGGCAGTTTTAGAAATGAAGATAAAATACCTGAAAACAAGAGTTAAATTAACTCCTGAAAAAAAGCGTCCTCTCACTGGTGGTGGCGAAATCAAAACTAGGTACAAGCAAAATGAATAATATACCCTGGTATCCATACCTTTCCCCCCACCTTTCTTAATAGTTATGTATTTTTAGTGATACTGTTCATGAATTTTACAACTGAAGCTTTTTATTTTTTTCCCCTCTGTAGGATATTAGAATATGCCAATTTTTCAGAAACAAATCTTTCAGTGTGTGAGAAAGTATCATTTTCAAGGATTTTTCTATCTCAAGAGCATTCCAAACTGTGAGTTAATTTGCCACTTAAGAATGTGTAAAAAAACCCTGATTCTGAAACAAAATGTTTTAAAATGATGAAAACAAACATTTTTACCTGATCCAAAACAAAATCTATTTTGTTTTATTTTGTCTAGTGAAAATGTTTTCTGTTTTGCTCTCTTATCTTGTACCAGAATCGGAAAAAAGTATGAAAATTTAAAATTATCATGGCTTAGAGGCTCCTTTCTGACAGTTCTGATTTTGAGTCATTCACCTCTGTCTCATTGCCATCAGAGACAGCATAAAGAAACCCCATGAAGTCTTAACTATTCAATATATTTTATACGGATTTGGGTTAGTGCAGGCCAATTCCACCTGCTAGGGACGATTACTCCTGGGTTTCCACAGAGGTGTTACATAATAGAGTGGGGAAAAAGTCCACTGCCGAAGCTCCATGCAGGTCACCATCAAAATATACCCAGAATCAGGGAAACAAGTAATCCTAAATTGTTTTGTCAAGGTACTGGGTTATCTAAAAAGACGAACTGAGTGTTTTGAATGTCCACTTTATTTTTCTCTCCTACAGAACTGTGTGGAATATGAAATTCATTCTCCACATCTGAAGGGTGCCCTCCAACTTGTAATTGTTCTATGCCTAGATTTTGTAGATATAAAATAGAAAGGCTGTCGGTTCCTTGGTCTTACTCAGTGTTGATCTGTTCTATTTTAAGAAAAAGATTATCATGGCAAGAGCTGAACTTTGATAGTTGCCCAGTCTCAAGGACACGAATATAAATACAATCTCAAGAGTTTAATTATGATAAAGTCAAAAATACAACCTCATAATGATAACGATATGATATTTCAACAGTTTAGCTTTAGGCCAAGATTACTGAGTTTGGCTGAGCAAAGTCACAAGTTTAAGTCTACAGAAAAATTTCTTTTGAGTAACTCTATTGAAAATTCACACACCTTTAACAGTCACAAAACAGGTGTCAGTAAGTGGAAGCATTGTCTACGAGCTCTTTCAAAACATCACACAATTTACCATCACTTTTCAGGACTGCATGTAAGGCAAATAATTTTCCTTGCAACACTTCCATTTTGGTTTAAATCTTAGCTTGATTTTGAGATATGCTGGTTGTATACAATAAACTGTAAGCCCTGTGAATTGTTTGTCTAGTATATGACGTTAAAAGTTTGAGGCTGAAGATCTAAATGCCAGAAGAAATAAATCCTGACATTATCCTTAGTTTTTCACATGACTTCAACATTTTACCAGCTTTCTTCATAATTACAGAAATAAGACACAGTTTTAGAGGCTTTAGGACAAGATTACTTCATTTCAATAGCACAAGAAGAATTTTCACTATTTTTTACATTAATGAATACTGATTTGCGTAAATCAGGCAGGGATTTGTAACTTAAATCTTATTGCTGGCACTCGTTCTATTTCTCATCAGAAACATCACAGTATTTTTTATTTTAGATATGTGCAAAGTGTGTGTCAAATGTAGAATCACATCATTTCCACTTTTAAAATTCTATCAAGGTTTGTATTTTTAGGAATACAATACACTGTGGGTTTTTTTATTATTTTGGTTTAATCTCAATTCTTTGCAATCAATAGGCAAGAGCATAAGATCAAGCCCTCAAGCAACAGTAGTATCTGGTGTCCTTTCTGAGGTTAACCCAAACCTTCCATTTCAATGGCCTATTAACCACAGGGGAAATAAACAAAAATACAAGCCCATCTCACAGTTCAAAGAACTGTTTAAATAGGGGTGATTTTACAGAATCTCAGTTTCAGCTAAATGCAGAGCAATTGCTTTGCAGGTACTTCATCCAACTGTGACTTTGCGAACTTTGCTGTAGGTTTACACACTCTGTGGCTTTAAGTATTTCTGAAGTACAGCATGGTAATAATTAGCAGCCAGAGGCAAAATAATCATTGCTAGTTTCATTTAATACTAAAGCCAAAACTAGTATATTTTCTGTTGGTTGAAATCTCAGACCTTATCTGCATTATTCTAAGATCTGATGGAAAAAATGTGCTTTTAAACATGGTTCTGAATAAGACTCCACTGTTTGTAAATACATTAATCTGAATGTAAGGTATGCCTTCTAGTGGATGGATAGGTACATTTGAAATAAGCAGGTTGAGCTAATGTATCGCATAATCGATTTATGAGGAAATGCTAATAAGTAAGTTGGAATTTAAATTAACAAATTGAATCAATGTTGAATTAATTTAGGTAAATATTAATATTTTAGCTCAATTACATTTGTGGGAATTCTTTAGTGGAAAGAGATTGCTAATGTTTCTGAGCAAAGTTTTTAAAAGAACAAAAACAAATCAGAGAAGGTATTTTCGTAAGGCCATTGTTATGTAAACCACTTAATTTTCCAAAACTTATGCCCTCTTTTTCATCTAGAGATTCTTAAGAAGTTATTCCTGTTTTATGAACACTTGAAGTCTCATCCATGCATGTTAGAAAAGCTACACAGAAGTGCAAATCTTCCTCCAAATGTTTTCAACAATGCATATGATTTGCTTTCCTCCCCATCAAAACACAGGAGCAATATGCCATCTTCCTCTTGTCAAGAAAGGTCTCATCTAAGTTATGGTAAATGGACAGCGAAGGATGTCAAACAGCCAACTTCTGCTTTGTTGCTTTTGTTACTTGCAGAGCTGGAACATTAGAAATGGCTGAACAGATCAGATTTTTTTTTTCTTTAAAGTTTGAAAAAAAAAAACATTGTTCATCTCAGACCTTGCATGCCAAGTTTCAACAAGGAGTGAATTTTTATGGTCAAATTACAAAACCCTGAAAATAGGAGTTTATAATGGAAACGCTGATACAACCGTAACTATGGTATTGCAATTGCATCACTATAAGAAAATTGGTTTAGATAATATACACTTCTGGAATGACTGCAGTTCTAAATGATCCTGCATCTCCATAAATCTAAGCTAACTCAGTAATTCAAAATTACTGAGATTTAAGTTTAGTAGCAATAAGCAATAAACTTATGGCTATTGCTATAATAACCGCTGGTCTGTGCTCCTTTATTTCACAGCAGGTGGTCTTTGGGCTGGTTTGCAGCCTGAATGAAAATACTTCCAACTAATTCAAAACTAATTCCTGAAGTTGAGTGGAGACACATTTCTAAACTTTCTCACAGCTCCCTTACACTAACAAAGACCTTGGTTGTTTGGGTGTTGTGTTTGTTTTGGTTTTCTTTCCTTTCTCCTTTTCTCTTTAATCAGTGCCTAAGCATATTGTCCCTTTTTACACTGTTTTATACTAATATATTATATGATGACAGCTGACTCACTGTATTTCTGCAAACTGTCAAGGGAAATTCACTGAGGAACACGTAAGTTCTTCTAAACACACTGTGTATCTTTACATCATCTTGCTTCTCCCCCAACATCCCCTATATATCTAATATCCCAAATACTAAAATCTCCTGCCTGATTCTCTTGTCAGATTTAACAGCCTTCTGTGGGCATGACTTTAGTGACTGATTCAGGCCAGCAGCAAGCAAGAAGAATATGAGGTTAATAAAGTCTAATCCCACAGTTTATCAGAATCTGAAATCTCCTTTTCTTTGGACTATAGCAAAAACAACACCTGACTTGCCTTTCATGTAAGCCTCATCCCTTTTTGTCATGGGCTCCATCATAGTACCATAGAAGCATAGAATTATAGGTGTTGGAAGGGACCTGTGGAGATCATCTAGTCCAGCCCCCTGCCAGAGCAGGCCCACCTACAGCAGGTTGCATAGGGTGGTGTCCAGGTAGGTTTTGAATGTCTCCAGAGTCAGAGACTCCACCACCTCTCTGGGCAGCCTCTTCCAGTTCTCTGCCACCCTCAAAGTCAAGAAGTTCCTCCTCGTGTTCAGGTGGAACTTCCTATGTTCAAGTTTGTGCCCATTACCTCTTGTCCATCTCATGATGTTGATGAGATGTCTGGTGGTACCTTGCCTTTGTGTGAGGCAGGGGGCCCTGAGATTGGCATACAGTGTAAGCCATGACCTGGAGATACTTCATCTTCCATAGACGACTGTCAAAATGCCATGGTCCACTTCCCAGCATGGTTTTACATGTTTTGAGTTATCCATATTCTGACTATGTACACCTTTGGCACTTCTGCTCCAGATTGCTCATCTTGGCCCTGTTATGTAGAGCTGATTTATAGCGCTCATTCTTCTGTCTTTGCCCCACAGGATGGCCTTACTACCAGTGTCTCCATCACCTTCTTCCAGAGTGACAATGAGATGACAATAGCTCTTGGCGATCTTACCCATCCTGCCCCACCCTTTTGAGTGAGAATCATAGAATGGTTTGTGTTGGAAAGGACCTTTAAAAGTCATATAGTCCAGCCCCGTTGCAATGAGTTGGGACATTTTCAACTAGATCAGGTTGCTTAGAGCCCCATCCAGCCTGACCTTGAATGTTTCCAAGGACGGGGCATCTACCACTTCTGTTCCTCTGCAGATCTGTCAGAGCCAAAATGAACATGCATTCCCTGCAGACTCCATTTTTCTCTTGTCCTTAATCTTGCTGGGATCCAGCAACAAACTTTTGATAAACCAGTTCAGGTATTTAATCAATGAAGAGGAGAAATTGAAAAAAAAAAAGGAAACAAGCTGACAGGATGAACTGGCATCTGAACTCTGCCAGAACACTGCCTCCCAGTATGTCTTGAAAAGGGATACTTAACTAGCTAGTAGCCCAACAGGGTGGTTAATATTTTGTTCAGCAGAGCCAAAACAAACCTACCAGGTACAAAACAATGTTCTACTGCAAATACTCAGTTTTAAAGTACTCAAGACTCTTTTAAAATTAAGTGTAGAAAAAGGGACTGGTAGATGAAGTTATGTCAAATTTATAAAAACACTTCAATTCTCATGTGCTTTGGCTGAGGTTATGTTTTTAAAAAGTAGCTGGTAATTAGGAAAAAAGAAGCGAATGTACATTAGGTTCTTTTGCACTGCAAGAGCTTATTAAAAATCTGCAAGTTAACCCTCTCCAAGCTACTGTCCACTCATCTTGGATACCCATTAACTTGTTCTGTGGTGTCTGGAGATGAAGAGCTACTCCATAGATTCACAGTTTGACCCCAGTATACAAAGACAATACATCAGATGTATTGTAGTCCCAGAGCTACAAACTGCAGAGACAGTTTGTTCTGCAGTTGTGTGGGCTTCTCTTCTTCCCAAAGTATGTGTTGTCAACCACTGCTGGAGATGCTGTTGAACTTGGCAGATCTTCTGTAAGACTCACCCATGCGTGCAACAAATGAAATTTGATATCTTTAGAAAACCACTCTGTTAGTTTTCAGCTGAATCAGTTCCCTGATTCAACTCACAGTGTGGCCACACAAGCACCCGTGTGCTGGCACAAGGGAGGGTGTGAGAGTAAAGAGCTGGAGGATAGGATGTTCTGGCACCAGTGTTGAGCTGTGTTAACTAAAGCGATCATGGAGTTACTCATTTTTCTCAAGTGAGCTTACTATAAAAAGCTTGCATGAGCTAGACAAGGTCTGTGTCTTTGTCAACAAATCTTAGGGGCCACATAAGCTGGAAAGGTAGAAAAGCTAAGGGTCAACACAATTTCCATTTTGCACATGGTCACCTGTACATCATTCTACTGTTAATACTAATTCATGAAGGAATGTTCTGTGTTTCCTTTGGTAAATCACTTTTTTTTTTTCAATCCAGAGAGATTTAAAAAGTCAAACTCTGCTCAGTTTCAGTCTTGGGTTTCTCTGAGCCCTTCTGCAAATGTTTAATTCAGGAGACATTTCATTCTACCACTTGTTTTACAGCAGAATTTGAAAAAAACTGTTGAATTTATGCCAGTATAATGGAGGGCTGGGAAAGCTCCAGGTAGCAATTTTCAGAAAAGAACTTTTAAAGATACAGAGTTTGTTTGCTTGTTTGTTTTTTCTTTATGGAATAAACTGTTGGGTTAATTCCATTTTTACAAACTGAAATACCAGGCCATTTTCAGAGATTGGAACTGGGTTTCAGAGTCTCTGAAGGCCCAGTTCCTGCTGTACCTCTTTAGTTCCTGCTGTACCTCTTATCCAAGGCTGCATGTAAGTAGACCTTGGTAGACTCCAGGGAAAGAGTTGAAGAGGTAACGGCTGGGCATTAAATGGGCAACCCTATTAAAAGAGGACTCATTCTCTGCATCTGTGCTGCTTTCCCTCATTGCTGAAGACTATATCCTTCTCTCAATACCTTTTCCCCCTCCCCAGCAGATGAAAAATTGGGGGCGGGTGAGGGGAGTTTAAATAGAGAAGACACTACATAATTTAGAAGATCAATACAGAAACACATGTTGGAAATTTGTGTAGAAACACAAGTAAGAATCTACATAATAGTCGAGGTGAATGGCAGAGAAACCCCTAGGCTGGGATATACTCACATACATCATCTTCTCGTTCTCAATAATGAAGACATTTACAAAGACCAACTGTCCGTGCCTAGATTGTGAGCAAGAGAGTCTGAATTCATCAAATAAAAAGACAAATTGTCTACTGATGGAAAACCACAACTCTGTTGACTTCAAGTCAAACCGTGCCAACTTGTGAATTTATCCCAAAGTGCTAGCTTGGTTCTTTTCAGTAATGACCTTGAATAGATTTAGATTGGTGTGAAATAGATGAAAAATGGTCTGTAGCCTGTTATCAGCGCATTTCCCTACTCCCAGCCTTTAATCCCATGAGAGTAGCAGAAGTGAAAAGGTTTCAAACTTCTTATGAAAATATTTTTCCACCATGCCTGTTCCCTAGCCCTGTCTGTTCTCCTTTCTCTCTGCATAAGCAGTTTTAGACTTTATTTAAGTGTCGCATTTCCAAGTGTTCACGACTCTGTACAAAGCTCGTCACACATCACTCATGCCTTATTTCACGGGTTGAGCTGGTAATTAGCATATTTCACAATTAGCCAGTGTATTTGCTTTGCTAATTTCATTCCATGATGAAGGTGCTAACTTGGCGTGAAGCTGTAATGTACTGGTTGATTTATTAAGCTTCCTCTGATGGATGAAAATCACATGCTGTGCCTTTACTGTCGGGGAAAGTTAACAACATCCATTTGTAAGAGATGGTATTTGAAAAGTGATGTTGGTGTGATTGAATGTGTGAATCTGTAATGAAGCCAAGTCAGATAGCTCCTTCCCGATAAAATAGTATTCAGCTTCTGTGGTGGCTCCGTCTTGAAACTGGGCTTCTCTGCCCAAATTCCTCCCCTGAAGCATGTAAGTACCAAATACTCCTCAGGTAATTAGCTCTCAGGTTTCTGCAGATGGAAACCAACAGCTGTAGAGGCATTAAGTGCCTAAACCCTCTGAGAGTCTGCATCTTACATTGTGTGCTGATAGGACGAAGTATTTGCTGTCCTTTTCTTAATGAAACAGCACATAAAATGCACACACCCCCCCCCCCCCAAAACAAAAACAAAAAAAACCAATCAGTCAATTTATCTGTAAGAAAACAGACTTTCAGGTGATCCTTTTGAGGAAGAACTCCCTGGTCCATGACCTCTGGTTGTGAAACCCAACACAGTTATGTCCACATACCCTTCATCCTTTCAAAGGAAAATCTGACTTTGTGGTTGTAACTATAATATTAAACTAAGCAGTGCCAGAGGCCATTCTTTGTCCACAGAGCCCATGGTTAGTGTGCCATGTCCGTACTATGACACTTTTTTATTCTCAGAAGAAAATGAGGCTCCATGCAAGCCCTCTGTTGAAAACAGTCACTGATTATTGCTAACCCACAACTGTACAAGGCCATGGTGTCCTGTTTAATTTGCTAATGTGGATATAGTGTGTGGTACAGTACAGGTAGTTATCCTAGACCACTAAACACATGGGATCTCTGTATAATTGATGAAAAGATATGACATGTCCAGAGATCAAATCAACATACCCAAGGTATTACCCAAGACATCAAACCTTAAAGGAACTTGTGGCTGTGGTTTACAATTTCTATGTAAAAAGCAGCTATATAGGTTACTCACAGTCTTCACCAGGATAGACACAGCTCCAGACAAAGTGGGGGAGGTGTAGCATAGGGAAAGTTTCTGTGGTTTCCATGACAAGTACATGATGTGATGTAGGAATATAGACGGTGCTGGGCAGTGATGCTGGGAGGAATGGTTAAAGGTTCTTTTCCCTCTGTTAATTCTGCATTTTATTCTTTTAGGATGCAAGGGTTCTTTTCTATTCTGTCCTGCATGGTTAGCTAGTCTGCCTGTCTGATAACTTCTTTTGTCCAGAGTTAAAATATCCCTGATGCTAGCACATCCCAGAGAGGATCCAGACACTCCTGAAATGATGTTCCTTGTGAAGGATCCCTGCTCCATTCACGCTGTTTTGTGGCCTGTGACTGAAGTATTTTTATTCTAGTCTCACTTTTACCTTCCAATATTTCCTTTCATTTTAACTCTCCTAAAGATTATGTGTTGTCTGGAGAAATGCTTATGAGATAGCACTTTGAAACTTCTAATTTTTCTACGACCAGAAAGAACAGATTAAGTTCAATCTCTCTCTAAAGCCATTGCATTTTTATCTTACATCTGCATTTTCTCCAGTGCATCAAATATGGACTATTGACAAATGAACATTAACCTGCCTTGTCAGCACAATTCAGGGTTTCAAAGGCATAAGAAACCAGATTGTTCTGTATTAGAACTGGCATGTTTCACTAAAATGTGAAAGCAGAAGGAAAAAGCAAAGAAAAAATTAATAAGGCAAATATCCCAAGAATACAACAACCCCAGAATAAGATTTAATCTCATTTTATTTTAGTAGATAATAAAATTACACAGATGAAGTCAACATGAGCTGATGATTTTCATATTTTATTCTGATTTTTCCACCTTTCCATTCTCTTTATGCTGGGTTCATCTTTGCTTTGTAAAGCCATACCCATATATAATGTTATAACCGTATTGATAAAAACAGCAACTTGAATTCAGGAAGAAATCTAAAGCAAAATCTTAAATCTGTGTATGCTTCTAAGCATGTGTGTAACTTTCCAGTTAACCACGTGCTTAACTGCTATCAACTTCATCAGCTTAGAGATAAACACAGATTCAGAACAGGTTGTTTTCCTGCATAAAGTGCTTGCTTCTTGTACCCGCTCTTGAATTACATTAGCGGGTTTGGGATGAGGGGCACTGCTTTCCTGCACAATTGAAAATGGTTTAACCTGGATGTAACCAATCTTTCCCAGATGAAAAGCCAGGAAAATATATCATATCAAGAACATTACTGACCTTACTGACTTTGGACTGCCCTTCCACTCTTGCCACCAAAATGCTTTCCTGTGTCCCTTCCCTTCCTCCTCCATACGCACCCCATGCCTTCAACCTCCTTTTATTCTTTGGTTCAAGCCGATTTTGCAACTCAGCAGAAGGCAGGAGCTGCTGCTTCACACACATTTTGCCTCAGTGTGAGCCCCCAGTTCACACTTCCAGCTGAGCTTAGAGACCACAATCATTAATTATTGTTACTCGTGTTGTTGTTTATGCTCCAAGAGCTGCTTTTTCACCCCAGAAGAGTTACAAGATACTTAAGAGATGCCATTTGGCCAGCCTTATATCATCAAAGAGTGGGTTTAACTCAGTACATTAAAGGACACCTTGCCTGCTTTTTTCATGATTTTTAGATTGCTGCTTAAAATTAGTTAGCTAAAACCTATTTTTAACTGAACAAAACCTACCTACCAGATATGGAGTATTGCAGAAGAATGGAAGGTAGGTTAAGGTAAATGTAACCTTTCAGAAATACATACCCAGTAGCTGTTTAATTAACCTAGTCTGTCAAACTCTCATGTATGTGCTGTTATAATTATGTGACTGTGATATGGACAGAGGGTTTTTTTTAAATATTTTTAGATTTAGGACAAGCTAATATTTATTTTGTATTTAGCAGGCAAGCAAGATAACATCCTCTCACTAATTGCAATTGATTTCCTTATCAAGATTTCAACTCCTATCTCCATGAGGGCACTGACCTACTGCTGAGGCAGCCAACAGACAAGAACCAAAGTCCATGGGTTAGCCAGGCCGAAGGGAGCAACACTATCTTTGTTAAATCCTCTTAGTCCAGTAGCTGGACATGGGTTACAGAAAAGAAGCAATTTTCCCAGCAGAAGTTCCCTGAACTGGTGGGATCAGTGAGGTTTTGCCGTCTTCTTGATGAAGAAATCAAGCCCATGCAATTGAAATGAGTCTAATTCCAAACTGTTCTGCATTTCTGTGAGAAAGATGCTGGAGCCTTTACTGAGACTGAAAATGACTGGGACACAACTGGAATTACCGCATAGCTGATACCTTTGTGTGGAGATGGACTTCATGACTACTCTCAGCGTAGGACACCAGCACTGAACAGAAGCTCTTTTCTGTTTCTCCTATGCAACATATAGGACTTGAAGCTGCATCAGCGAACAGAGGTTGAAAGAGCAGTTCATGAGAACTTGCAAAGTTATTAATGATCCTGACTGCAAGTTCTTTAATGATCCCAAAATCAAAAAAAAGGCTGATGATAGAAGATGCTAATGAAAATGCATAATACAATACATACGGAGGTGGATGAAGACAGGGAGGCAGATCAGTGATGTGGATAGGGGTCACTGCTTGATGGGAAAGGGAAACTTTCGTACACACCCTTTCAAGCACAACAAAGCAGCATGCCTAAACTCAAGTGTTTAAGGCCTGGGCTCTGGTTCCTGCCCTTCCTCTACTTTCCCTTCACCAAATGCTCAGAGCACTCTGTTCCTCTGCATGTCAATATGACCCTTTTGAAAAGGCTGATTATCTATACCAGCTCCAGTCACTGATAGCATGGTCTCCTCAGTTTTTGTACATAACTGAAAGGCTGTATTTTGACTTCCTCGGATTTCCTGTGATGCATCAGTTTTCTTGTGCAGATTCTTGTTTAATCCTTAGATGTTAGGCGTCCAAGTTATTAGTCTACCATCCAGACGTTTAGCTCCCACATTGCCATACATCACTCCATTTGTTAATCTTTCAGTGCTGTAGGCCTACCTAATTTTAAATATTTTTAGATTTAGGACAAGCTAATATTTCTTTTGCAGTTAGCAGGCAAGCAAGACAGCATCCTCCTGTATTTTATATGAACAATAAAAACTGTTTATTTCCTTAATGTATGCCACTAATTGCAATTGATTTCTTTATCACAATTTCAGATCCCATCTCCATGAGGGCACTGACCTATTGTTGAGGCAGCAAACAGGACTCAATGTTCTTAAAGGTCTCTTCTAACCTAGCTGATTCTATGATTCTATGATTTTAGTGTCATGACAGCTTAGAGACATGGGACATCCTACACAGTAACACTGTGGGACTTCTTTGCAGGACAGGTAGATATTTCTGGAAAGTGAGATTCCAGTAAGACAGTTGAACCCATATGCATGTCAGGGTAGCAGTAAAGGAGGTTGGTCATTCAGACTGCCAACTGGTGGAAATGTGCAGATCAAAGCTGACTGCTGTTCCCAAAGTTATGTCTTGCCAACAATGACGACATATCACAGAATCACAGGTGTTGAAAGGGACCTCTGGAGATCACCTAGTCCAACCCCCCTGCCAGAGCAGGGTCACCTACAGCAGGTTGCACAGGATGGCATCCAGGCAGGTTTGGAATGTCTCCAGNCCACTAATTGCAATTGATTTCTTTATCACAATTTCAGATCCCATCTCCATGAGGGCACTGACCTATTGTTGAGGCAGCAAACAGGACTCAATGTTCTTAAAGGTCTCTTCTAACCTAGCTGATTCTATGATTCTATGATTTTAGTGTCATGACAGCTTAGAGACATGGGACATCCTACACAGTAACACTGTGGGACTTCTTTGCAGGACAGGTAGATATTTCTGGAAAGTGAGATTCCAGTAAGACAGTTGAACCCATATGCATGTCAGGGTAGCAGTAAAGGAGGTTGGTCATTCAGACTGCCAACTGGTGGAAATGTGCAGATCAAAGCTGACTGCTGTTCCCAAAGTTATGTCTTGCCAACAATGACGACATATCACAGAATCACAGGTGTTGAAAGGGACCTCTGGAGATCACCTAGTCCAACCCCCCTGCCAGAGCAGGGTCACCTACAGCAGGTTGCACAGGATGGCATCCAGGCAGGTTTGGAATGTCTCCAGAGTCAGAGACTCCACCACCTCTCTGGGCAGCCTCTTCCAGTTCTCTGCCACCCTCAAAGTCAAGAAGTTCCTCCTCAAATATCCTATTCTGAAGTAAATCATGAATGACTGAAGTCTTGAGGTGAAAAAAGGAATTGAGCAGAGTACTTCCTTTGGCTTGAAACCTCTCCTATTAAAAGCTCTGCAGTATCTAAGTCCCGCTTTGAAGGATTTGCCAGCAGTTTCTGGGAGAACAGCGGGAAACTGCCACTGTCTTGTTTGGACATAAGCAATAGAGTGGCGTGGGGGACAGTGAGATTCTGAACCTGTGATGAAGTAGGGTTTGTTCTGTGCAGCCTGCAAGCATGTCTCTCATATATCTTTTGATAAGGTGTCATGGACAGACCAAAGGAAGGCCCTGACACCTGTACTATCTGTGACTCGTTTATCAACTGCAAATGAGAATTTCTCTGTTCCCTGTAAACTCACCCTGATGCCACTAGATGGTGCTTTTAATCTCTGGTAAAATCTGCAGTGCTTGCTAGCACAGGTTTTTTTCATTGCACAGTAACTCAAGGTTTGGGGAAGAGGGATTTTTGCAGAAAAGAAAATTTATCCTGCATGAGGAGATACAGCCAGAAACACAGATATAGCAGTAAAAAAGGAAATCCTGCACTGTCTTCTTTCAGCAGGACTGGTACACATGTGGTCCCGAAGCAAACTACGCTCCCTAGGTACCCTGACAGCTGCTGACAGTAAGGGACAATCTGGTCTGTAACAGCAGTGCCTTTTAACGGTGGCACTGGCCAGGCTCCATCAGGGCTGCACAGGCTGGAGGACTCACAGCTCCGGATCAGCCCTGGAAAAACTGCACGTATGCAGATTGCCCTGGAAACGTCGGTTCCCATGTTTCCAGATTCCCAGACCATCTGGCTCCTGGCTTGGACACCAGCCGGTGGGATGCAGGTGTTTGGGCAGGCTGGTGAGAGAGCTGGCCCATGAGTCAGGCAGCTCTGGGGATCCAGCACTTCACTGAAGCCACCAGCCCGACATGTCCTGAGCAGCACAACCATCCCTTCAGCTGAGCGCACATTAAGAAAACATTCTGGTTCTGCTGTCATATGGTATGAGGCGAGCGATACGTAAAAGCATCACTGATTTCTCCTTGACTCTCACCTTTCCTCTTAGGTTTTGTTCTGGCCAACTCATATTTCTTCTCTCCAGTCTCTCTGGGCTGAAAAGAAGAGAAAATCGTGAAGTTTAAATCAGAATGCTAATGTTTACTACAGCATGGGCCCATCATTTTTTGTTTGCGTGGACAGTTCCTCATTGGAAGAAAATATGATCTCTCTCTTGAAAATCATTGCTCTGCAGCCTTTGACAGAGGTCTGGCCTGTGCCACCATTTGGGAAAATTTGATGAACCTGATTATTTTGCTGCTGTTTTTGTAGAACAGCTGAAGCAGATACTAAAATCGGGATGGCTGGAGGTGTCATCTTAATTTGATTAGTGTCTCCTGGAGAGAATGAGGAGTTTCTGGTATAACAGTATGGGGCTGCATTGACTACAGTGGTGTAAGAACAGCTGCTAAAAGCTTCATCATCCTCAGGTGACACCGTGTAGTCTCAGATGACCTGTGTTAAATACAGGTAGCTTCCATTAGGTCATACACATTAGCTAATTTAGTTGTTATCTTTTGAAGATTGTTTTAATTTCCAGTCTCAGGAGTAAATATCAAAAAAAGTATTGATGTACAGAAGAATACCACAGTATCTGTTATATTTCACACAGGGAAACATCTCCTTTTACTGAAGTAGTTTAGTATTTCAGTGATACTTTACTCACTATTTCATGACACTTTTCTCCTTTCATTAAATCTTCCCAGACAAATTATGAAGAAAAATAGTATTTATACAAAAAATACAAAATGTGCTGCTATTTTAAAGATGTTCTGAGCACAATCCCAGCAAATTAAGACCTTTGCTATTGACTTTAGAATTTCATAGATTTATAAAGTTGAGATGGTTACAACTCCTAACATCTTTGGTACAATACAGCAATAATATCCTGTCCAGATACAGCTGTATTATACCAAGAACCCCTCAAGCTGCACGAGAACAGATCTTCCAGAAAGACATACAGTCTTGATTTAAAAGCACCAAGATAAAGTAGCAGAGATATTCAACCTTCTCTGTTAAATACCTGTGTGCTGCTCTCCTGTGATTTGCCTGGTTTCATCCTACAGCCACTACTCATTGTTATTCCTTCCTCAGCCAAAGAGGAAGTAAATTCCATGAAGGAACACGGTCCATTTATTTACGAGAACTAGGTTATAGACCTCACAACATATTCAAGCCAGCTTGTTAGGACAGCAACAAAGGAAGCCTTAATGAGATACGTCTTTTCTTATGTTAGACTTTTCCATGATAAGAAGAAACATTTGCATGGTAAAGACAAAGCCACCATTGTACATTCAAAATTCAAATAAAAGTAATAATATTTTCTGGCTCCAGATTTATGTTTCCATCTGGCTGAAGTGACTTGGCAACCGAAAGCATAAGCTTTGTTTCAATTCTTGGTATCAACAAGTACCCTTAAGGCATATTAGGGAGGTATGACAAAAATCTAGTGAATGCCAAAAGCAGTGAAGCTTAGTTACTGGCTTGCCAGCATGAGAGAAATATAATCTGCATTTTGTAAGCATGAATATAGAACAAGCCCTGGCATTGCAAGCCGCTGTCAGTCAGGAGGAACTTCCTACTCCTTTCCAGAATATATTTCATTTTATGCCAATTTGTTTTTATAATGTTTTTTAGCGAACGGTGGATTAAACACAATGGTGTGGCATAAAACAATGTATGTGCGTGCTTTGTATACACATTTTTTTATTCCACACCATTGCACTTAGCCCAGCATTCCTTGAGTAATGGATAACTAGGAATGAGTTCATCTCAGAGATTTCTTGGACATTATTTTTAGTGTCCTAAAAGTGACTTGAAAGAGTTTAAAAACCTCATTTGTTTTTCAAGCACTCCATCCAGGTGTCTGTATATCAGAGGCCTTAGCCTCTGCACTTTTCATGAAGACAGAAATGAGTCTTTTTTGATGACATTGATGACTTTTAGTAACAGAGCTCTGGAAGGAGCTGAATAGGTTGAGGGCCGTCAGGGAGAGAGAGATAGATGACTGGAACTGCACACTACCTTCCCTGGGACAAGCCTGTCAGGTCGCCAGGATGCATGGTATGGAGGATTCGCCATACTTTCTCCTCCTGGCTGAATGCAATGACTTAAGTCATAGGGGGCAATGGTGACAAGTTCCTGCCCAGACACCTCTCTTCCATGGCTCCCCCACCTTCCAAGGTTCCCTTGCATAATAGGTATGAGGCTCTGCAAGTGGAATCGAACAATAACAAGGACAATGGTTCATTTAGCTTGGAGGTGTTGCCAAGGTAAAGTCGGCCTACGCTCTGCATGAAAATTGCTTCCATAAGGAAAAAAAGATGGGTCATTGTCCTAGGAGAGTCCCTTCTGAAGGGAACAGAAGGTTGGATATGCAGATCAGACCCACTTCTTAAGGAACTTTGCTACCTCCCTGGGATCTGGGTTAAAGATGTGATGAAAAAGCTTCCTACTTTGGTACTGCCCTCAGATTACGATCCATTATTGATTTTTCAGGTAGGCAGCTATGAAGTTGCAACAAGAAGTCTGAGGGCAATCAAGAGAGACTTCAGGGCCTTGGGATAACTGGTTAAATGATTGGCAGCACAAGTAGCGTTCTCCTCTATCCTTTCAGTTACAGGGAATGATGAGGGAATAAAGAGGAGGACCCAACAATATCTGTCTCCAAGCCTGGTGTCACTGGCAGAATTTTGGGTTTTTTGATCATGGGTTTGTTTCCATGACAGCAGGCCTTCTGGTAATGGACAGGGTACACCTGTCTCAAAGGAGGAAAAGGGTTTTTACATAGGAGTTGGCAGGGCTCATTGAAAGAGCTTTAAACTTCATCTGAAGGCGGAAAGGGATAAAACTAGGCTCACTAGAAACAAGCCTGGGGTTGGCATGCCAAAGTTTGAGAGGCAGCGTGATAGTGAGGTCCTGTGGTCTGCCACTTCAGTGGAGGTAGGGGATGGAGATCCATGAGGAAGAAAAGATGCAAGGGTTATTGACACATTAGAAACCATGGAAGCACCTGAGGATGGTCATGTAGGAATTAGGGCTTCTCCCCGACAAAAAGTGGTGTGATCAATAGCCCTGCTGAAGTGCATCTGCACCAATGCACACAACATGGGCAACAAACAGGAGGAGCCAGAATCCATTGTGTAGCAGGAAAATTATTATATAGTTGCCATTACAGAAACATGGTGGGATGAGTTACGCAACTGGAGGCTGCATTGAATGGCTATAAACTCTTCAGAAGGGATAGGCCAGGAAGGAGAGGCAGTGGAGTAGCCCTGGATGTTAGGGAGTGTTTTGATTGCCTAGAGCTTAAGATGGTGATGACAGAGTTGAATGTTTATGGGTAAGAATCATGCGGGAAGGGCAACAAGGCAGACACCATGACTGGGAGTCTGTTATAGACCACCCAACCTGGATGAAGAGGCAGACAAAATACTCTAAAAGGAACTGGGAGAAGTCTCACAATCACTAGCCCTTGTTCTTATGGGGGACTTCAGCTTACCAGGTATCTGCTGGGAACACAATACAGCTGAGAGGGAACGTTCTAGGAGTTTTGTGGAGTGTGTTGAGGATAACTTCCTGGCACAGCTGGTGAGTAAGCCAACTAGGGAAGGTGCCCTGCTGGACCTGTTGTTCGTGAGCAGAGAAGGACTTGTGGGTGATGTGACAGTTGGAGGCCATCTTGGGCACAGTGATCATGAAATGACAGAGTTTTTGATTCTTGGAGAAGTAAAGAGGAGGTCAACAGAACTGCTACCTTGGATATCCAGAGGGTTAGACTTTGGTCTATTTAGGAGTTTGGTTGACAGAGTTCCTTGGGAGGCAGTCCTGAAGGGCAAAGTAGCCCAGGAAGAATGGATACTCTTCAGGAAGGAAAGCTTAAAGACACAGGAGCAGGCCATCCCTATGTGCTGAAAGATGAGCTGGCAGAGAAGATGACCAGCCTGGCCAAACCAAGAGCTTTGGCAGGAATTCAGGAATAAAAGGAGAGTTCATGACCTTTGGAAGAAGGGACAGGCCACTCAGGATGACTACAAGGATGCTGTGAGGCTATGGAGGGAGAAAATTAGAAGGGCCAAAACCCAACTAGAACTTAATCTGGCTACTGTTGTAAAAGACAATAAAAAATGTTTCTCTAAATACATTAGCAACGAAAGGAGGGCTAAGGAAAATCTGCATTCTTTATTGGATGTGGGGAGAAACATAGTGGCAAAGGATGAGGAAAAGACTGAGGTGCTTAATGCCTTCTGTGCCTCAGTCTTCAATAGTAAGACCAGTTGTGGTCTGGGTACCCAGCCACCTGAGCGGGACAGCATGGAGGGGGAGCAGAACAAAGACCCCATGGTCCAACGGGAAATGATTAGTGAGCTGCTACATCACTTAGACACACATAAGTCTATGGGACCAGATGAGATGCACCCAAGGGTATTGAGGGAGCTGGCAGATGTGCTCACCAAGCCACTTTCCATCAGTTCTCAGCAGTTCTGGCTAACCGAGGAGGTCCTGGTTGACTGGAGGTTAGCAAATGTGACGTTCATCTGCAAGAAGGGCCAGATGCAGGGAATTACAGGCCTGTCCGTCTGACCACAGTGACAGGGAAGGTTATCGAGCAAATCATCTTGAACACCATCATATCGCACGTGCAGGATAAGCGGTGATCAGGCCCAGTCAGCATGGGTTTGTGAAAGGCAAGTCCTGCTTGAATAACCTGATCACCTTCTATGACAAGGTGACCTGCTTAGTGGAAGAGAGAAAGGCTGTGGATATTGTCTGCATAGACTTTAGTAAAACTTTTCAGACCGTTTCCCACAATATTCTCCCAGAGAAACTGTCTGCTCATGGCTTGGACGGACATACCGTTCGCTGGGAGAAAAACTGTTTGGATAGCTGCGCCTAAAGAGTGTTCATGAATGAAGTTAAATCCATTTGGTGGCCAATCTCAAGCGGTGTTCCCCAGGACTTGGTATTGGGGCCACTTCTGTTTAATATCTTTATCAATGATCTGGATGAATAGGTTTGCAGACGACAGCAAGCTGGGCAGGAGTGTTGATCTGCTTGAGGGTAGTAAGGCTTTACAGAGGAATATGGACAGGCTGGATCAATGGGCCAAGGCCAGTGGTAGGTAGTCAACAAAGTCAAGTACCGGGTCCTGCACTTGGGTCACAACTCCATCCAACACCACAGGCTTGAAGAAGAGCGGCTGGAAGGAAGTCTAGTGGAAAAGGACTTGGGGGTGTTGGTTGACAGCCAGCAGTGTGCCCAGGTGGCCAAGAAGGCTAACAGTATCCTGGCTTATATCAGAAATATTGTAACTAGCAGGACTAGTGAAGTCCACCCTGTACTCAGCACTGGTGAGGCCCCACCTCAAATACTGTGCTCAGTTTTGGGCCCCTCACTACAAGAAAGACATTGAAGTGCTGGAGTGTGTCCAGAGAAGAGCAAAAAAAGCTGGTGAAAGATTTAGAGCACAAGTCTTATGAGGAGCTGCTCAGGGATCTGGGGTTGTTTAGCCTGGAGAAAAGGAGGCTGAGCAGAGACCTTATCACTCTCTACAACTTCCTGAAAGGAGGTTGTAATGAGGTGGGTGTTGGTCTCTTCTTCCAAGTAACAAATGGTAGAACAAGAGGAAATGCCCTCCAGGTGCTCCAGAGGAGGTTTAGATTGGATTTAAGAAAAATTTCTTCACTGAGAGGGTTATCAAGCATTGGAACAGGCTGCCCAGGGAAGAGGTTGAGTCATCATCCCTGGAGGTATTTAAAAGGCCGTGTAGACATGGTTTAGTGGTGGAGTGGTGGTTTTGGCAGTGCTAGGTTAATGGTTGTATTTGATGATCTTAAAGGTCTTTCCCAACCAAAAAGATTTTATAATTCTATGACTGGCAGAATTTGAATCAAAATTTGATTCAAATAAGAAATAGAGATCTTTACTATGAAGTAAACAATAATCAATAGGGCAGTCAACATTGGGCGTTGTGCCTTTCTTTGGGTTTTTTTGTTATTTAAGCTGTTCATCTCCATTCTGCTTTCACAACTTCAGTTTCCAATGTCGGGTAGCTATGTTCTGGTTTTCAGTGGCCAATGAAGCATGGTCAGGCAAGGTGGACTGAGGCTTGAAGACATCAGTGGATAAATGGAGTTTTAATCATGGGTGATAAAACAGATCCTTTGAGATTTTTTTAAGAGAAATTCATCAGCTGTCTGATTTGTCATCCTATGGCTCCTGTGCAGTTTGCAAGGTATCCTAGAGCAGCACTGAATGAGAAGACATCACAAAACCAGCCAGAGGTTTGTGCTCGCTGAGCAACTGATGGGTAATCTAGCTCTTGTGAAAGCAAAAGAACCAGTGGGAGCTGCTGAAGCTACCACTACCAAATTGTCCAAGCTTCTGGCTACACATCCCTATCTTCATCCCTTGATGTAAGGCTGGACATGTGAATGTTTTGTTATGTGACTTACTGGGCCTAGGAGCTCGGCTTCCTCCATCTAAAAGAATCAGGTATGAGATAGTTCCAGATGTTGACTTTTGTTGTTGTTTTTAGCTTTGGCTGAGCTACAGGAGTGACCTTCTGGCCTTACTTGTCTCCTGTTGTTCCACATGCTAAGTTTTCCACATCTTAGACTCTGAGGCACAATGGGAAAAATCTAACACACTTCCCTTTGCTCAGATTTTTAGTGTTGGCAAGATTCGCCTCAGAGGACAGTTACAGGGCTGAGCTCACCTATTTCACAAGGTCAGACCAGGAGCCTGGAGCAATGTTTACTGTCAGCTCCATGCTGTGACCCTGAACACAGTGGAACTTTATGGGGTAATTTTTTCTTGTTATGCAATTGATCAAATCCCAGTGACTAACAGTCAAACTGCACTAGATTTTCAAGTTCATCAGGTCCAAGCAGGTTCTCAACCTCCTGAACTGTTTGGAGGTAGAGATTATGGAGAAAAAAAGTAGAATTTGAACTCTGAGCCAAATGCCTCCTTCTCTTGCTGATGCATTATAGTAGAGCAAATGACTGGAGACATGTTTCTATGGCTTGGATTTTATCCTAACAGAATTCTTGAGAAGTGGCATTTATAGCTGGCAAAGTAAGGATTTACCTTGGATCAGCAGGAACAACAAAATAGCTGTCCTACCATTCCTGTACTAAGGGTTGCAAGGCTGGGTTGTTTGAGCATCAGCTGAAATGTTAACCTCTGCCTCCTGCCCACACAGCTCAACACAAACAGCCCTGCTGCTCTTGCCACTGAGATAAATCTTGGACAATAGTGCAGAAGGGGGAAGAGTCCCCCTCAGCACTGCCATTGCCTTTCCCACGCCTTCTCCTGCCCTGAGGCCAGCTTCCCAGGGTTGCTCCAGCCTCTGCCTACAACTCCTCTCCCCCATTCCATTGCCCAAAGAAGATCACCTGCCCCTCTTCACTGGAGTGATGGGAGCCCAAGAGTTCCAGGAAGTTAATCATGGCCGATTGTCTCCTGAACTGTGTAACAAGAAGGGTGTCTAGTAGGTCGAGGGAGGTGATGCTCCCTTCTACTCTGCTCTCATGAGATGTTACACGGAGTACTGCATCCAGCTCTGACTCCCCCAGCAGGGGAAATACATGGACCTGTTAGAGTGGATCCAGAGGTTCTGTGGGACCTTTTATAAGAAAGGTGGAGTGACACTTTTTACCAGGGCCTGTAGTGACAGAACAAGGGACAACGGTTTTAAACTGAAAGAAGGTAGAGGTAGAATAGATATGAAAAAGACATTTTTTTACAGTGAGGGTGGTGAGACACTAGAAGAGGTTGCACAGAGATGTCGCCATTGTTGGAAGCGTTCAGGGTTAGGTTGGGTGGGACTTTGGCAACTTTATCTAGTGAAGAGCGCCCTTGCCCATGGCAAGTGGGTTGGAGCTGGATGATCTTTAAAAATAGGGGGGAAAGGTAGTACTCTCCCAGGAAAAACTTCCTGAAATCACTCATTGTTGTTCAAATCTTCATCAACCCTTCTTGCTCTCATCCCCAAGCCCCCCTTCACATCCCTGGAGCTTCCTTCAAGCCCACATCTTCATTCTTCAGAACCCCACTGATCCTTCTTGTGACTCATCATCACATCTATCTCCATAAAAACCTTCCCACTTCTTCTGTCACCGTCACAAAATGCAATTTTACCTAAGCCATGTCAAATCAGCTCTGCTACAAGGCACAGGAAAAGATTTAAGATGCCACAACAGCCTTAGAGAAATCACTAACAGTTGCAAACACGCTATTTCAAGGGAATGCAAGCGTTCATGAACATCTGTATTTGTATGTGTGCATGCACAGTAGGGTGCATGATATAGCCTACATGCTAGAGATCGATACTGCTTGAAGACTTGGCTTTCCTTTCTAATTAAGTATGGAGTAGTAAGAGAATTAATTTAAAATGGCTTCTACAGCTGTTTGACATTTCTCTTTATGACAAAACCCAGATCGTTGTGTGTGGACTTATACGTTCACTTCGTTGAAAAAGGGACTGATCTCAGTTTGGAAGAAAATGTAGTTGGTCGAAAGATATATATCAGTGAGACTTTACTGTTGCCTGGTAGGGGTTCAGATCATCTGAATTCTTCATTTTTGACCTGGGAAAATGGTTTTCTCAGTCCCCTTTAGCAGGACCTCTTTGTTTTCAGTCTTCCAGAGGTATTTTCTACAGCTGAACAGAGGAATTCAGAGAAACAAATGAGTTGCGCCCCAGGAAAAAGTTATTTTGCCGTGATACTGCAGCCATTCTATAGTAGCTCTTTTCTGAACTTTGATTGAACAAAAATTGAAAGCAAATTTAAACTGCTGTAGGTAATAACTTTAGTCCACAATTAGTAAGAAATATGGGAAACCAGGAATCTTATCTTCACACCTCTGCTGTATTTAAAATTCTGTATTATTTTGAAGAGGTGTAATCAAGCATAGGCAGGGAACTTGACATGTTTAAAAGCTAAATACAAAACCCCTCATACTGATTCAATTTCTTAGTTCTTCTAATGCTTCTAAGTCATCAATGAGCATGCACTGGCCATTCTCTAATTTTCTTTTCCAATCACCACACTATCTGATAATTAAACTGATTAGCAGCTTAACATTAGCTGCAAAAGTTCCCAGGTTCACAACAAGTTAGATACATCTTGAAAGTCATCAGTTCATAGTAGGACGAATCATCAGTGGTTCACAGACTCTGTCATTATAAATCCTTTGAACGGGTCAGGGTTTTTAATTGAGAATTTGAAGATATACAATGAAATATAGAGAGTGGCAACATTCTGCTATCCATTTCTTGTTTTCTTTTAGGGACAGACAACATGGGTGCAGTTGCCAGGTATTTTTGAAATTTCTTGCTTTCTTTATGGGTTGGATTTTCAGACCTTACTGGTGTTATTTAAGCAGAGCTCCACCAGATCTAAAGAAATAACAATGTTCTACAATAACCTAATATCTTTATCCACAGTCTCCCACAGTGGATGCATATGCTTTCAACTATTTATTTTCTGTTTTATTTTCTTTCTATAGTTATTCTCAGATGCAGAAATGACAGACATTCAAAGACTATTCTAATGCCTTCTCAAAATCAAGGCTTTGGACTGAAGAGTTAAATGCATAAAGAATCTTGAGATTTTGCAGAACCTAATTTTAAGCTTCTTTCTCTAGAGAAGATCTTCCGATTTTAAATTAGTTACCAATACTCAAATACAATACAGTGTTGCTTAAGGGTGACATTCACAAAATCAATGGATTCTGTGGAGACACACTAGACCTAATGACAGTCCTGCACCCCAAAGATAAATTTACAGCGCATATTCATCACAGCTCTTCTCTTAAAGCTAGGTACGTAAGCTAGTTAAGTGTCTTCTGGTAGTACAACATCTAGCTACAGATAAGAAATGGAAATTTCTTTCCATGAAAAGAAATAAATACATATACTATGATTTATCCTACGCTTATTAGATAGTCAGTTAAGATAAGATGAATTGTAATCATGTTTTCTCTTTCTCTCCCTGACTGTAAAGGGAATCCCGATGAAGAAATTAGTAAAAGACCGCTACAAGGTACATGTCTAAAGTTAGAGGAAATAGATCCTGCCCTAAGTGATTCTCCAGTTGTTAGTTCTCAGCCTCTGTGACAGGGAGAGAACTACGATACACTTAAAAATTTTGAGTCAAAATTAAGCTATCGCATAGATATGTTAAAATAGGAGGAAAATGGGATATGGGAGAAATATCACCAAAGTGAGAGCATATGAGGATTTTCATTTAGCATTTAATTTTAAATTTATTTATGATTGAACAATTGAAGTTCAGGGATTTTTTAGGATAAGGGTAATTTCTTACGTTTTATAGAGGCTTACTTGTTCTGGGTTAATTTAACTCAAATAACCATTCAACCAGACTTCATTGTGCTACATAATGCTGAAGAAATGTTTCATTTAATTCTATTAGTTGTCACCAACTAACTCTCTACAGTGTATAGGTATGTAGTATAATAAGGCTACATGGAGGTAAAAGTTAAAACAACATAGAGCACCTCTTCCAGAAAAGAGAAGATTGTTAAAGATTAACCAGGCTACAATTAAATGGGAAGCCCTGGTTAATGATCCATATTTCAGTTTCTTTCCTAACATCCGTCATCACTCTCTTGAACACTTTGTTGATATTAATTTATAAGTCCTTCCTGCAGTGTTGAATCCCTTTCACTTCAGTCAGGCACTGAGCAAGCAACAAGGGGCAGGTTTCTAAAGGGACATAGGGATGGAAATGAAACAAAAAGTCAAAAGTGGAAAGTTGTTCATGTTGGGGTCTTGCTTGAGAAGACCAAACATTTGAACTTCCATTTAGGAAGAAAAGAAACTCAGTCCTTTCCTTGCACAGTTTTTGTACATATTTTATCCACTGAAGTATCATAGGGAAGTAGAACATTACCAGCTGCATCCAGGAGCTTCTGGTGCTGATGCTTCACTTTATTACATCAAAACAGCAGCCAGGCTTCACTCTGGAGTCCAGTCTCTACAATACATATAAAACATGTTCAGAAGATGCCAATAAGGTCTGCTTCCTCAAATGACACAGGCAAGGGAACGTCATCTTTGTGAATCGAAGCTTAAGCTAGGCAAGAAATGAATGCTTATATGCTCATTTGTAAAAATTTATGGTGTACCAAACTCTGAGGAATTCTATTGTTGCAAAACAGAGACAGCTATAACTCTGACATGACTAGATAGTTAACTAGAGGAATTGGAGGACCGAACCTTTAAAATGTGACTCTTAATTCCATGTAAGCTCCACTTTATATTTGCAAAATATTTTCACAGTTAAACAAAGTGTGTGCCAACACTCATTTCATTTAAAACACAGAGGGCACTTTGTTATCTGTGGTCTATATGGACCAATGTGTTATAATGGACCAATCCATTAAAATACCTCCTAGCTCTAATCATACAATTTTCTGCAAGTGCGGAGGTTTATCTAAACAATTTTCTTAGGTGATTAAGCAAGAACGGACTCCATTTTCCTTGCCCTGACTTTGTAGATACCAAGTTTGTACTTAAAAACAGATGCATTTTTTGTATTTCTCTCTCAGTCATTGACTGATCAAAGCTTGAAAGCATGCTTAGCACCAAGCTCAGCTAAAACCAAAGACCAGAATAATAAGAACAGTTGTTGCATTTTTATGAATTCCTTGAAGGTTTGAGCACTCTTATCCAGGTAGCAGAGGCTGTTAGTTTTAAACGTAGAATCGTAGTATGGTTTAGCTTGGAAAAAGACCTTTAAAGGCCATCTACTTCAACCCCTAACATTACTATTCTGGTTATCAAATCTTGATTTGTACCATAGTTGGTTTCCTACATAAAATGAGAACATTAAATATCTTTGAAGATCTTCAGATATCAAGTATGTTGATGATATTTCTGTATATATAGAAGTAGGAAAAAATGTAATACTTTCTTACTAAATAAATAACTTTTTAGACAGAAGTCATCCCTCACCAATGCCTTATAAGAATCCGATTAAAGTCAGGAACTCCAAGAGTTGGGTCAGAGACTGATTTTTCTCATTGAGAAAAACTCTGCTCAATTCCACAATTAATCGGAGGTTGGACTACATGACTCCAGAATTCTTCCTCTGACTCAACCCTTCTGCAGGTCATTCATTCAATCAAGCAAGATGTCAGCCAGAATGTTTGATGTTCCTTTTCCACCTCGGTGACTACACTGCTGATTTAGTCACTGTTCCTATTTTGTACCTATTCCTGCATTTTAGGAGCACCCCATTACTGAAACTGATGATGGTATCTCCTTTTAAATTTTGTTTTCTTGTTTTTCAGAAGCAGTGACACTGAGAGTTGTCAAGTATACTGGTATAGCAATTTTTTTTACTGAATTTTCTTTATTCCTAGTTGGAGAATAAAAAAGGAAAAATGAAGAGTCTAGTCATGACACTTGTTCATTCAGAAATTGCCCACATCAGGAAAAAGTTTCTTGCGGTGAGGGTGTACGTCCTTTTGCTACATGTAAGATTGCAGTGAACTGTGCCCATTTAAAAAAAAAAAAACCACAAACCAGGTTTGGGGACGAGCTATTCTCCACATTTAGGCAATTAAGGATGATGGTTAACCCGGAAGGGAACACGGACTTTTTCAATAATACTCTTGAAAATGTGTTTTGGGTATTTTTGTCAACTTTTGTTGTTAAATTTTGTGAGAAAAGTAATATTTGAAATAAAATTGTTTAGATTAAAAAGACAAAAATTCCTCTTTAAAATGTCAGTGAAGGGGAAAAAATAAACTGCATGTGTGTGCATATACTTAAGTATACAGGTATTTTTATGAATATATTCAATTTATAGTTAGTGTTCATTTATAGTTAGTTTTAATTATGGTTTAGTGAACTGGTGTTCAATTACATTTCTATCATAGATAAAAACCAACTTGTTCTTTAACCTTTTGTCTTTCTCCTGGGTGATCCAGATGCAAGCACAAAAGAATAATTGTTCTCTGCTTAGATATTACTTTTCAAGTTATTTGCTTGCAAAGTAGGCCATTGAAGTAAGCTCTCAAGGTACAGTGCCTCTAGTTCTGGCAAACAATGCAGTGAAAATCCCTTTGAAAGCTTACTAGTCTCCCTATTGTGGTCAAAAGAGGAACTGGGTGTTTCCAGATTTCAGTTCGTCTCATCCTACAGCAAATACTAAAGTCTCCAGTATGAATCATGTCACTGAAATGCCACCTTCTGCTCGTTCACTTTGACGAGAAATGAAGTAACTACTTCAGATGTAGAAATCTATATTTACAGGAATGGTGTAATACTCAAGACGTAAATTCTGTTGCTGTGCCCTGCTCCACTCCAAGTAATTTTACACCACTCCTTTTATCCGTGATGATGTCTGTGCTTTTGATGAAGTCTACACTTTTTACACAGATAAACTGGCAGTAATAGCCGGTTGCCACTGTTATTTCATCTTAGTGTGCAGTATCAAAATCAGAAACATAAACATATGACACAGATATGACTCCACAAAAAAATGTGTAGCTCATGTTTTATTTATTTAAGTCATATTTTTGACATGAGAAACTTTTAAGGTGATCTAACATTCTTTTCACGTTAATGTTGTAAAGTAATGGGCTGATGCTTCTGGCTCACATACATACCTGAGACTCCATAGGTAGCCTTGTTTATGTGGTACGTAATGGCGCACGTGGCAATAGTGTCCAAAGGCATCAACGATGAGTTATGGTATGGAGGGTGTGTAGGCAGAATGAAGCAACATTTCCTCCAAAGAGTTCATGAATGGTGTCTTTTGAAACAACACACTGGTGCTGCAAACAGAAAACCCCAGACAAATGGTGAGAAGCTCTACAAATACCTTAAGGAATAATCCTATCATGCCACTGGCAGAAGTGGCTTGGGCCTTGCTGAATGTTTTATGGATACCTGATATGATTTATAAAGATATTTAGGAACCAAAGTAAATCTCTTTGACCCTCACGTATCACTTTGGAAGCCAAAACCTTATGATGAAACTCATCACACACATTGAGATTTATATGTCATGGATTGTCTTGCTTGCATTAAGATAAAGATACACCTAAAAAGGAAAAGCAAGCTAAGAAATGAAAACACATAATTGAAAGCACAACTTGACACAAGTTAAACATTTTTTTGCTCTGTACAAGGAAGAATCAACATTAAAAAGATAATTCACAACTGACACACTGTTGATAATCTCAATAGGAAAAGAACCAATAGACTGGGGCTGGGACTGAACTAAGGCATTTATTTATCTCTGGGGAGGACAATTCTGATCTAAAGAGTGTTTTTTTGGTCAAATTAATTTGTGAAAATTATTACCATTCTTCAGAGAGATTTCAAATCTTCTATAAAAAATGTTTAAGATCAATAAACAAAGACTACATGGAGTGTCCTGCAAGCAAATTAAATAAGACAAACCCTTCATTGATTTTCTCTTTATCATCTTTACTTCAGCATTTTGAAAAATAAAAGTTACTTTTTCTGATGGGTCTTATAAAAATACCTTAAAAGTTCATTTTCTCTATAGATCTTCTTTCTATCAACATCTCTGAAGGAAAATTGAAAAACATTATTTTTATTATAGGTATTATTTTAGTTAAATTGGTTGTTTGAAACTGCATCTTCATTTGAAAACTGGTAATTGACAAACAAGGTTCTTCGGCTCCTTGATTTTTGTGAAAGAATCAGTTATCTTCTATTTTAGTTACCATAACGAAAATATAATTTCACTATCATTTATACTTATTTTTACCAAAAACTTAATACACCCAATTTCACCTTTAAGCACTGAGAGAAGATGGATTTGCTGTTGAGTAAGACTGGAGTCCACAGCAGAATAAACACATTACAATAATCTCTATTCATCTCGTAGACCGTTGCATCTACTATTTCTCCTCTACACATACATGGCCATTTTTAGAAGTTAAGGTGAGTTCATTATCATCTGATCAAAGGTCTAGTTCCCACTTATAAACTTAATCAAAGCTCTTAAAAATTATTGGAAACTTTACATAAATTGGAGTTTTTAATCAAGTAATTTGATGTAAATTGTGATTAACTGCTTTGTAATTGAACTTGTGGGTTTTGCTAAAAGACATTTTTTTGGGGCTTGCATGGAAAATGCCTAGTGTCTTAAATCCTGTCTTCAGTATAATTTGCTATAATAGACAAATAATGACTCTAGGGAATGCTGACTGTAGTGTTGAATTAAATCTGCAAATTCAGGGTACACTTACATGCTTTGCTTTCCTTTAACTATGATTAAATCAAATTTAATTCATATTTTCATTTTCCCAGCCAGAAATTAATATGTGTTCTCAAGAAAATATTATTACAGCTAATGACCAACAGCAGATACTGCTTTTTTGGTACTGGAAATTTCTTATGATTTTTTAAAGTTAAAGCACAGAGAAATTAGGAGGGAAATTTTGCTTAGTGACTAAGTATTGACTGCCTTTCAAAAACAAAAAAAAGTCTTGGGAATTTTTATGCATTTAGACAGCTTGTCCTACACTGCTTTATCAACTGATTCACTGATCAATGGATGAGTGATACTAATTCTTTGCTTGAATGTAAGTGCTTACATAATTTTTAATTTAGAGTCATGGAATGGTTTGGGTTGAAAAAGACCTTTAAAGATCATGTAGTTCAAAGATCCCTGCCTGCCTGCAGGGACATCTTCAGCTAGATCAGGTTGCTCAGAGCTCCGTCCAACTTGACCTGGAATGTTTCAAGGGATGGGGCATCTACCACGTCTCTGGGCAACCTGTTCCAGTGACTCACCACCCTCATCATAAACAATTTCTTCTTTGTACCTAGCGTAACTCTACCTTCTTTCAATTTACAATCATTGCCCCTTGACCTGGCACTACAGGCTCTGATAAGAAGTCTCTCTGTGTCTTTCTTATAAGCCCCCTTTATATACTGAAAGACACCCAGTAAGGTCTCCTCAGAGCCTTCTCTTCTCCAGCTCAACCCCAGGTCTCTCAGCCTGCCTTCATAGCAGAAGTGCTCTAACACTCTGATCATCTTCATGACCTGGATCATCTTTGCGATGATTGGAAAGCAGCTCTGCAGAGAGGGACCTGGGACTCCTGGTGGCCAACAGGATGACCATGAGCCAGCAAAGCGCCCTTGTGGCCAAGACGG
The DNA here is from genome assembly GCA_013398295.1 of Chionis minor. Taxonomy (NCBI): domain Eukaryota; kingdom Metazoa; phylum Chordata; class Aves; order Charadriiformes; family Chionidae; genus Chionis; species Chionis minor. The sequence goes on from VZSF01007212.1 coordinate 200,509, forward strand.
CCAATGGCATCCTGGGGTGCATCAAGAGGAGTGTGGTCAGCAGGTGGAGGGAGGTCATCCTCCCCCTCTACTCTGCCCTGGGGAGACCACACTCGAGTATTGTGTCCAGTTCTGGGCTCCCTGGTTTAAGAAAGACAGGGAACAGCTGGAGAGGGTGCAGTGAAGGGCTACAAATGTGATTATGGGGCTGGAGCATCTTTCTTATGAGGAAAGGCTGAGGGAGTTGGGTCATTTTAGTCTAGAGGAGAGAAGACTGAGGGGGGATCTAATCAATGTCTACAAATACTTAAAAGGAGGGTGCCAGGAAGAGGGGGCCAGTCTTTTTTCAGTAGTACCCTGTGATAGCACAAGGGGCAATGGGTATAAACTTGAATATAGGAAGTTCCATCTGAACATGATGAGGAACTTCTTTGCTTTGAGGGTGGCAGAGCACTGGAAGAGGCTACCCAGACAGGTGGTGGAGTCTCTGACTCTGGAGACATTCCCAACCGTCCTGGACGTCATCCTCTGTAACCTGTTGTAGGTGCTGTGGCAGTGGGGTTGGACCAGATGATCTCTAGAGGTCCCTTCCAGCCCTTAACATTCTGTGATTCTGTGATTCTGTAACCCTCCTCTGGGCCCGCTCCCAACAGGTCCATGTCCTTCTTGTGTTGGGGACTCCAGTGCTGGACAGAATATTCCAGGTGGGGTCTCACTGTGTGCTCGCCACCCAGAAGGCCAAACACATCCTGGGCTGCATCAAAAGCAGCGTGGCCAGCAGGGGGAGGGAGGGGATTCTGACCCTGTTGTCTGCTTTCAAGAGACCCTATCTGTATTTGAAAGGTGGGTAGATGTGGTGCTGAGGGTCATGGTTTAGTGGTGATTTCGGAGTGTTAAGTTAAAGGATGTACTTGATGACCTTTAAGGTGCCTTCCAATCTAGGCAATCCTATAATTCTGTGTTGTTCCAGGTCAATAGCAGGACAGGACCCAGGCAAACACAACGACCAGGTGCCAGCACTCAGGATTATTTCCTAGTGTTGTGCCTCTTAGTGGCATCAAACTCATTGCAGGTATTACATTTCTAAAATTACATTAAAATTAGTGACTATACAGAGAACAGAAGTGGAAAATTGTGCCCCTAGTGAGAAAAAGGCAATGTTAGTCTCAGAGTTATTTTGAAACTTGCTGATCTGAACAGCTGTAGATTTCTCTATATTGACGGAGCTCTGATGACTGCAATGTGAACACCTACTGCACACCTACATGTGGCCGCTTAAATATAGATGTCCTAATCTGCAGGCTAAATCCTGTCTGCAGCTTCAGCAGACCAACTGCACACAAAACTATTGTTTAGTAGTGAGAGTACTGCAACATAAACTCATGCTAACACATCAACTAGCACAATATCAAATCTCAGTCTTTAGAGATATTAGAAAAGTGACAAAAACTCCCTTCAGTTGTCAATAATTTTGATGTTTCCCTGTCTGACCACACAATCTCCATGCCAAACACAAACTACAAAAATCTAGCTCAGCTATTGTTCAACAATTACTATTCAGCAATACAGCTGCAATTAATAAGTTTAATTTTTATGGTTTGGACGCGTTTGCAATAATAAGCACAGTGAACCTAGATTATAATTAAGCACATTCAGTTTTGCAGGATTCAGGAGCTGTTGGTTAATGAAGCTCAATGTGATACTGTCAGTAACAAATCTGATAATTGCTTACAGGGAAAAGGCAATTTCAACAAATGCTCCTTCATGCAGGTGGCTGGTAGAAATTGCTTTCAGTCAATTATGCCTTCAATTACTTTGGATGAATGAGGCAGGATCCTTTAGCTCATTAGAAGCCCAAATCCACAATAAGTAAGTAAATATTTTGACACAGTGTTGAAACTGACTTCTGTAAAAGCATGTATAATATTTATAAGCATTGAAAAGGTCACATATTGTATAATCATCATTCCGTGCATTCAGTGCCAGCTAAAGGAAATACTTCATGAATCACTGGGATAACATATTAATACTGTGAGCAGCCAGTGGTTTTCTAAAATGTCAGACATAATATGAATAATAAATACTTGTGTCTTGTATCACCTGTAAGAAAGGAGGAAGTCAAGCAACAGGAAAACATGTTCCTTGATTATGGGTTAAAGTATATACTAATATATACTGTACTGGAAAACCCATATCTGTCCATTTTGGAGCTGAATTTTATATCACCGTACATCAGAGAACAGGCTGAATAAAAATAAGAAAAGATCAAATGTTTTGGCCTTCTACAGCCACAAAAAATTTTTGGGAAAAAAAAGAAAAGGATATTCTAGCTACCTTGAAGATTCATTTGACGTGGCTCAGGTTCAGACTTTGCCATCCTTGCTTCATCTCCCTGTTCTCGCGGAAGGAAATTCAAATATGAGATTGCTACCACCCACTTTCAGGAAACCATGGTTGTAAATCATCACTGAGATGTCATGGACGAAACTTTTTTCTGGTGAATGAACTAACACATGGCAATCGTGCAGACTATGTGGAGCAATTACTATAAAGGTTAAAGTTTTCCTGTGCAACAGCCTAGTTTCTTTGATTTGCATAAAAGATTTGTCCTCAAAGCAGGAAATATAGTGTGAAAACCCACAATTTATGTTGATTAAGGAAACAGAACAGCATCAGCTTGCCTGAATGTCCCAGGCTCTGTGAAAGGATTTTTGTTAAGTGAACATTGATTTCAAACTGTAGGTACAATGACTATCATCAAATCATAGAATCGTAACGGTTGGAAGAGACCTTTAAGATCAAGTCCAAGCATTAACCTAGCGCTGCAAAGTGACCACTAAACCATGTCCCTCGGCTATGTCTCAAGAAAAAACAGATCACTTGAATACCACTGGATATGATTATTATAAAAGCACTTAAAGTCTATGGCACTTCAGTCACATTCCATTTGTATCAGCTAATGTTTCAATGGCAAAAATCTGCAAATCTTTTTATAACTTGTCATGGATGGAGTGATGCACTTCACTTGTAGAGAGAAGCACCAATACAGGGATTTAACAAAGGTTGATGGTAAATGCGACAGTGTTTTAACAAGATTCGAGATGGCAAGGCACACTTCGTTATTTACTGCAGAGAGGGCAGGGTCAGACAGAGCTGTCAGGGAGACCCTCTCATTGAGTCAAGGTTTCAGAAAGGACCTCCTGGCTTTCTAAACTCCTTCTCAGAGAGGAGTTGAGATCCAGTCCTAGTCCCAGACTTGGTCAACAATTGATGTCTGAAGGATTACATATGCTCAATCAATCCTTTATATCACTTAGCTAAGATTTCACAGTTCGGCATGTTATTCTCGGTATAACTCGGTAAGTTAGTCACTTACCGAGGATCTGTTGCGGCAAGAAATGTCTGAACCTTGAGGAATAACCTTGAGGGTGCCCCTACTCAAGCAGAGATCCTGGTGTGCAGCCCGCTGCTGTGCAGGAGAGCTCAAAGGGCTTTGGGGCTGTTCATTATTTATGGGGGTAAGACGACTGACCTATAGTCATATTTGCATATTGACCTCAGAACCAGCATTGCTCAGGTTAGCCCTTGGCTATTGTGTTGTTATCTGTCTCCCCGAAAGCCACATTGAGCCCCAGATGCCCCCATTGTGACTACATGCACCCATTGTGGCCACCATGGGTGGTCATCGCTTGGGCAGGATTACAGGAGATAAAGATCAGGTTGCCACCTGCGGCAGGGGAGCACACTGTCACATAACTGCAAGTGAACAACTAAACTAGAATTTTTTACTTATTTCTAGGGATCTTATTGAAGCAAATGAAATTAAAGTAACTGATGCAAGAGAGGGTACCTCCTCTTTTAAAATATAGACTAGCTAACCACTTGCTTGGGAATGACGTTTCATTATGCTTTATATATTGTGCCTTTCATTAGGGCTAGGGCAGATAGGTAGATTAAATAACATCCTTCACTATTAATTTTATGAATACATAAGACTGTAAACTTTATGTGGGATTTCTATCTTTACGGTTACTCTGAATATTAGATATCAGTACATCTGCAGGAATGCAAATATTCGCATTATTCCTTTCTCTTGTTAAATTGCAAGATTAAAACTTCAAAACATGCTATTAAAATGCAAAAGGTAAATGCTGAGTGCTCATGGCTGACCAAATGCAACAAAGTGACCTTCTGTTTAGACTATGCGCACATGATCTCAATCTCATGACCTCATTGTTTCCATACTGTTTGCTATGAATTTATTACTTCCAAGGTAGTATCTTGAGTACATTCAAGAGAAGGAGTATATAAAGGATGCTGCTCCTTTGAACTCAACAAACAGAGAATATGTGATTCATCCAGAGCCTCCCTGACTAAACTTTGAAATTACTGATTTTTGGCTAAGATATGCTGCCTTACTCTAACATGGCTTTCCACTTGCGATTCATGGCAGCACAAGGTCAAAAATGGTTCAAAAAAAGGTGATTAAAAGTGAAGTGGTTAAAAAGAGAATAAAAGACTGTGATTTAATCTCTTTTTTTGTATCTAAAATTTTGTTACTTCCTGCTTTCCCTTGTTTGAGAAGGACAGCTGGAAGAGGTCTTGCTGTGTGTAGAAACTCAATGCTTGTATGATGTAAATTGCAGTGAGGTACGCTTATCTATACTCAGAGAAAAAGATTAGACTGATTCTTTACGGTGAATGATAATTCATGTTCAGCAACAAGTCAACTCTCGTTACTGAGGAGTGGTATATTTGGTACTTCTGTTTAACATGCTCCCTTAACAACACAACAGCAGCTGTAAATAGTTTAAAGCGCTTGGCCAAAGTTTAGAAACTACCTACGGTGACAAGAAATATAAACTGGTTTTAAGAGGACATTTCATGAATTGAAATGAAATAATCTAATTTAGTTATCTGCAATATCAGGGGAACTAGACTTGACAGCTCAGAAAGTCCCTTCTAGTCTTGCATCCTAGACTTCTTCTGATACAAGAAGTGTAGCAAACAGCAGTCCTACATTATCTTCTGAGAACATGATTTGATGTTCAGGCTAAAATCTTTAAATGATCTCATTGCTTTTTCCCACCATTTTTCCAACCTGCTTTTCAGACCGTGCCTGACCATGAGTACTTAAACTTCCATCAGCTGGCGTTTGCAAGACTGTTAAGTATTACTGAGGCCCAGTATAGAGCAAATTGCCTGAAACCTTTGCTGAGACCTAAACTCTGGAGAATGCAAGTGCATTCCTCAAAGCTAGCTATGAACTGCCATACAGCAAGAGTGTCCTCAACTAGTGAGCAGTCAACATGGTTGAAAACTACCTATCCCGTAATATACACATAGTATTAGAGACAACAAAAACATAGCTGCTGTGCTCCCAGCTGGCAGAGTGGCTTTCAGTGCTAAAAGCTATTTTCTACACTTTTGTGCATACCAAAGCTATGCAAATCTGCCATAATGTTGAGTGAGCCACTAGCTGAGAAGGGCCCCAGCATCAGGGACCGGATTGTTTCTGTTTGTTCTTCAACCCTCACATCAGTACTTTATGATGAAAATTGTTTGCCAAGGACAATGTAAGACTTCCTTTATTTTTAATTCTATAAAAAGTAAGAGTAAAGCTACTTTTAATCTATTTTTATTTGTCCATGAAAATAGACATTAAACATCAGGATTATTTAAATATGACACTTCCTTGGGAGTTGCTGGGAGTCATTCTGTGTTAAGCCAGGCTGAACTGATTGTGAAATGATTGTAAGAGCGTATTTGATTTTAAATGATAGATAGTACCTAAGTAAATGGCAGGGATTAGCTGAAACTTGCAAGAGGTGTGATACAATTGAACAGCTAAAGAATACCTGTTACAAAGAGTACCTTCAGAATATATATGAGGCTTCACAAATCCTGAAACCTATGGTACCATAACTGCTGAGTTAATCTACTGTAATAGCAACAAGTAAATTAACCCAGAGACAAAAAGTAAATTAACCCAGAGAATTTTGACTGTATTGCTTACATTGCATGCTACTGGTGTCTACAGTAACAGCCAGGTAAAAGCCTAAATATTTCTTATACCACTCAAAAACATGCGTGACAAAGAAAGAAACGGTTTCTCAGCTTTGTTGTGAACAGATATTGCTTAAGATACAATGCCAAAACAGGTAAAAAGAAAGACAAGTATCTCAAATTACTTCGTATCTTGATACCGTTCATTTCTACAGTCTTCCTAGAGAGTTTGTAGATAAATTCTCACTCCTTACATTAAAAGTCCATTGGTTTTAATTTTTAAAAATGGACATCATTGAGAAAGGTTTGCTTCCTTGCCAAAATGATGGCAAGAAATGTTTTCTGTATCAGTTCCAAATAAGATAATATTATGAACTTCTCTTTTTTCACTGCTGTAATGTATTAGGTAATAGCTTAGTATGATTTGATTGTCTTGGATATTTTGAATAATCTGCAACTGCAAACATCAAAAGCCCAGTATCTTTCAAGCCATTTATCTGTTACATGCACAAAATGGCAGAAGCTGAAGTCAGTGGATTCCCAATCACTTTTCTGTTTAAATAAGCACATCCTTATGGCTGCCTAAGCCTGTGGTACCCACTAGTGTATGAGAAAATGTGACAATGATGTGGTTTCCCACTGCAAAACTGCGCTAGAGTCTGTATCTTTACACAAAGGACTGAGCTGTTATGAATGCTGGGCAGTTTGGTTCCTCCAGTGCTTTGTGATGGACATGCAAAATTCACAGCAGAAAGGCTGAACCATCCACCAACATGTTTACTTTACCATTCCACCTCTACTTTATAGAAGTTTGTGAAATAGGACTATTTTTGCTGTAGGTTTGAGACAGCTTCCATGGTGTTCTAATTATTCCGTGTTTTGGACAGAAAGATATCTCTGCTTTTTCTTATCTGAGCAATACATCCTTTGATTGAGGGTCCATAATGATTCATACCCTTATTTGAAAAATGATTCATATTCAAAACAGAGTTAAAAAAATTGCCTAAGATAATGAATGTATTAAAAGTTCATTACGATCAGAGGAGCACGAGTAAAAATGCTAAAAGTATTTTCCCACCTTGTCCTGAATGAGAATGTACTGGAGTACACATTTCAATTCTTTGCTGAACTGTAAATACAGCTTTGGTATTTTTGTTACAAAAAATGAAACAAATGAAAGCATTACGTAAGAAGTGTTCAAAATGGTAGTGACAGTTGTGAGAAGTATCTTCTGAAATGTATCAACCCCACTGTGTTCCCTTAAGTCAAACCTGCATCCAGATCAGATTCACGGGCTGGTGGGAGGAGGATCGTTTCATCAGGATATATGGAAATTTCCCATGCGTGTTTGCCGAGAACAATGTATCAACCTAAGGTGTTGATGATGACTTACTCTTATTCTAGAGTAACAACCTACCTTTAGGCTGGCAAGGAGGGAGAGCTAGTCATGGATGCCAAGCTTAGGAGTCACAAAGGCTGTTTGGACTCTTGTCCTGTGGTAGGTCATGATAGCGACAGCTCAAGGAATTAGTCCTAGCCTTTAGTTGTCTCACAACTGCTAATAAACCATATACCAACTCTGAATTTTATCTTCACCTTGAGCCTTTCCACACTTTCCACCACAGTGAATTCAGGTGCAGATATGACCTTTTGTGGGAGACTGCAATTATTCTGATTTTTGGGATGGTTTGCAGTAGTAATATTCAGCCTGTGATTTATAAACCCATCAAGAACTATTTATTTAGTCTAGAAACTACTACTAACCTCCATATATCCTCTCCCAGCATTTGACTCTACTGCCTGTGTGATACACAGAGCCCAAATTTACTACATTGTAAGGTGAAGGAGCTTTGTTTATCCATATAGGTGACAGCCTATAATCCTTCCATTCTACAACTGGGACTACATCTATATAAGTAATGTAAACATTGCCAGGCCTGTCTTCTGACCTAAGGCCAAGTCACTGGGCTCCGCCACGGCTGTTACACTCCAAATGGTATGGCTGGATCCTAAATTATCAGTTGAGGAGGGTCCTTGGTTCACAGTAACTCTTGAACTTTACCCTGGGATTGCCTAGAGAGTGTTGACCAGCCTGAGCTCCAGCCATGACCTGTACTAACAGTTTAAGCAATGGGTTTTGCTTTGCACTGCAATGTGTAGGTTCATGCCCTATCTAATTTATGAGTATAAATATACAGGCTGACTCATTAGCTGAAGAGGTGTAAAACTGCGAGTTGACGGAAACTATCATGAAACGTTCTGGAACCATGGGATTCGCGTGCAGGTGGGCTGAAAGGCTTACCAAGCAGACCTGCCCAGTCAGTATCCCACATATATTTTAACTTTCTTTACAGGGGTGAAATCTGGCAAAATTCAGATTTTGTGTTCAGCTCTGGTAAGTCAGATGATACCTTTGACTGGAGCATTTCAGAATGAACATCCACAGTCAACGCTTACTGCCAAGACTAAAACAATCCCTTCCTGTATTTACGTGTTTTGTTATTAGTCATTCAATAAAGTCACACTCTTTGATGTGTTAATTATATGTCTTTTGTGAGACAGTTTTACAGGAACTCTCCAGGTGATTAAATTTGCAGCAGTTCAGGGAATTCAAAAATGTTTTTTTCTTTTCAGAGTAAAGTCTACCAACTGTGCTCATTTAGCCAATTGCTCGATCTCATCTACCTGGGACAGGTATGGACTTGAAATTTGATGTACCCCCTTAGACAGCTGTGAAAGAAAACCTTTTGAAAAGACCTGGTATGTGGTCACCAGAAACACTTTTTGCAGCTCTGGAAATCTTCCAGTATTTCTGGCCAACACCTGTCCCAGGCTGGCAGCTAAATCAAGGCAAATAAATATCAAAAAAAAGCCTTTTCCTAAAATCTTTACTTTCATTTTAGGACTCTGCTGCAGTTTATTCTGATGACGGCATTTGTGGTAAAGACATTGACCATGTTTCTGGAGCAGTAGTTCTCAAATATTTTAATACTAGAATCCTCACAGACTCAATTTTCAATGATCTTCTGATGGAGGCAAGAAAAAAGGTTGCAACCACTTTGCTTGAAATGTCTCAGCATCTCATTCTTGTTACCAAGTACTACAGGAACTATGACTTGGAGAGTGTCTCTCTCCGTGGAGATACTCAAGAGCCATCTGGACACGGTGCTGGGAAACTGGGTTGGGGTGGCTCTGCTCGAGCAGGGGAGGTTGGACAAGATGACCTCCAGAAATGCCTTCCAATGTCAACCGTTCTGTGATTCTGTGATTGATTCTGTGATTCTGTGTCTTCCAGACCTTCTGATATGGCCATGTATTAGAAATGACATGGCTGCTCATTTTTAATGTATTTCATTTTATTATAAAGCAATAACAATGAACTCCTAAAACTGTGTGGAATCTGGCCTGCCACTTGTTCAATGCTGAAGAATCTGACTTTAGGGAAAGAAATTCTTTGCACTCTTTGGCACAAAGTCAGCCTGTCACAGCCTAAAGGGTCAGCCGGCTTGCCGTTGTGCAGAGATCGTGACGTTCAGAGGATTCTGTAATCCACAAGGGCACAGAGGCTTTTATTCTCTAAATTTGTCTACTTTATTACAGATTACCACAACTAATCACCATTAGCAAAGATATTACCACAAAATCACTGCTAGCAAGTATACCTATGATTAATAGAGCAAATATATATATCTCAAGTTATTACATGTTCTATCAGCAATCAATAAATTAGTAGCAATTTATACTATGGCAGCAGTTAATAATAGCAGCAACCAATCATAGTGCAACAACCAATAACAAGGATAACCAAGTAGGTATATACTATTACAGGTTACTATAAATTTATCATTAGTGAAGTAACTTATCAACAATATAACACCTAATGTACTTATAAAAGATAAATTATATGGATAGATAGTGCTGGTATCAAGTTAATTAGATTTCAGAAGGGCACAAACTGTCCCAAAGGAGAGGGGAAACCAATCCTAGAGGGCTACCAAACCATCCCAGAGGAGGAAGGACAAATTGACCTGACCCCAAAAGTGGACCCAAAGAGGAACCAATAAGATAACAGAGTCTCATTGAAAGATGATCTGTACCACAGAGTCTGGAGTTGATGAGGCGTCCCTAGTAAGAATCCAAGATCTCATAGAAAGTTCATTCAGAGAAATCAACCTGCTAAGGAAAGGAAAAGTACATGCTGAATGGGAAGTTCTCAGAGACGGAGGCTCCATTTTGGATAAAAATTAACTCCTTTTTATATCATAGAGACATAAGAGGTCATAAGACATCGCCACTTTGAGGAGCCAATAGATGCCGTTAATTTCTATTTTTCACCTGTACTAGTCAATAGTTGATGATGTTTTTTGTTCTTTCAGGCCAGTTTTATTTTCCCAGCCTGTTTCCCTTTCTTCAGATGATAAATTGCTGTTCCAGTTTCTTGTGCTTATCAATGGTATCTCAGGATGTCCCTGGTTTCAGAGTACCCCAGCTATACTTCAGAGAGGCCAGATGCACTTTCCAAGAATGTTTCAAGTTTGAAGGCTTAGTTCCCAGGCTCACAGCTCCCAGGCTGTCAGGATATTTCTCTGTCAGTTTTCAGCAGACATTTTCTTCTGTTCAGTTATTTTCCCTTTCTAACCAGGCCACCTTTAAGGCTGCTCACATTGCAGCCTCTGCAGAGGAAGATTCAGTCTGCTTATCCTACATGCTCCCCTCTCTCAGCTGGAAATTCACTCCCTTCTGAAAAGCATGCTATTCTCTCAATGTAAATAGCTACCTCCCCCACTGTGAGCACCTTTATTTCTGCTGAAGGAAAGGGAGACTTTACGCAAAAAATCTAAGATCTAGTTCTAAGTTAGGTGGGATTTAGGTTGGGTAGTACTATATATGTATGCACTATGCCATGGAGCTGAAAGAGATCAGGCAGGCAGGTCTTACAAATGATCATTCATCTTTTTAGTCAGAATAACTAACACTTGTGATGGTGAGAAATGCAGAAAATCTGGCACAAAAAAGGAGAGGAACTGTAGAGAATAAGGACTGAAACTGTTGTTAACCACTGAACAAAATATCGGGAATGGCAAAAAAAAATGCCCTTTTTTGAACTCAAGAAAAGCAGACTGCTTTCTGAGAAGTCTGAGAAATTCTAGTATTCCTTGTGTTTTCAAGACTATTAGTCCTGAAAATATTTTTCTTCACTATGTATCGCACATACATATAAGTCAAAGGCTCAATTTATTCTCAGGTGCTCGAGTAATAAAATCAAGATCTTTGCAAAAAGTAGGACTTGGAAAATTATTTGCTTAAAAAAGTGTGGCATGTTTACAAGGTAAACCATATTTTATCCTGCTAATATTACATCTCTGCCATGAGCTACCTTGAAACATTGTTTTCATGCTGTTGTGCAAAGGAAATCTCATCTGATATTTATGACCAACTTTGAATTGTCCACAGTGACTCTAACCTTTCCCCACATTCCCAAAACCCATAAATCATTCATCTGATGCTTCATATAACTTCACCAAGGGCTAAGATGAATCACAGTTTCTTTTATACCATATGAAATCGAACTCTTTTAGTAATCGACTGTGGATTGTCTGCCTCTTTTTGAGATTGTCTGTACTTATGGGTGGCAAAAAGAAAAGAAAGGATTTGCAGGAACTGCAAGAAATCAAAAACAGGGACTTGTAGGATTGTGGCAGATCGATTTGTAGTGCTTACAGATTGTGTGCCCAGATAATTTCAAAGCACATGGTATGAAGGGGTCAGATCAGCCTCATGCCAACATTTTTTGCAGCATCAGGCAAGACTGTCACTTAAGACCAAGCCAAAAGATTTACAATGTAAATGGTTAGTGCATATGGGCATGAGATTGCCTAAAGTCCCCAGCTGCCAGTGTAGACAAAACCTTAATTAGCCAATAATGCTGGAAATTTGTGCTAGTATGGAAGTTTTTATTTCTCAGTGAGCAGTTTCTCAAATAGTAATACATTCAAATCAACAACCGGTTTGACAAGTAACTGAGGAATGTGGCTTTAACTCAGTATTTATTAACTAAAAATTAAATCAATGAGCTAAAGGTAAAAGTTTATCTTTATATCTCATTTGGTACACTAAGCAAATGTGAGCAAGTTTCTTTCAAAAGATTAGGTATCTATATTTGGGAATCTGATTCCCTAGGGAGAAACCTATTACGTAGACCATTTTTATAGGTTCAGATAAATACAGTGTCCATGAAAGACGTAAGCAATGTTAAGACTTATTCTGCACACAGTTGAACTACCTGTGCACATTGGGCTAAGAAATTCAACAGGTCCTAGGATTTTAAACACACAGTTCTCAGTAACAGGTGTTGAAAATATCAACTGGAATACTCAACTTTAGGTAAAGCCACCAAAGCAGACAAACCCCCTTCATTAGTTTATTTCATCCTTTGAATTAATTGTGTTCCTTGTCCCATATTTTCTTAATGTGTGAAATGGAGAAGCTTCAAAAAATGCTAAATTTTAGTTTAAACTTAGTTAAATGCTAAACCTTGGTTTAAACTTAGTTCAAATGCACTTTATCTTATAGTTCTTACTATGGAAGACAATGGAAAAGTAAGTTCGTTTGTTTGTTTGTTCGTTTGCTTGTTTTCCTCAAGTACTCCCTAATTGATCTAAGCTTCTTAGCATTCTTTTGTATACAGGGAAAAGAGGAACGGAAGTATAACAAAATTATTTACAAAAGCACAGGATTTCTGAATTCCTTTTAGTACTTAAAAGGGGCTTATAAGAAAGATGGGGGCAGACTTTTTAGCAGGGCCTGTTTTGATAGGACAAGGGGTAATGGCTTTAAACTAAAAGAGGGTATATTTGGGCCAGCTAAAAGGAAGAAATTTTCTTCACGACGAGGGTGGTAAAACCCTGGCCCAGATTGCCCAGAGAAGTGGTATAGATGCACCATCCCTGGAAACATTCCAGGTCAGGTTGGATGGGGCTCTGAGAAACCTGCTCCAGCTGAAGATGTCCCTGCTCATTGCAGGAGGGTTGGACTAGATGTCCTTTAAAGGTCCCTTCTAACCAGAACTATTCTATGATTCTGTGATTCTATGAATTATCTGATGTGCTGGAGCAGACAATGTAAAGCAGCAGACAGCTAACCAAGCTGCTAAAATCTGCAGTAGGAAAATGGAAATCTGAATCCGATGGCACTGCCAGTTATGAAGGCTAATAGCCTATATCAGCAGCCAGCAAGAATTTTTACTCTCCTCTGTTAAGGTAGAAATGGGACACTAAGGCAAAGCAAGAGTCAGAAAAAGATGAAGAGAAAGCCTTCCTTCAGAGATTAGGTCTACCTGATTGGACTCTGGGCATTGATAAAGAGGCTCGGGAAAGGGTCAAGCTTTAAATTGTTTCATACTAAAAACTTCGCAGGTGAATCAATTTAAAGTATGGAGTCAGATTCTCATGCACACCAAGTCTTTTTTTTTCGGTAAACAGATGAGATAGATAGGGTAGCAGCAGTACATTTGCTCACATTTTAAGTCCTCTTTAAGTTATCACAGCAAATCAAAGAAACCTTGGTATAAATGAGAGATGGGTCCAAATGTTTAAAGTACATATAGGCATGCAAGAATAATCAGCTTAATGTTGCTAAAGATGTATAAGAGGTATCCAAAATGGTGTTTTGTAGCACTTGCTCTGTCTCTTTTGCATATCCTTCTCTTTAATTCTGCAGATGCCTGAATGGTTTCATAACTTTTCCTTGACAAAAACAAGCAAATTTTCATTCCGTTTATTGTCTACATTTTTACAATGGTTAAAATCCCTGTTATGGAAGTACATAGACCTCATGATCATCTTCATACCAGGAGCAGTTTGATGAAACCCAAACCTTCATGTTCAATGGACAAGCAACAGCCAGGACAGCGGTGGGAAATCAGCCCCAGGTAAACTATAAAAATTATACTGAATTAGAAATGACCTTTTGCTGCGTAACACTGCTGATAGTAGTTATAAAGGCACTAATACTTCCCAAATTGTGCCAGGCTTTTACTACCTTGTAACAGCTAGGTATTTGTGCAGTACTGCTATCAGTACATGCACACAGTTTCAGAACGCATTGAATTATCCTACTGTTAAGTTCTCCCTACAACAGATAAGGCTATGAAAATGAGTGAGACCAGCCTTTCTCTGACAGTCCTAGAACTTTATTTAAGTTGGTATTCAGTTGTCTGAAAATTAGATAGACACTAAATATTCATTTCTCCCTTTGGGTAGCAACTGTAGCACCAGGGAGCAAGGTTTCTTGTCTTCTTTGGAACAGATATATTGAAAACATTTTATTCCATTCTATGTCATTTGAAAATTTCAGAGGAAATCTAATGAGCTTGACTTACACACCTTACCTCAAAAGATTCCCCTACAGAAACTGTCCTTACAGTTGCAACAACGGACTGAGCAGTAAGGGAATAGATGACAGCAGCTTTTGTGAAGATTTGATGTGGCTTTGGTAATGTTGAGTTGGCTAATCCGTTCCAGGTTCAGCAAAGGTGATTCAGCTTGCCTGTTTGCTTTAAACAATACATGTTTGTATTGCCGAATGAGTTCATTTCCAATGCATAACTATTTGCCATGTCAACTGAGATGGGATTAACTGTTATGGCCTTTTAAATTCAGAACAAATATGAGTAAATCTGTGAATATTATCCATGACTGTTTTATTGTGGATCGAAAAAGTCAAGAGAGAATATCTGTTTTACATGCATAGAAGAATAAAAATTCCTACCTCAGTTTTAGACTAAAGAGGAACATTGAGTCTTGCAATCTTTGCTAACAGTTACTTCCAGTACATATTGACATGGTCTTGATCTCTTGAATTTAGACATACTTGTAAGGCTGAGATTGAAGTCATCTAACTTTAAAGGCAGTATTCATCACTGGTCATTTTAGATTTGAGTATCTGTAATGTAGTGTGTACATCTGAGCAAGATGACCAAGTTGCTGTTGTTTCAGCGGAAGAATAGAATGGGATTAAACATATACATGTAATGTCATTTTAAGCACTCATAGCCATCCTTTCCAGCATCCAGCTGCTGCTCCAGAAGTCTGTGGATCTTTTGTTTGTCTTTCTTCCCTGTCAGACCCATGCCATGGGTGTCTTGGATACCCTGAGGCATCTCAGATTGCTCTAGATGCCTATGTATGGGCAAGCCCCTATGTCCACAGTGTTGACATCTTCCCTTGAAATAGTCTTGACTGTGGCCAGAGCCAATGAAGAAGAATAAGAACATCTCACCTATTTTAGCTGCACCGTAAAATGAGTTCACTCCCCTCAAGACCCTGTTTCTCTCTGTTCTCTGTAAAGGAAGCATGAGGCTGACCAGATGAGGTGTGGGCATATTCTAGCCACCTAAACATACGCAAATGAGTCATTCTATCCTACTTCTGGAACTGACATCCATGTCAGAGAAGCAAATCCTTCTTATATCTTCTCTTAGTGTTATTTTGGTGTGGTTATTCTCACTGACCTCAAAGAGCCACTGCATAAGAGGAGTGTAGCCATTCATTCACCCAGCTGTGGTCTGCTGGAGTGCTGGGTCAATGCATGAATGTCTCTGAATATGACACTATTTGCATCAAAGGTTGGGAAAATCCTCATTTTCAAAAGCAAGGAGAACAGATGTGCTGCTTTGTTTATATCACTTTAAAGAATAAAAGTGATGTGGTAAATAACATGCCTGGGATTGCAATGACTTCCCAATGCCCAAATGTGATGGCTCCTGTGGACTCATAGCACTGTAACAAAGGCAGTGTCAAATGAGCTGATACCAATGGATGGCTGCAGGCATTTTGCTAGTTAGCTTGGCAAAACAGAATTTTGTGGCATAAATGAGCAGTTGGTTAAGCTTGAAGAAGGAAGAGAGGGAGGAAACCAAGCAAAGAGGTGATTGTGGTTGAGCCAGAACTGGAGATGGAAAATTCCTTCTATGCCTTTTCCCTTCAGTATTCTCTGACACTGTCTTTTTTCCCTGTCCAGCTCAGAAGCACCATCCTGAGCCAAAGAGTTAGTATGCCTAAATGCCATGTATTCACAATTCCCTCACTAAATGAGAGCATCAGCAGAGCACACCGGGACCCAGGTGCCATTCCTCCAGGACATGACTGTTAGGCACACTTGCAGCCCTAACACAGACATAACGCCTACAATGGGCATGCTAAATTAGAATCACAGAGTCACCTAGGTTGGAAGGGACCTCATTGAGTCCAACCACTAACCTAACACTGCCAAAGCCTCCACTAAACCATGTTCCTCAAGGGGACACACCACATCTACCCATCTTTTAAGTACTTCCAGGGCTGGCTATTCCACCACTTCCCTAGCCAGCTTGTTCCAGTGCTTGACAATCCTTTAGGTGAAGAAATTTTTTCCTAATATCCAATCTAAACCTCCTCTGGCACAACTTGAGGCCATTTGCTCTTGTCCTGTTGCTTGTTATTTGAGAGAAGAGACCAACCCCCACCTCTCTACAACCTCCTTGCAGGTAGAGAGCGTTAAGGTCTCCCCTCAGCCTCTTTTTCTCCAGTCTAAACAACCCCAGTTCCCTCAAGCTGTTCCTCAGAACATTTGTTCTCTAGGCCCCTCATCAGCTTTGTTGTCCTTCTCTGGACAAGCTCCAGAATCTTTTAATTCTCTTTCTCTTCTGCACAAGCAAAAAATTAAAGCTGACAGTGAAACATTCCTCTTACTGGTCTGTAACAGCTGAATTAGAAGAACAGTCTCTCTAACCTTATGCTAGCCTTGGAGCTATTCAAGAACATTATTCTGGTTCTTATAAATGCATCACTGAGATGTAGAAAAATGCCTCATTTAAGAAAGTTATATAATTGACATAGGAAAGATTAGTCTTTGTGGTACAATAGAATATATCTGTAATAAGAACGCTTTTCCAAACGAAAAAGAAATTAACTATGTCTACTATACTCTATAGTATATACACTCTATAGTGTGGCTGTATCATAATTTAGCTATAATATATCATCTTTCAGTTAACCTTTATTTTCTATTAAGATTTGCTACCTATTAACTAGGAATATTTCGCCCCTCAAGTCTCCTTGTATGCCAGTCATATTCCCTACTAAAACAGCTGCAGCCTCATAATATTATTTTTTCTCAATGTTATTTAACTTGACTCCACTTGAGAAAACTCAAGCACGATACTGCTTTTACAAAGTTGCTTCCAACTTTTCATCACAGTGCAATTCTCAGAGAATTTGCCATATCTTTTTTTCCATTTTCAAAACTCCTAAAGAACATTCAACATATCTTGTCTAACTGCAGATTTTTAAGCTTTAAGGATTTGATCCAATCTAGTCTGTCCATTATCACTGGATAAAGTGAATCTCTTGCAGGGAAAGTTTTATTCTGCCTTTCATAGACACCTCAGCAAAGATGTGATGAATAGCCCTCTTACAGATCTCTCTCTCTCCATCTACTACATAGGAAGCCTACACAACTTGTTAGATTAGGTGAGAGGATTATTTTAAATCAGATGAATTCTACCCTCTGTTGAACTACTTTATAATTGCATTTCCAGTGGAGTGATCATGAACAAGATGAACTAGAACAAAGGAATGAGATCCAATTTCTCCAACATTTTTTTCGTTATATAAGACCCCATTTTTAATTTTGGAAGAGCCAAAATAAGGAATTTTCTTATCAGGTAGGCAAATGTTCTGCAGAAGCACGCTCTTAACTTTTGCTCAGGCAGAAATTCAAACATCTGAAGTACAGAAAAAAAAAGGAAGCCTGGCATTTAAGCAAACTGACATCTGTTTCATTAACAGACAACCTGGATAACTTGGTTTTGTGTGGAAGAGGTTTTTAGTTGTTATAACTCTGCAGACTGAAGGAACTGTTTAATCAGCTTCAGCAGAGCATAATCCCTTAACTTTGATATTTTCGCCTCACAGCACTTAGCAATGCAAACAATATTATGAATACCTGGAAGCATTGCAGCAGATTCACAATAGCAACCTGTCATAGTCTGCCCATGTGAAATTGTTTTTGAGACAAAAAAAAAAGTAAATTACCAAGAGAAAGTGTCTGTCATTTGGGAAATTCATATTAATTGCCTACAGTCATAGTCAATGTCAACTGACTCAGCAAGGAATATTTAACATTAAGGTTTGAGTAGTCCCCAGAAAATCAACCTCTCTGTTGTCAGTTGTGCACTTTAACAACTGGCAGAATAGGATTTTCAGTAAGACATTTGCTCCATTGATCTGGAAATGACAAGATTTAGGGCATACATTTACATAGAATAGAGGTGGGGACAGCTTGGAAAAGTTAGCAGTGCATGGAAATTTTCAAGAACATAAACCTGAGGTTTCCATCATGGACCATATGTGTGCCACTAACGGGCACCGCTAAATAAGTTATCCCATATAACTAAAGCTATTTCATACTGGCAGCAAAAAATTCAGAAAAACTGAGAGGAGAGAGTATTGAGAAGAAATATAGCAGTTATTTAAGCAGATATGTCTCAGGGGAAAAAAATAAAAAAAAGGAACGCAGAAAAAGCAATAGCTGTCATCCGCCATGCCCATCTCCAGACTGCTACACTGCAAGAGAATCCACCCCTCCTCAAGATAGCCAAGGGAAAGAGAGGGGACTGAAAAAAGGCAGAGGGATCCAAATCATCCATATTAATGCCTGGGATCTCTATGATTGTCATGGTGGTGTGTTTCCTCAGGACACAAGACTGATATATTTCTGCCATTATTGAACATTTCCCTTCTTATCAGTGTGGGAAACTGCTGTCTTCCCCAATGTTAATTCTGATGAAGCTCCTATTTTCCTTTCTCATAAGCTTCTCACAATAAGAACCATGAAATAGGACTTTCCTTTGGACACACTTCTTCATTCCACTTTGACTTACAACACATACCCATTTCCCTGTGTATTTTTGCTTTGCATCTCTGAGAAGAATCTGTACCTATCTTCTATACAGTTCCTGCTAAAATATAAATTAGATATTCCTTGCTGGCCTTCTCTTCTTTAAGCTGAACAAATGCAGCTCCCTCTGTACCTCCACTTACGTCATCAAGGTCAAGGGACCTTAAAGATCATCTAGTTCCAACCCCCCCTGCCATGGGCAAGGACACCTCCCACTAGGCCACATTGCTCAAAGCTCCATCCAACCTGGCCTTGAACAGTTCCAGGGATGGGGCACCCACCGTTTCCCTGGACAACCTGTGCCGGTGCCTCACCACCCTCACAGTGAAAAATTTCTTCCCGAGATCTATTCTAAATCTCCCTTCTTCCCATTTGAAGCCTTTACTCCTTGTCTTATCATTACATGCCCTTGTAAAAATTCCAACTTCAGCTTTCTTGTAGGCCTCTTTCAGATACTGGAAGACTGCTATAAGGTGTCCCCAGAGCCTTGTCTTTTCCAGGCTGAACAACCCCAACTGTTTCAGCCTGTCCTTATAGCAGAGGTGCTCAAATTCTCTGACAGTCTTCATGGCCCTCTGGACCCACCCCAACAGGTCCATGTCCTTCTTATGTTGGGGGCTCCAGAGCTGGATGCAGTATTCCAGGTGGGGTCTCACGAGAGCAGAGGGGCAGAATCACCTCCCTCACCCTACTGGCCACGCTGCTTTGGATGCAGCCCAGGATACAGTTGGCCTTCTGGGCTGCAAGTGCACATTGCCAGCTCATGTTGAGCTTCTTATTCACCAACATCCCCAAGTCCCTCTCCTCAGGGCTGATCCATTCTCTGCTCAGCCTGGATTTGTGCTTGGGATTGCCCAGTAATCGCCCTGCAGGTTCCATTGATTCACTCAGCACTGCAACATGTAGAAGAATACCTGTCTATCTAGCTCTTTCCGAAATAACGTCCAACCATGGTTCAAGAATCCGCATGGGTCAAAGGCCATCCCCAATAGGCAATTTGAATGCAGTCATCTAGTTCAGAGGCTGAGAGAGGCACCAACTTGTATCAGAGCTAGAGAACAGTCCCTGGCATGGATTTATTTGCTACACAGATACACATTTATGTATGTATGTACAGAGACAGGGACAGGGCAGAGAGTCTACGCATGTATATGTATCTAAATATATACACGTACAGCAGATAAAGACTCATAGCATGGAAAGATAAGGCCTTAACTCCAACACGTCCATTTAAAAAATTCTGTCTACCTTGTCTTTCTTACAAACTAAATGTGTGATAGCATAATTTATTTGGCAGCATTTAGTCTGATGTTTGTGTGTTTACTGTTTTGATATGCTGTGCCTTTCTTCTGGGCTTTATGTGCAAATTCGAAATCTGAAAATTACTGTTCATTTTATACACTAGGAAAAGTCTATGCTTCTAAACCCAAACTAGATGTTTGAGAAGAGAAAAATACTGCAAATGGAGATAGCATTTATCTTGCAAGTCTATCAACTAAATTATTGGTGCTTTCTCCAGACTGTTCTTTCCAGGCTCCATTTGGGTTGCCAGCAGGATCCTTTATAAGAAACCTGTATACCTGCAAGAATCTCAGGTGCTGCGGGAGTCAATATAGAATCAATGATAATTCCTGAGATCTGGCTGGCTATTTAAGAAATTACTCATCTGGAAGAGGTGTAACACCAAATAAGTTCCCCTTGACATATCAAAGCTCATGGAGATTTATCCTATTTGAAAAAATAAGCTATTTCTGAGTAGAGCCATTGCTTCCTAAGATAAGCCACTAACCATTATGTTGCAGCTGATTGACACTAGGATGTCCAACTACCAAAGCACAGAAGAAAGTAAGACATTTGTCAGCCCTGACAGTCAATGGAGATGAGTGAAGAAAGTGATTAGTAAAATGGTGAAAGTGTAAAATGCCACCTGTAAAGTGTAAAATGCCACTAACTATAAAATTAGTTGGTGTGAATATTTAATACGGGTCTTGGGGAAATTTTTCTTTGTTTCTTTGTCTACAGATTCTTACATAACCTTGTTTAAAGTTTTATTTAATTAGAAAATTAGGAGAAAAAAAGGTAAAATTACACTAGGTGTTACAACAAAAAAAAAGAAAAAAGAAAAAGAAAAAAATCTAAGTAGAAAAATCAAGATCTTCATTAAAAAGTCAACATTTTGTGAGTGTTCAGAAGAAATTAAGACCATTTACTTCAGTGATCTGTAAGACAGACATCCATGTCAAAGATCTCTGTAATCAATGGAGTGCTGCAAGCATTTCCAGAATGCAATGCAGATTGTCTTAAGCTATTTCAGTAGGTTAAAACATGCTCCATTGATATCTTTTTCAGTCTAATCACTACAGGACATCTGCATGATTAGCTTAAACCAGACATGAGACTTTAACCTGTGAAAACTTTGTTAAAAAATAATCTCACCATTCATCATACCTAAATATGGTTATGTTATTCTCTGATATAAAAAAGAAAAATACCATCTGTTTTGTATAACTCTGATCAATAATAGGCCCTTGTTCTTTTAGAAATGGGGTGAAAACTAATATGAAAAAGTATTTGCAGTGCAACTGTAACATTTCAAGCAAGGTAATTTGGGGCTTCATGTGCAGACCTAGTGAATACAAAGCAGCTATTGAACGATGACACAATGGCAACTTCTTGAGATGACAAAAAATAATAGAGAGTGAGCCCACCTTTGTCTATAGTTTAATTCCCAGATGTACTGTCATGTAGCAGCATTAGGGCATAATGAATCTGCTCTGTTATTTGCTTCGCTGCGGGCTTTGAGCCAGGGAGTCATTCTGCCCGAGAGACAAAAGACTCTCTGTCTGCGCAGAGATCCCTGCATCTTCCCGGCACGTTTCCTCATACATTTAGTGAACTGTCTTTCCCCTCCCCTCTCCCTCTGTTATGTTAGCTGTGAACTGCAGTGAAAATCTGTCTGTGACAGACACTTTTGGTACTTGGTCAGCTGTCAGACAAACATGAGGTGAAAGACTTCAAATATGGCATTGGGCTCACAAACACACGCACACACACACACACACATAGAGAAAGAAACAGCCATCACTGGCTACTGCTCAGGTCCAAGCAGGAAAACAAAAACAGAACACATGGAAAAACCTCAAGGAAGAGTGTGCTCCTACATAAATCTGAGAACTTGCAAACAAAGAAGGCATATTTAATGGTTTCATTAAAATCAAACATGTAAGATCTAAACTCAAGGGGATGTTTCCTAATCTCTAACTGCAGGGTTACTAACATTTTCGTTCTATACCCAGAACTCAGCTGTGACAGTATTTACTGGAGAAGATCTCCACTTTGGAAGTTGTTTGCACTAATGCCAATATCAAGACAAATACAAGGGAAAAAGACTCAATGAGAAATCTGTGAATGGATGAATGGCCCAGGCCGACTCATAGAATATGAACTGTAAATTACCCTATCGCAACCCACCTTCATTTGGGTACTTATTTGGCACCTGGCAGTGCATTTTCATAAATCTAGCACAGTTAGGATGCTGTAACCTTACCACATTAGGCTAAGGTACACCGTAATGAAGTCACAGCGTCTATCCAATGTGATAGGGCTCCAAATGAAATATCCTGTTTGGGTCTTGTACTGTAACAAAAAGATGTCTTCTCCTACAGCACCAGCTGAATCCTGCCTGTAAGCACAACGGAGCATGCACAGAAATTAAAGGAAGCATCCCAGCTAGTTCCATTCTGAGATCAGGTCTTGAAAAACCTTGTTTGTTCAAGATCATAAAATCACAGAACTGCCTAGGTTGGAAGGGACCTTTAAGATCATTGAGTCAAATCATCAACCTCACACTGCCAAAATCACCACTAAACCATGTCCCAAAGATATGACCAAATAAAGCGTCTGAGCTGGAGTACACAAATGAGACAAGAAACTCCTTGATTTTCTTGTGACTCTGAGAAATGTATTTTAGATCCACTAGGCTGCATGACTGCCTTAGTGTAAACTGTAAATCTAAACAAACAGCATGGCCCACATGAATACCTCTAATATTCCAAGGTATTACTAATGTCTCTGGATGCCTGCAGACAACTGAATCTTACTGCTAGTGATTATAACAAGAGTCAGGACATGCAGGTCAGGTGTAGACACTTACAACTAGGTGTGTGAATTTGAATCCTTCCATAGGCTTACTCTATGTCGCTGGAGACACATAGGCACCTGTAGAGGTTGGCTCATCCTCTTCTAAGATTAAGAAAAGACATGCCAAAGATAAACTGGATTAAAGTGTCTGACTTTTTATCTACATTGAGTATGGCTTGGGTCCTAAGGTGGACTAAATCACCAACATTTAGACAGCTGAGTCTCCATTTCTTTCCCTGAGCCTAGCTATTCTTGGCTGTGTAAGATTCCCTGGCTTACTTAAGACAGCCTGAGACAGGACTGTCAGATATTACAAAACATCAATTGGAAGCTCAAACTTTCCGAGCCAGTAGCTAATGCTAAGGCAGACTATTGTACAGCATCTCAAGACAGTGCCAGGCACTGAAGCTGAGGTAACTGAATTCAACCTCTGAAGGAGAGTGACTGAAGCAGACAGTCAGCTATATTTAGTTGCCCAAACTTTGGTATTTAGTGTCATTTTAGAAGCCATTCAGACATGACTTGTCTGGGAAATCCCCAGAGTTTTGAAGCATAGCTGAGGCCAGGCAAGATAACTCACGGTACCTGAAACAATAAGGATGTGATTCATTTGCCTACACATTGACATATAGGGTTATTTTAAGTATTTCAGGATGTCCTACCTAGCCTCCATCTGACACTCCAGAAGGGTAGTCTCCCATGAGTGCTGTGTAATACCTGTCACTACCATGCATATGTCTCAAACATGCTACAGCAAAATTGGCAATACACATCCATGTTTCAGCAACAAAATCCCCTCTGGTACGTCTGTACTTCAAACTTTCCTGAGCATATGGAGATCCAACCTTGCAATTTGTCATCCACATAGCACAGAACTGCAAGTATCAGCCAGATAAGGCTCAGAGCAAGATAGTGAAGTATGGTGTGTAAGCCAAGGGAGATAACCCTCATCCCCAGCCAGTGCTCATGGCTCTGTGAATGAAGATACTTGTTCCTCCTTGAAAATAACTCAGGCTTGCTCAGCTTTCTCTACACTTACTACTGAGAACATACCCAAAGAGGACACTCAGGCCTTTCTGGTGGATGTATAGCACACGAGTTAAGATCTACATCACACAGATCACTTTTAATGACATCTTTTGTAAGAGAAGAAGAAAGGAAGAGCTGGCGTTTTGCATAGAAATTAAGTTCCATTTGTGACTGAGCCACAAACTTCCTGCATTTGATGTGCAGCTGTTTCCCTCTTGTTTCCTCCTATCATGTTCTGCAATTAACATTACTTCCCCTTTTCTGAGATAACTTGGGTGGACACATTCATTGATGCTTATCAAATATGTCCAGAAATATCTTTGTCACTGAAATGTTTAGAATCTTCAGGGCTTCTTGTGAGATAAAAATCAGAGTTATCTCCTGACAATACTGAACTTTTTCACTTCTCTTCAACCTCTTTGGTCCTTCTTTTTTTTCTTTCTGATGAGCACAAAAAAGCCCCTCAACCTCCACAAATTCATCTTTCATCTAATGACGAACAGTTCACTTGGTCTTCCACAGTTTGGCATTTGGCATTCTCTTCCCCTTGCCTTGACTCTGACTGGATTCTGACTTTTCTTAATCAGTCTTCACAAGAGTGACTTTCCCCAGCATGAGGAACCACAGAATGTCACACACAGACCAGAAAGAAGCTATAGAAATTCCCTTTAAAGAGAAGGAAAGGAGTGATTAACTTTCCAGAGGTATGCACCAGCTTTGAATACGCTATTGCCTTCCTTTACCTGTTCCCTTCAGCTTCTATGACACCCATTTATCCTAGCAATGAGGCTACCTTTTAGAGTGTCTTTTATTAATTAGTTAAGTAAAAACAACTTAAAAAATAGGAAGAAGGAAAAAAATATGAAACTTTAGTATGTCCATCCGATAATCATAAGATAAACAAGTACTTCTAGGACAGAGTATGATTTTGTTTAGATGCTAAATTCAGGGTGAAATGAAACATGCCCCAAAGATGCCTGTTAATTTCCAACATCTGTGAAAGGAACCTTGCTCAAAAATAGTTGTCTGCATTTAATTAAATTAATTCCATTTCAGGTACCTAAATGACGTGGAGAATATGGTCTTACTGGTCTTCATAATATTCTTTTCTTCAGAACTGTTCATCATATTTCCTAATAAACCTGGGTTTTAAGTAAATTCAAAGCGTATAAGGCTGTATAAGCCATTCATGCAGAAGACAGCCACAGCTGTAATGCTATGTAGATCTCACATACTTGCCTCTTAAAAGGAAACAAAATGCACTATTCAGTAGCATTGTCTATATTTCTTTTGTATATTGCAATCACGCTTGACTTAGTTTTGGCACAGCAGTTCTTCAGATATGCAGGTTGGTAGGTAGCTTCCTGTATAGTATATGTCTATTAACATAGGATACCTGAAAAAAAAGGTTCCACTTTTATTGTCTTTATATGCATAGGATTTAGTGTGATGATGGAGACAATATAACTTCAGAAGCCATTTGGGATCATATCCAGGTGCTTGACAGCAGGATGTATTTTTAATCTGTAGAAGGAAAAGAAATTACTCCCAGAGGTTTTGAGATTTCTCAGTAAAACTGGAAGTCAAATATTCTTAGAAATAATTATTAAGGTGTCCTACTGTGCTGATTTTGTGCCTGAACATTTCCTATTCATGATATTAAGACAGGGGGTTTTTGTGGGAGGCAGTTCAAAAAGATTTTGGGCTTTTCCCTTTCTGTAAAAGGCCACAAGGTGTAATTCTGCACTGCCATTAATGGGACCCTATGTGCACTCACAGAGACGTTGAAAAGATCCACAGAAGTTCTCTTGGTTTTTGGGGCTGTCTTTTCCTCCTACACATTGATGAAGGACACAATAAAGATCAAATAAGATGTCAGGATTTGGGTTTGGGTGGACACCCTGGCTTTGGCCCTAAGAGGAGTTGTGACATGTCAAGTCTCAGGTCTTTTCATGTGATAACATGTATACCACCACAGTCAGTGAAACTGACTGAATTCCCAACCAAGTTGCCTTGAGTCAGCCCAAAAGACCTGAAGATTTGTCTGATTGATTCAAACTTGAATATAGGAAGTTCCATCTGAACATGAGGAGGAACTTCTTTCCTTTGAGGGTGGCGGAGCGCTAGAACAGGCTGCCCAGAGAGGTGGTGGAGTCTACAACTCTGGAAACATTCCAAACCCACCGGGGCACCATCCTGTGCAACCTGCTGTAGGTGGACCCACTCTGGCAGGGGGTTGGACTAGATGATCTCCAGAGGTCCCTTCCAACCTCTAACATTCTATGATTCTATGATTTGCAGTGCTTGAGGAACTATAGGTGCTGGAGCAAAATGCATTTGCACTGTGAACACACAACTCTCCTTGCCCGGTGGATTTTCTTCTCTACTCTGAGTCATTGAGAGATAAACAAAAACATACAGGGATATAGAAAACCAGAAATACACTTTTGCAACAGAAGTTTCTTTCACATGTATTCCTTCACAAAATTAATTTTTAATTGCAATTCTACTTTCTTAATAAAGTACATTACTGTTCTTAAACACAAGACTTTGTTATTTCTGTAACAGATTCTCTCTTTAGAGAATCAAACCTCAGGGTTTGATCAGGCTATACTGTACCTAAAAAAACCCCATGGAAATAAGGGAAATGGGATCTGCAGTAGTCTAGAGCAGTATTCAGTGAAAATACTGAATTTTGGAATACACCTTAAGATGTGCTGTTTCCTTAATCATAGAATCAAAGGATGGTTTAGGTTGAGAAGGGACCTTAAAGATCATCTAGTTCCAACCCCCCTGCCATGGGCAAGGACACCTCCCACTAGGCCACATCGCTCAAAGCTCCATCCAACCTGGCCTTGAACAGTTCCAGGGATGGGGCATCCACAGCTTCCCTGGGCAACCTGTTTCAGTGTCTCACCACCCTCAGAGTGAAACAGTTCTTCCTGAGATCTAATCAAAACCTACCCTCTTCCAGCTTAAAGCCATTACCCCTTGTCCTGTATCTACATGCCCTTGTAAAAAGTCCCTCGCCAGATTTCTTGTAGGTCCCTTTTAGATACCGGAAGGCTGCTACAAGGTCTTCCTGGAGCTTTCTCTTTTCCAGACTGAACAACTCCAACTCTCTCAGCCTGTCCTTATAGCAGAGGTGCTCCAGCCCTCTGATCATCACCTCATCTGGACCCAATTAAACAATCCATGGTCAACAAAGGGTAAAAAATATGTATCAGACATTTATAAAAATCCACAGAATTCTCCTTTCCTATTGTCTTTTACAGGCCCAAAATGGTTATCATAGATGTTTCCTTCCATGACATCTACATTGTTCTTCTTGACATTTTTTTAATCAGAATAGATAACAGCAAGTATCACTGGGAATTAACTGTACCAAAGATCTAAATGAGGCCTTATAGAAAAGCATTCTATAGTACAAGGATATTGTTTTACAGCCTTGCTGTACTGCTAAAATGGTGACAAGCAACATCTCACCATAAACATGGAAACACTTCTTTCAGGTAAACTATGGCAATTTAATTTCCTTTTCAGTTGTATTTTCCTGTGTGATTGCCTAATAGAGTAGATCCTTGAAATATAATACTTCTAAGTAAATGCACTGTTGTTAAATGCATTTGCTATGACAGAAGTCTGAAGTTACTACATAGGAGTTGTTTAACTTTCTAAGTCATGCTTGATTAGAGTTACTGGCTTTAGTATTCTGGGAAGAATTAGAGAAGAGACTGGGTTCTGTGCTCTGCATGCAGAGGTTAAGGATGATGGAGAGGGAAGAAAGACACATTGACTTTTAAAAGGACTGTTATTGTCTTTAGGATAGGAGCACTGTGCCTCAGTGTTTGACTTCTCAACCAGTTTATTCCTAAAGATATTTAGTGGAGCCTTCAGTCTACTGTTTTCCAAATATTGATGCTTCATGACACAATATTTCCAACATTTTATTGGTAAAACTGAGGCCTTGGGAAACAGAAAAGTGAGACAGAAATAAAAGCTGAGGCATCAATTTTCTTTCAGGATTATTAATATAGTTAGAAATCTCAATAATGGACTCAAAACATTTATCAAGCATGTGATCTGAGGTTACACTGTTCACAAAGGAATTACCTCCCTAAGATAAATGCAGATGATACATAGAGAAGAGCACACTTTTGTTCAGGGTAATAAAAAAAAAATTTATTCTCTAATAATTGAGAACATTTTTGTCATATGGAACATAAGAAAATAATGTGGCTGATTATGTTTAAAATACCAGTGGGAAAGCTGCCAGAAATCCTCTTTGGCCTTTAAAAGCAATGCATTTATTGACTCTTCTGTTTGCGTAACAGCATGAAACTCCAGATGAGCGTTTGGGCTTTCAGTTTGTGGTGGGAAGAAAATGAGACAGCTCCACCCATTTATAATGCAGGACTGCTGAACAGAACTGATCATATGATTGGGAAGGTGAAATTTCTCCCTCAAATGTTTTGACATCTCTAATTCAGGCGTCTGTTTTAATCAGCGAACAAGGATGTCATCCAAGGTTGGTCTGTAAGTATGATGAACCTGGAGGTTACCTGCCCCTTTAAAAACTAAAAATGAATTTTCAGATTGATAAACTTAGCGGACATGAATCCTAATCTATGTTAACAATTTTTTTTTCCTCCAGTGGAAAAAATCTAATTCTTTCTACATCTAATTCTCATCTTCATCTTTCTACAACCACGAAGTGGAACAAAACCAGGAACTTCTTAGGTAATTAAAGACTACCTCCCACATGCAGAAATATTTTGGCAGCGGGTTTTCAGAGGCCCTTGTGGCAGCTAGACTAGGTCAGGCTCTCTTTGTAGCCAACAGGAACAGAACAATACTTTCAGAAGCTAATTTACTTGAGATAGGTGTCTAAGATAGGAAAAGAGGAAGGTGTCTCTTACTCTCTATTGAGAGACCTAGACATCTGGTTTGTGCTCAATACACGTCGTCTGGACATCTAAGGACAGGTGAGGCCAGTCTGCAGTATGATTCTTTATATAGTTTATTAGCGCTTTTTGCTCTTACTGTGATAGGTCTTGGGACCCTGTTCTTCGCTAAGAAACCATTTTAGAAGATGTTGTATAAATGAAAACAAATTGATGCTTTTCCTCATAGAGGGTATGTGGCTAGCTACCAGACAAGATAAAGGAGAGGTACAGATAAACAGGAACAATAAATGGAGATAATAAGGACAAAATAAAATGGTTTTGACCTGTTTCTAAGACAATATCCACAGAGTAGCGCTAGCTTACTGCACTGAAATACTTTGTAGAATTCAAAGCAAATAAGATTCAGAGATAGCTCTGCAAATGTTTACTGACCGCTTTCCCATAAAGAAACTAAAGATGCTGAAAATTTACCAACTAAAAGGTGAAAGTCGTCACCAGAGGCTGAGGTCAGAATCTGAAGAGTGAGCAAAAGATGAGTGTCAGGAGACTGAGAGAGGTTCTACATATCTGAAAAATAGAAACAAGTAACTTATGACTGATGAGAAGGAGCTGGCATGAAAATGTTAAGAAAGATAAGGAATTGTATTTATATGAGCAACACCAGGCATACAGGCACATTATAAATGCCTGAGACTTGCTGTGATTTACTAGAGAAGTGAGTTTTAGATAATCATGTTGTCTGTGTGCATGACCACTTTTCTTCCTCAGTGGATGTGATTTATTTCATCAACCTTTAGACTTATTTCTTATAGAAGCCTACAGCTGAGTTACTTGCTCTTGCCTTTATTTAGAGAAAATAAAATAAAATAAAATAGACATTTGTAGGCTTTTGTGGATCTAATCTATTTTAGGTAAGTAATACAGGATGAAATGATTCACATCCTGGAAGTGTCCATTATTCTGCATACACTATCAAGGGAGGTGCGCCTGACTAGCTTCAATGACATCAAAGAAGTTAATTTCCCAAATTTAATGAAAATGGCCAGCCAGCCATAAAAAGAAGACATTTCTGGGATGGGTGGGGGAAGCTAATAGATCAACTTCTACTAAACATTCAAGAATTTACATGTCTGTCTTAGATCTTATTTTAACAGTAAGCCTAATACAGAATTTTCTGATTAGGGATAATAATACATTTCAGTTCAGCATAATGTGAAAATGAATTCTAAGAACAAAACAGTATAGAGTAAACTGAGGAGAGCTTACCCAAAAACCTGGTTGTTTCCTCTCAAGGGTCCAATAACATGAGACATCTTCATTAATCACCTGGGTGATGGGACAGAGTACGCCCTCAGCAATGATACAAAAATGAAAGGAGCAGTTGGCTCATAACTTTTCTACAGTGGGGGTGAAAGAACACTAGAAGAGCTCACCCAGAGAGTCTGTGGAGTCTCCATCTTTGGACACATTCAAAACCCAATTGGACACAGCCCAGAGCAGCCTGGTCTAAGTGTCGCTGCTGTGAGCAGGAAGATTGAACTAGATGATCTCCAGAGATCCCAGTCCAACCGCAACTATTCTGTGATCCCGAGGTCAACATAACTAAGGCCTCCATCAAGAGCAGAATTCTGTGAGAGGAAGAATTTTATTTGAAGATAAATGAGATCCAAGGTATAGAAATGGAAGGCACAGAAATTCAAACTAGAAGTGCTTTATGAAAATAGATATATACTATCATTGACCTCTAATAGTCGACTGAACTCTAGTGCCAGAGAAGTAATTTCTAAGCTTCTGATTATGCAGTGCATGTTTTTGACTGTCAAGATAAAAACACTTAATATAGCCACTTTTATCATCCCTGATACATATTTTAGCAGTTAGTTTTGCTTTAGAATCTTTGGGGGGAGGGAGGAAGCTGTCAGTCCCCCTGTGTGCAGGGAGGTGGTCATCCTTCCACTAGAAAAACTTTAGTAGATTTCCATTATAAACAATGTAATACCAACAAACAGGAGGAACTTGAGTTTCATGCCTGGTCCAAGAGTTATGATATCATGTCATAACCAAAGAGCCCAGTACAGGCTAGGATCTGTGTGGCTGGGGAGCAGCCCTGGGGACACGGGGGTCCTGGTGGATAACAAGATGAACATGAATCAGCAGTGAGTTGCTGCAGCAGCAAAAGCAAATTACATCCTGGGCTGCATCCTCAGAAGCTGGCAGAGATAAAGGCATCATTATCCCACTCTACTCACTCCTTGTCAGGCTGCATCTGTAGTATGGTGTCCAGTTCCAGTATCCACAATTCAAGAAAGACATGGACAGACTGGAGAGGGTCCAAACAAAAGCCACAAAGCTGTTCAATGGACTGGAGAACATGCCCTCTGAGGAAAGACCAAAGAAGTTAGTTTTCTTCTCCCTGGAGAAGATGAGGGACCTCATCACAGTATTCTAGGACTTAAAGGGCAGCTACAAAGAAGATGGAGGTTACCTCGTCACAAGGAGCCACATAGAGAATACGGGGGGCAACAGATACAAATTGCAATGGGAGAGGTTTGACCTCAAAATAAGAAATAAATTTTTCAGAATGAGAACATTCATAGAATCATAGAATCATAGAATCATAGAATGTTAGGGGCTGGAAGGGACCTCTGGAGATCATCTGGTCCAACCCCCCTGCCAGAGCAGGTTCACCTACAGCAGGTTGCACAGGATGGCACCCAGGAGGGTTTGGAACGTCTCCAGAGTCGTAGACTCTACCACCTCTCTGGGCAGCCTGTTCTAGTGCTCTGCCACCCTCAAAGTAAAACCCTCAAAGTAAATAATTCAGTGGAACAACCTCTCCAGGGACATGGTAGAGCCCCCAGCACTGGAGTATTTCAAGATGCAATTGGACAGGATACTAGATAATGCAATTTAGGTTCCCTTTCCCATAGAAGGTTGGACTAGCTGATCTTTCAAGCCACCCCCCCCCCCAACCAGGGCTGCTTCTGTGATTCTGTGATTCTATGAAAATAAATTATAGGAAAAATTTAGGAAGTGTCATGACAGAATCTCATGACAGAATTCATGGAAATGTTCATAGAATCAAAGAATCATGGAAAGGTTTAGGTTGGAAGGAACCTTAAAGATCATCTAGTTCCAACCCCTCCTGCCATGGACAGGGACACCTCCGACTAGACCAGGCTGCTCAAAGCCCCATCCAACCTGGACTTGAACACTTCCAGGGGTGGTACAACCTGTTGCAGTGTCTCACCACCCTCACAGTAAAGAATTTCTTCCTAATACCTAATCTAAATCTACCCTATTTCAGTTTAAAACTGCTACCCCTCACCCTATCGCTACACTGTCTGATTCCAGTTCCTTTTCCAGCCATTGGGAACTTCTCCAGCTGCCATGACTTCTCAAATATCAGGGATAGTGGCTTCGCAACTTCATCTGGCAATTCCCTCAGGACCCGTGGACGAATCTCATCACGTCCCATGGATGAATCTCATCAGGTCNAATTCAGTGGAACAACCTCTCCAGGGACATGGTAGAGCCCCCAGCACTGGAGTATTTCAAGATGCAATTGGACAGGATACTAGATAATGCAATTTAGGTTCCCTTTCCCATAGAAGGTTGGACTAGCTGATCTTTCAAGCCACCCCCCCCCCCC